>OY723387.1:24074127-24219127 GCA_963210295.1 Ophion ellenae
GGTATTTCGAATTCAACGGATTGCGGCACAAAAAAAAAGAGTAGCAGCAAAAAAATTGAAAAAAGAGCAAGGAATGAATGCACTCTGATATGAAAATAAAAAACCATTGGCAATTAAATGAATCACTCGAAGAATACCTTAAAATACATTTGTTGAACGTTCAACGTATCTGCATGAGCTTTAAATTTCGAAAATACGGTTTTCTATTGCATAGTTTTATTGCCTAGGCTCCTAGCTTTAATTTGCAACGAAATTTTTTTTTAAATTAGAACAATTGATAGAGTTATGGTGATATTTGTGAAGATCACCTAATTCGCTGCTGCGTAACGCCCGCAACGATTTGCCTATTTTTCCTTTGCATCTTTCTTGAAACTATGTTTTATAAAACACTGTAAATTGTATTTCAAAATCTATTCGTCCGATTTACTTCAAATTCAGACAGAGCATAGTTCAAAAAATGTACCTTATGACCGGATGATTTTCTTATGTCTATCTTCTTATTAATAAGAATTTATGGAAGACGTTTTTTTCAATCGATATTCGAATTTTCTTTCTACACCGTGCTCGAAATTTCCAAAAAATGGTAAATGTATCCGATCATACAATTGTATCATCATACAATTATCATATTAAAAGAACATGTTTTTCGTTTTCATTCCCGATCACCCCAGTTGGCTAAGACGCCTAGACCGATTAGCCATGCAGCACCGGCCGCATTTTATTTACATAATAATATTGACATAAAAATATTGAAAGTCGGCCAATCTTTTGGGCCCCAACGTTGTAAGCAAACCTGTTAAATATGATCATGGCATATTTGAATAATAACGAACAATTAGTTTTATTAAAAAACTCCTGCCGGTTTTTACATATTAGCCTTCTGAATTGAACTCTTTCCTATCATTACCGAGCCGCACTTCTCTACAGGGATGGTAGATGGCTCTCCAGCTTTTCTCGTACCAACCTAATCAATTTCACGTACTAGATAAAAAATTCTCGTACGTCATCAATCCACCAAGGGAATGTATGGCTGCAGCGTTATATATACATGTAAACAGGGTTGACCATTTAAGGGGGGATTTTCTAAAATCGATTTTTCTCTGACCGCTGTTTCATATTCTTCAAAGTGTTGAGAATATGTGTGCAAAATTTCAAATTACAATTCTCAATAATGGCAACGTTATAAGCGATTTTATACCTGCGTGTTGACTCGCGGTGGCCGCGCGCTCGTTGTCACACGGCAGAGGTCGGCGCGCCCGGCAGCTGCCCAAATCTGTTGCTCGGCGGACCATAAAAATAACGGGACAGCATACAATATGCATTTAATACAATGAAGGACGAGTCCTAACGGTCGTGCGAGATCGAAATATTCGGTGGAGAGTCGCTCAGTCTCGAACGAGAGTTTACTGGTAACAGACGTATATATGATGGATCGAAAACAGGGAAGTGATACTCATAGTCGTGCTGCTAGACCGAAAAAAAGGAAATTTGTTGGGAATATTCACACCCGAGAAACGGAAACGACGTTTGCAAGTACGTCGGCCCAGAAACTGTCGACAGCGGAAGACAAAGAAATAATTACGGACCCGGGTCATGGATATCGCATTATCGCGTTTCTATCGGTTTTCTCTGCAATCTCGCAACTGGTAATATGTCAGGAATGCAAAGGACCGATCAAATTTGGCGAATCCAGTTCTCGCGGCTTGGGTTTTAAAATAGTTGTGCAGTGCAAGTGTCGTGTGCAATATATTAATTCCTGTCCTCTCGTCGATGACAAATCGTGTGAGATAAACCGGAGAATGGTTTTTGTGATGAGACTATTGGGAGTAGGCAGAGAGAGTATAAATTTATTTTGTGGCTTGATGGATATATCCCAAGGTTTCAGCACAACCTTGTACTATGCCTCCTTGGAGAACATTTACAGTGGAGCCAAAGCTGTATGGGAGCTGTGTGCGAAAAAGGCAGTGAAAGAAGAGAAAGCGAAGAATGCTGAGCACGGAAATCCAGAGACAGATATTTCTGTGTCGGGAGACGGAACATGGAAAAAGCGAGGATATAGTTCCTTGTTTGGAATCACGACACTCATCGGCAAATATTCAAGCAAAGTGGTTGACCTTGTCGTGAAATCGTTTTACTGTCACGCTTGTAAATGGTGGCAATCAAAATCCGGTACCGAAGAATACGACGATTGGTTCGAAGAACACAGCAGTGAATGTACGGCAAATCACGATGGGTCAGCTGGAAAGATGGAAGTTGACGCGATCAAAGACATGTTCCGACGATCTTTGGAAATGCATGAAGTACGGTACGCGAAATACATCGGCGATGGCGACACGAAAACATTCAAAGCCTTGTTGGAAGACAAACCTTACGGCGATGATTTGATCGTGAAGAAAAAGGAATGCGTCGGGCACGTTAAGAAGCGTATGGGCTCGCGACTGAGAAATGTGAAAAAAAACGAAAAAACTTGGAGGAAAAGGAAAATTAACCGATAAATTGATAAAAGAATTAACAATTTTCTACGGTTTGGCTATCAGAAGACATCCAGACTCTGTTGATGAGATGTACAATGCTGTGTGGGCAACGTTCTACCACAAGATCTCGAAGAATGAAAATCCTCAGCATATGTACTGTCCCGCGGGGTCACAAAGCTGGTGCAAATGGCGCATTGCCGAAGCCGAAAAAACTCTGGACGAATTTGATCACGAAGCTCCTCTGCATGAAGACGTCGCGAATGCTATTAAGCCGATTTACATTGATTTGTCATCGAGAGACTTGCTGGAAAGGTGTTTAGGTGGCGATACTCAAAACAACAACGAAAGCTTCAACGCAACCGTTTAGCGATTCGCACCTAAACACCTTCACTGTGGCGCGAAAACGATCGACATCGCGGCTTATTTGGCCGCAGGGATTTTTAACGAAGGCTTTACAGCACTCCTTAAAACAATGACGACGATTGGAATCGTCGTTGGCCAGCAAGCATCAATATTCGTCGATGCGCGAGATAAGCAGCGGATAGAGAGGTCAACGAGACGCAGCCTCGAAGCAACGAAAGAGGCTCGAACAAGACGCAGAAGCGAAACTGCTTCACTGAATGAGTTGTTCGAAGCCGAGGAAGGCATCCTGTATGGCCCTGGCATAGCAGATTAGATTAAAAATACTGTAAGTACTCGATATGTCCCATAAACTGTACTCACAACTTTAAACGCGTTTTTCTCGAAACAGCTTTTTCACAACTGGTGTGCACGGTTTCTCAAAAACTATTCAACCGATTGCCTTCAAATTTGGACAGAATGCTCAGCTGACATCCTTTTATCGTTTGATGAAGCAAAAAAGCAATACGTTTAATTGTTTTTTTATTTATAACAAAAAATCGATCATTTTTTTTCGAAAAATCGATACTTCAAGTTCAAAACGTCACCAAATCGTCAATTTTTTTTCCCCTTCATCGGACGATAGCTATATGTGTCTAAAGTAAAATGCTTTTTGGGTTTTTGTTGCAGGATGAACGTGAAGGCTGTAATCGTGCACACCATCAAAAAAGGACCATCGCGCGTCGAGGGGGGTGGGAGGCGGATTTTTTGATGAAATTGTTTAAAAAAAATTTTGTATGTAGTAAACAGATCAATAAAACTATATGCCAAGTTTCACAAGTTTTCCGTTGTATACTTTCTTCACAAAAAAATTCCCAAAAAGCGGTAAATTTTGCGAAAAAAAAGACAATCCCCCCTTAACGTGATCACCCCCAAATATCTCCGTTGCCTTCAGAGGGACGAAAAAAATGTCAGGACATAATTTAATTGATTTCAAAGGGCTGATAGAGTGGCGAAAATTTTTATTTTTGTCAAGGTCATAGTTTTTTCTTTTTCAAGGTCATCAATGGTTTTCTAAATAGGAACACTTTTTTTTTTATTGAGACGTTGTAGCTGATATTCAGACGAATCCAACGACCTATGATATAATGACCTTGCATTTTTCTGTGATCGTGCATGCGATTGTCTGTTATCGTTTATCGATAGCGAAAACTGTCGCTACCGAGTTATAACGAGTTACAGAAACGCGCTACCGCGCGCGCATCGGCTTTGCGACGGTACAACTAGCGCTGCGAGTGACAGAGTAGAACACATAAAAGTGGTCATTTTACGTAGAAAAAATACCAAAAGGTGCCAGCCCCCTGGCCGGAAGGAAAAATTCACGTACTTTTCGGTACGAGAATGTACTTTGCCTCGTACCTCGTACGGCCGGTCATATTCTCGTATCGGTACGTGCATTCTCGTAAGTCTACCATCCCTGTTTTGCTAATCTAACCCAACGTTCCTTTGTATCCACAGCCGTCTTGAGATATCCCGAGTCAAAAGTTTGAACCCAAAAAATGAAGGTTTCCGTTCCCGAACAGAAATCGGCGATAGCGGATTATCGGGTATGTAAAGGAGGGTACAGTGTTTGAAAATAACATGCGTTAGGGCCTCCGATGAACCCCTGGCATGGCAGAAACTGGACATTTTGACTGAAAGGAGGCCAGTGAGGACCATAGCTGAACCTACAGAACCTCAGGTGGGCCTACTTCGAACGCTCCCGCAGAACCTACCGCACCCCCGTTTCGGCCTACTGTACACTGCTAAACAAAAAAATTAATTGATATAGAATCTATTTAAATAAAATAGGTTTTTTCCTTGTCTCTCAGTCTACTGCAATCATATTTGTTTCAAAGATATTTATATATGTTAATAAAGATAATATTCAAATGAATCTTTATTTGCTTACAATGTACACTGTGAAGCCAAGTATACTATATGCATACAATATTTCATAAATCGAAAATAAAATGAATCACTTAATAGAGAGCTTTGCACAACGATTTTTCATCGTAATTCGTCGATTCCTGACCTTTAGAAATGATTTTTTTCGAAGAAAATATTTGCCTTATATGCGAATCGAACCAAGTACCTACCTACTCATAGCTCCGCACGCTGCCCCTATGCTACCGAGTGCTTATAACATTTTGGTCGCTGATATGGCATAAGAGACCAAATGAATACCTATAACTATTTGTTGTATCACATAAACTATATGAATTAGTTAATATCATTGTGATAATTAGCGAGTTTTATCGAATAACATGGTATAGATTTTACAAACATAACCTATATATATATATATATATATATATATATATATATATATATATATATATATATATATATATATATATATATAGGTTATGTTTGAAAAATCTATAGCATGTTATTCGATAAAACTCGCTAATTATCACAATGATATTAACTAATTCAAATTTAATACTCGAAGAAAAATGGTCGGACAGAAAATAAATTAAAAAAGGAAATTATAGCTTCAAGTGTCTAGTTTTCTGATCTGGACTGTAACATTTTTTAGCTTGGACGGTTTTCAAGTAATCATCCGAAAAACGACGATTTTTTTATCATACGACCATTCTTTTAGACAATTGTTTTATCATTCGACCAGTCTTTTAGACAAATTAATCAGCTTTAATTTGACCTGTAAGATGACGAGCTCCGTTCGATGATTTGGCGCGAAGTAATCGTCGATCAAAGCAAAGAAGTCCATTTCAACTTTGACAATCAATTACTCGGGAACTAATGATCTTATAAAAAATGAAAGTAGGGTTTTGGAAACCGCAAAACATTCTCTATGACATGCAATTAGTGGCTGTTGATAAACAATTTTTTTTCGGAGTGATGATGTTGACTGAAAAAAAGTTGAAAATTTGCGAATTTAAGGATATTTCGAAAATTTGGTATAACTTTGGATATAATGCATGAACGATGGATATCGTCGGTAATTTTTTAACCTCGAAGTGTCCCTAAAAAATTGTCAAAGTTGCAAAGCGCTGCGATTTTTTTTTTCTTAGTGCCCCAAAGGTTTAAATTTATCGTTTCTGTCAAAAATCACCGTAACAAGCAACAAAAAAAATTCAATTTTTTTTTTTAAATTTTGTTCTGGTAATTGATGTCTTTAAATATAAAAATTACGTATTATTGCTAAAAAAACCATTTTGAAGTTGAAAAAATGAATAAAAATAAAACGTTGCATGTTACGGTGATCTTTGACAGAAACGACAAATTTAAACCTTCGGGGCACTAAGAAAAAAAATCGCCGCGCTTTGCAACTTTGTGGGTTTTTGGGGGACACTTCGAGGTTAAAAAATTACCGACGATATCCTTTCTTCATGCATTATATACAAAGTTATACCAAATTTACCAAATACCCTTAAATTCGCAGAGAGAATGTTTTGCAGTTTCCGAAACCCTACTTTCAATTTCTTCACGATCATTAGTTCCCGAGTAATTGATTGTCAAAGTTAGAATGGACTTTTTTGCTTTGATCGACGATTACTCCGCCCCAAATCATCGTACGGAGCTCGTTAAAGGGTCAAATTAAAGCTGATTAAATTGTCTGAAAGAGTATTATGGTCGCATGATAAAAAAAAATTTTGAAGTCCACAGACCATTTTCAAGACGAACAAAAATTTGGGGAAAAAAAATTTCGTTGGTATTCGGATGATTATGTGAAAACCGTCCACGCTAAAAAATGTTACAATCCAGATCTCAAAACTAGACACTTGAATCTACAATTTCCTTTTTTTTCTATTTTCTGTAGGACCATTTTTCTCCGAGTTCTCCCTTGTTGAAAATCAACAAAAAATTTGGAATTTTTTAAATATCCCTTAATTTGTGTGAGTAGTGTATATATATAATTCCTCTCTCTTCATTTTTCAAATGAAATATTTAGTTATTGGACTATATGACTAGGTGCGCAACTAAGTTTCCGGGTTTTTTTTACCAATAAAAAATCGAAACTTTCAAGACAAATACAAAAAATGGTCCATTCGAAGTATTGTCCCTCGCTATTTACACATTTTTGCCATCTCTCTGGCAATACATAAATACCGTGACGATGAAAAGACGCGTCTTTGGACCGAAACCGTTCGTCCAACCAATTTTGTACTGCATCGTAATTGGCCAAGTGTAGCCCACCCATGCCATGCGCCATCGATCGGAACAAGTGATAGTCTGAAGGGGCCAGGTCTGGCGAATACAGCGGATGCGTTAGCAGATCCCATTTAGTGTTTTTATGGTGTCCTGGACGATGGAACTGCGATGGCACGGAGCGTTGTCGTGTTACAATATCACACGTTCGTGTCTGGTGTCTCATTCTGGCCGTTTTTCGAGCAATGCGTGGTTCAAATTGATTATTTCTTGTCAGTAGCGATGCCCATTGACAGTTTCGCCCTGTTTCAGCAGGTCATAGCACACGATTCCTTTCTGGTCCCACTAAACGCAGAGCATTGTTTTTTTTCCGAAAGGATTTGGCCGTGCCGTCGATGTTGACGCTTCGCCAAGTGAAAGCCACGATTTTCTGCGTTTGGGATTCTCGAAATATATCCATTTTTTATCGCCAGTAACAATTCGATGCAGGAAACTCTTTCTTTTCTGCCGCAAAAGCAAAATTTGGGAAGTGGCTCTTCGATTTGCCATTTGTTTCTCAGTCAACTCATGCGGCACCCATTTTTCTTCCTTATGAATTTTTACCATGGCGTGCAAACGTTTCGAAATACATTACCGAGTCATATTTAATGCCTCGGCAAGTTGATCTTCTGTTTAACTGTCATCTTCATCCAATAACGCTTGCAGATCGGCGTCCGCAAATGTTTGCGTTCTTCCCGAGCGCTCCTTGTCCCCAGTCTCAAAATCGCCACTTCTGAACCGCTTGAACCAATCTTCACACGTTGTTTTTGATGGTATATGTTCACCGTAGGCCTCTTCAAGTAACCGATGCGCTTCAGCTGTTGTTTTTTTTAGGTTGAAGCAAAAAAGCAATGCCTCCCGCAAATGCTGTTTATTTGGCATAAACTTTGACATTTTCGCGGTTAGAAAAAGGTCATTGTATTGCGATATTTGTTCATATTACCACGGTATTCTTAACAGATGTCCAAGCTATAAAGACACCCAATTTCAGACCTGTATGCCGATTACATGTGTCACTAGCGCCATCCATGTGTAGACCCGGGAACTTAGTTGCGCACTTAGTAAATAGATTGATTTGAATAAATAAACATATTTGAAATAAATAATTCTAATAATAGATTGCAATAGGAAAATTTTGGTTCTATGAAAAATCTAGATAATTCAAATAAAAAAGACTCAGATAGACATACACGTGGAAATATTTTTTTAATCTTCGACATGCTAAAAATGTAAACAAAGAAAAATCAAACATTTCATTTGAAATCGACGGTAATCGGCCATCGCTATTTATCGACTCATTATCGAATGAACTAAAAAAAAAACAAAAGGAAAAAAATAAACAAAAAACCGAATGAGGTTGAATTCCAAACCGACAATTTCAATCTTTTAGAACATGAAATAGACTATAATTAACACCCTAACGTTTCATATAGATATCAACATTATATTTTATCAAGATCTACACTGCCAGCCAAAAGTTTTCGGACACTCCACATTATCGCGAAACTTTTGAGCGCTGGATAATTGCTAAATAATGTTAGAGTAATATAATTTATTTAATTTATTATTTTACGAAAATACTATAAAGGTCTTTGTAATTAATTCATTATACAGAGCTTTATAGTATCTTCGTAAAATAATAATTGTTCTACTATAATTTTGCAATTATCTAAAGTGATTGAAAATTTTACAATTATCTGAAGTGTCCGAATACTTTTGACTGGTAGTGTATATTCGAAAATATCAACGCAACCACATATTTCAAGTATATTACATATATAGTATTATATAATATACACCTTCGCTTAAAAGTTTGGATACACCAGTCGATATTTCTTGCTGCACTAAGAGTTACATAACTTCGTAAAAAAAGATACCCAAATTTACCGAACGGCGTTTTGAAGGGAACAAATTCAGCTTTATTTTGCTTTTTTGAAATATTTTTTTATGATTTTTTTTCGACCCGGTACGCACTTTTGTTCGTGACTGTTTTTTGGCTTCTTTTCGACCATCCATCATTGGGCATTGACCTCTATGGTCTTATGCGAAAAAAAATTGTCACGTTTATCCATGGTAAATTTGAACGGGGTGGCAGGAGCTCCATTTCGTTTTTAAAAAAGTTTCGTACAATTTTCTTCGCAAAGTTATTTCATTTTTTGCTAAAAAAGACTAATTTTAGATAATGCAATGTAACTGAAGAGCTAGAGGGTTCAAGAAGAAATGTCAAGGATGTAAAGAGTCGCGTAAGTTTATACTGGATAGCCTGGCATTTTTAAAGAAATTTCCTGTTAGATTTTTTCTCATAGGAAAATTCGTGACGGCCATTAATCCGATAGAATTGGAGTAAGACTGTATATACGAGCATTCTTTTATGAATCGCCTATAAAATAATAATAAATCGATATTCAGCAAATTTGATTGTTTTCGCATATTAATATTGCACTAATAATTTGATAAGGTGACGATGTATTTTTATTAATTGTGTAGTATTTATTCGTCATCTGATAACGCATATTTACCTGTACCGATATTCGGGCGATAATGAGGGAAAATGTATTATTTTGGTCATCGAACGGGTTACCGATCAGCCCATAATGGAGTGATGATGGAGGAGATATCGAATTTGGGCCGAAAGCAGGTTAGGTGGGGTCGAGGCAACGGTTTGCGATCGAAAGCAGGTTAAGGAGGCCTATAATCTGCACGTCTCATTGAAACTGGGGGTCGAAAGAAGGTTTGGGAGGTCTAACAGAGGCTACACTGGACCAAGAGGAGGTCTCTTCATGGCACTGAACTCGACTAATGGGAATTGGTAGGTTCAACGGAGGCTGGCGGCTTATGTATTACAAAAGAAATGGGTCCTGCGAGGGTTCAGAGGTGGGTAAAAAATTTGACTCGGGGACACTGTACCGTTTTAGCCGAGGGTACGAGGAAACTGTGGAAAACCCGTACCGGTATACACGGCCTCATATGCTACTGATTCTCTGGTCACAGACTCTTACTCGACTATCTCGAGTAAAAACGTAGGAAATTTTTGTTCATGCATTTAAACAGTAATGCATTTGAATCCAATTTCACAATTATGATCACCCCAATAAGAATCTTTTTCACTTACATTTTTGAGGGCGTTTCCCACAGTAACTATACATAGCTCTCATTTACGAACCCTACTTTCTGTTTTGTACCCGCTTGTCTCAAAAGAATTGGACTTTTTGGACGCAGATTTTCCGTGCGTACATTGATTTGTGCTGCATCAATTTAATATTTTGCAAAGCAATTCGCCCCAAAAACCTGCCCGACATTTACTTATGCCTGCAAAATTTGCGCAAACCCTATCGAAGTCTAGCACGGTCCAGAAAAGCACGATTTATTCTGCACCTTATTTCATTCACCGTGTTTCGGCTACATCAGAAAGGAAGGGCTGTTTTTTTCTCTACAATTTTTTTGCCGAATCACAGCAAAACTTGGTGATTTGCAAATCGAAAAAATTAGGGAGACCGTTTTATCGCGTACAAAGGAATACAAATGTGGCAGATTTGTAATGAAAAGTAAAATATTAGGACGCGCACTAGTTTTCAAAGTAGTGTAATAAAACGAATCACAAGTAATGTGTTCTTGTTCTTCTTTCTTGTATTGTTGCTTGGTGATAAAATTTGCCGATTTTTCGGGTCGATGAGACGGCAGAGTTCGCGCTCGGCGAGAAATTGGCGAGAAAAAGGGACCGGACAGTGAAAAACAAGTCTGGTTAACCGCAATACTGGGATGTATGGGTACCTCAACGTGGTTTCAAGGGGCCATTTAAACACTGCAGTTAATTTAGGAGCCGTGAGGTAAGCGTCTATGTCGATCCAATTATCCGTATCCTTTCTTCTCTCTCCTTAACCGGGTCTCTTTCCTCCGTTTTTCACATGGCTACCCCTATTTTTCTTTCTCCTTTTTCGGCCTTTTCTTTCTCTCTATCCAACCTTTTCGTCAAAATCTTGAGAGTTATAAAACTCCCGGCATGCAAACAAGAATCTCGTCGTGAGGCGCATCATTTTCGAGGCGTTGGTACTGCGAATAAAATAAAATGAGAAAGAATTGTACAAAAGAAAAACACATAGTGGTGCATCCGTGCTCCTGATGCGACCAAATAGTAACTCTGGTCTAAAAGATCTTATTCTCTAACGAGCTTTAACGTGCGCGAATATAGGCACAATTCTACAAGTACCCCTCACATTTCAACTCAACGATATGACTAGCGGAATAAAATTTACGACAAAATATGTTCTTCCAACTATAAGTCTGCCTAACAAAATGTTTATCGTAGATAACGGCTAAGTATACGCTTTTGCTCCAACATTGCATCTTTTGCCACACACCCCCTCCCCCGCCACTTCTATAAAGGGTGACGCAAATGCGGCACGGAACATTATGCATATTAAACACGGCGCAAAATTACAAAAATGGGATAATTTGCGATTTCAATTGCATCCTGAAGATCAAAGGCCGTCTGTTATAAAATGCTGACACCTTGAAAATTGATTCATCTCATTTTTTTTCTCAAAACGCGAGGGATCACTTCCATCAGAAATCCTGAGAGAGCGAGTGAGGGAGAGAGAGAGAGTGAGAGATATAGAGGGGCTCTTTCGATCGTATACGAGAATATATGGAGTTAAGGAGGCTGCATAAGCTTGTCATTCCGGGGCTCTTTCAATCGTATACGAGAATATATGGAGTTAAGGAGCCTGCATAAGCTTGTCATTCCGAAAATACGATTTTTCCTTGTATAGTTTAATTCCCTAGGGTCTCGACTTTAAGTAGCAACAGAGATGTTCTTAAAATTCTAATAATTGACCGCGTAGCATCATTGAAATGTGACGAAAATTGCATTTCTATGATTCCATTCGGCTGCGAAAATCGATGCGAAATAATAGTGACATTAGTGGGTGCAAAGTTCGTGTGCGGCTTCGGCGATATCCCATCTTAAGCAGCATTGGCCTTAGCCAATATGTGGATGGGAGTATAGAAGTGAAGAGTGTGGGATAAAAGTGGGATAGGTCGTAAAAGCCCGCATTGGCATACGAAGGAACGGTAAAAATAAAACGAGAGATAAAAATAAGAAAAAAAACGTCTTCATTGCATTTCAACGATTCAAGCTTTAACATGTTGAAAATATTCAGTTGATTTACCTGATGTTTCTGGAAAAAGGACAATTCTTCATTATGTTTGTTTCTTGATCCGGATTTAAAAAAATGTAACACCTTTCTGAATTTTCGATTCCGTTTATATGTGAATATTTGGCCTTGTCCCCATTAAGAATCTATCGCAAATTCAACAGTCCATAATATCGAATTTTATTTATTCGCATTTTTTCAAAATACAATTTATTCCGCAAAAAACATATTTCGATGTTTGCACTAATGATTGGGAAAACGTACGATTTTGTAAATACATTTGTTTCTTTATTGCGATAAACAAATGACAACACTTTCTACATTTATCTTTTTCTAGCCCTGTCAACATATTTGTTGGAGGTGCAACTTTGAGGCCTTTTTACTATTCGAGCCGTTCCGAATAGCGCTCTTACGGGGTGTCCAAAAAAACTTCTTTCGTGTGGTGAATAAAAGCGTAATTTTTAATTGATTTTTTAGCCTCCGCCCCACCTTCCGTCGCTGGAAGTTATTTTTTTTAAGTAGATGGCGTACAAGAACGCCTACATATGACGTAACTAGATCCGAAACATAAAATCTCATCTTATATATTAAAAATAATTATCCGCATTACCTAATATTGATTGATAACCACGCACATATCATTTTTAAAATGAGATATGAGGTATGAACTGTTTAAAGATACAATAAAATAAGCCTCTACCTCGTCGAAGTAATCCTTGTCAACGAGATCCTTCCTGCTCGAACTTCGCAGAGATAATCCTTTTTTTTAATGGCCGTCTTTCCACTTCTTCGTTTTGCGTCAAAATATATCATGCATAAATTGTCTATTTCAAGAATACGTAACACCACACTATACTCTCGCGCACTGCTTGCTCACAATAATAAAAAAAAGTAAGGTTACGAAAAGAGCCGTTCAAGCTGCGATATAACGGACACTTTCAATGGGCGAATAATCCTGCGAGTCAGGATTTTACGTATTAGGACGCACAAAATGAGCCACCAGCGGTCTTCATAACCTGTCTTTCGTTATATCGTTAAAGACCGAATATCATGGCGTTATCTCTCGAGCAGCCGCTGTGGCGCAGTTCCTTATTATTCAACATTTGGTATTTTGTTTTTCTTTCTGCTTATTTGCAAAAGCGATCGATCGGATACCTGCGAAATCCGTAACGTGGCTGGCTCGACCGCATAAATGAAATTAATTAAAATTCCAAAAAATTCCTCCGAACTCGCATTCCGGATGAATGGAAAAAAACAGAGCCTGGAGAAAAGCGCACGGCGCCCTCACGGGCATTCGAAAACTTTTCTTCGTGCAAGTACGCGAAAGAATAAGTACATTTGTACAGACAGCACTGTGAAATGCGAAACACGATTGACGGAAAATCAGATTAAATGGTTATACGCACGCACTCAGTTTATCACGCACAATTGTGTGATTGAAAAGGTAGCGTGGAATAGTTGGAGCGACAAAAATCGTGATAAACCGTGGGACGAGAAACTCGTAGTCGGCGTTCGCGAGTAGACTGGCGCCCGAACCGCCACCCTTGGGACGAGACCCCCTCTTGCCCCTTTTCGGTTGCACCCCTCAATACTTCAGAATCGTAGCCTACCCTCTCCTCGTCTAAAGGCGATGCTTCCAGCCCTCACTCTAGCCGAGCAATACCGTTTCTCACATGTGAAACCACCCTTGGCGCGAACGCACACACACACAAATACGAACACCTGACAAACCAGAGTTCTCGACGCACACTCTCTGATGCTACCCCCCCCCCCCCCCCCCTCAACCCGACGACGAACACTGCGCGTTAGGCAGTGCGCGATACGACCGCTCCCCTCTGCCACTTCGCGTCGCTCGGATCCCCCACCCACCCGGCTTCGCGGCGCTCCTATGCCACGGATGGTTCGTCCTTGCACACGGTCGCGCACGCGGCGCCCTGCCGGCGTAGTCGACCCGATGTCGTACTCACACCCGGCGCATGCGTTTCCGCCCTAGATTTCGTCTCGCCTCCTGATTTTTCGTAATAAAAACGTTTGTCTCCCCGAGTAGCTTGACTCACATATCTCAACACCTCGGAACTTTTCCCTATCTCTCTTCATCTTTGTTTTTGTCTCTATACCTCTCTCTTCTCGCTGTCGCTGCTTCTTCCGTACGTTCGCTATACCTTATCCGTATATAATGCCGTTTTTCTCATACATATTTTCTGATATAAAAACGGAACATTTGTGAACGCTACTTTGTTCGCCCTCTCACTTTGCGTCGTGTGAAACCATCGAGGTCGAGCATCTCTGTACTCTTCTGGAAACCGGTATAACGTAGCAGAGTTTTATTTACCGATCATTCGCGTGGAGTCACACTCACCGACTGTCAATCGAACTGATTATTATGAACTGCTACAGGTGATGTTGGACTTGGCGATGCTTACACCCGTATTCCTCAAGGAACAGCTATGAAAACGGGTGTTAGTCTATTCTGGCGCGTTAAAGTTTGATGCTACTGAACCGTATGTTGTACAAACATTATCTGTAGGACTCTGCTGAACGCTGTCACTTTTTAGGTGTATCCATAAAAGGGGGAAAAATGTATATTTTGTTGAGCTGCTAAAAATCACAAGGAGTCATTTAGGGGGTCTACAAATACTTTCTCGAACTCGGAAACGCAAAATTAACAAATATAGGACTTACTTTTTTCATTGCTCATAATATAGCAAAATTCCGTGGCAATTGATGCGCTTCGGAGTTCGCATATTTAACAGGTTTTTTCAAACGTTAGCCTAATATCTTCTGTACGCAATTCCATTTAAATGCAAAGAACCAACGTATTTGAACGTTCAACCAAGATCCAACTCACTTCCCAAACGAAGTGCCTGTATCGAAAATTTAATAATTCAGCACTATATTTTGAAGCTCGGACTCGCCGAAGTTTTAACATTGTTATAAACACCGCACGAACCAAAAAATGTGTAGCTGCCCATGTTAAGTATGCGGGAGTCTTGCAGAAATGCTAGGATGGCGATAAAAATTCTATGGATCATTACGTCGTATGTTCAAAGCCTGTATACAAAATTTAGGATCGGCCAGCTAACTTGCCGAAGAATTATAACATTTTTAAATTGCAGTAGGTTAGTATACGTTCTTATGGGACATTTGTCCACTCTTAGGTCTGAAGAAAAAAAAACATGATTAAGAAATGGTATAGAATGTTTTACATTTTTGTATAGATTATTTATGTATGTATCAAACTGTTCGATATATGTTTCACAATCATCCACTACGTCATTGTTGTGATATTAATTGTAATCGACTGAAATTCCGCTCGTTTTCAAACTTATCAAACTGAACGGCAATGCTGCCACCAGTTGAGCGGCTCGACAATTGTGATGAGACACGGCAGATTCACTCTCAAGAGTTTTTCTCTGATGAAGTTAAGTATTAAAAAATTTAGGTGAAGCCAAATCATGACAAAAAAATCGTCGCCTCTGATCAATGCCACCGATGTCGACGCCACTGACAGAATAACGAACACGCCGCGTCTCTTTATGCAGTGAAATGGGCTTTTGACAGAATTTAAAAAACTTTGAATCGCCATTACGCGATAACGCGGAGACGAATAAAAAGTCTAAAGGCATTTAAGGTAAACGGCCCAGTTACTGACACTTTAAGAGCAGCGGTGTCGGATTTTTACTATTCATTGACGCGCGATATAGCTAAAATGAAAAGTAAAGGTTTTAACATGTGTGTTAAGGCCCCCTGAAAGAGATTCACCTATTAAACAAGTGAAATAATTAATATTTATTAATATAATAATTGTTTTAATATCGCTTCTCTGCTGTCGGGGTTCCTGAAACTTGAGAAACATCCATGTCGTAGTTTGTGATCCCTACGTATACCCGATTCATGACCCCAGTAGAGATCACAAACTTGACGCAGTTTGTGACGTGTACGCGATTTATGACCCCCTTGGCACAATTTATGACACCTATGCGTACCCACTTCCTGACCCTTCCGAATATCCCCACGAAAACGGGTTAAATGGAAATATATGTAATTTCACGGACACACATATATATATATAAACAAGTATAAACAGTAAAAAAACATTCAATTAGTGCACAAGTATTTTATTTTCTGTACATATGTGAAAAAAAATTAAAAATTAAAAGCAAAAAGTGGTTATAAAAATTACTTTTTTGTTTCTTTCTTATTGGCTTATTTTCTAAGCGCCCTAATTTACCATTCGGGCTGCTTTTGCAATCTCTTGTTGCTCCTTTTTGATCCGCGCTTTCCTGAAACGTTCTTCTTTTCTTGCGTTTTGGTTTATTTCTTCGGTACGCTTTTTCCCATTCTTCACATTTGCATAATTTATCCATTCGTCGGACGTCAGTACTACTGGCGCTTTAGGTTCTCCGTGTTTTTTTTTTGGCAAGTTCCTCCCTTTTGGGAGGCCAAAAAAAAAACATGTTTGAATGGCGAAGGGCGGAATGTGAAGTGACCGGGAGGATTCACCACGTGAATGTGACCGGGAGGAATGTGAATTGAATACTAGATTTCCACAAATTTTAATAATTTGTTAATAATTAATAATTAAATCATTGTTAATAATTTAATTAATTTGTTATGTCACGGCAAATTAGAATAAATAGACAAAAAATGGTTCGACGTAGCAGGTGACAAGTCGAGGGTCAACAACTGCGACATAACCTCAATTATGTGACGTAGTTATTGACACTACGGATTTAACCAAATATCTAACCAAAAGTTAAATTATTTTTTATCTCATCGACAGTCTGGTTCCTGCTGAATATGTCGATACCATTTTTATGTCGTTTTATACTTACAGGACGAACAAATTTCCGATTTACGTAATTCGTCGCACTTGCTATCAGCGTCTAGCACGGCCGCTGCGGAGCCACGGAGACGCGTGTTACACTGTTCACTGGTCAATTTCTATTGTAAAATATTTCATTAAAAAAGTGTGTTTGTCCAACAATTAAAAGTGAAAAACGCTCTTTAATTAGCCGATAATTTGATTATTGTTCGACAAAACTATATTTATAGTAGTCAAAACTTTGACGTCGGGGTCACAATCTGGGACAGGATCAGAAACTGGGCCGTTTACCTTACCTATGTAATGTGATCGTTCTCTATATATTTTGTTTGGGTCATTTTTCGATCCGTCTACTCAATCCTGAGATCTCAAAATAGTCACCGAATTTCCGAGGGAACTCACGACTAGAAATTATTTCACCCTCGGTGGGTTTACTGAAAGGAATAAAGTTTTTCGGCCATGTAATAAACATGAAACTTATGTCCTTATCGTTGTTGATTAAAATTTTTTCTCAACAGTCGCAGTAGATACGTTTGAGATGCTCTGCGCAGCCTCGAGATGTGGCGGCCCACACGGAAATAAAATATATGTAAAAATATATTGTAAATGTATTCGAACTAGCATTGAAATATACTTTAAATGTATTTAAACTACATCTAAAATTTACACGATATATGGTCATACTCCGTTTAAATATACTTGAAATATACGCATACTGAAAGCGACGATTTCTTTCGGCGCTCACGTTGACGATAGAGACGTAGTCACCAACGTCTCGGCTCAAGCGGCGATCACCCGGGCTGTTTATACGAAGGCGATAACTGCTTAGCGAGCGCCACTAAGGGCTGGTGGGCTCCACGGCTCGCAAGGGGATCGACGTTTCGACCATCGAGGCGACGATCACTTCTCGAGAGACTTTCAAACCCGAAACATCTTCTATTTTCTATTCATACGTGCTCTATATACTATTGCACACGACGCTACGCGATTTTGTATTATCCACGCGTAAAATATATAATTCTGTTGTCCTACATTACGGCGTTTCTTACAGTTCAAAAGTGGGGTAAATAACTTGTTTTATCTCTACTTATACAAGAGATAAAAAGTAGTGTAGAGATAAAAGAGATAAAAGAGTGTAAAAAGTATACTCCATATATTTTGGTGAACAACGGTGAACACGGTGCAAAGTTGTACGAGTTATCGTGAACGAAGTGAACATTGTATACGATGGGTCACTCCCATGTCAAGTCTCGTAGATCTCAAACAAGATCTAATTCTCGCGAGACGACTTCTCGATACACACCGGTACCGCGATCGCGCGCTAGACATCGCGAAGAAAGGGAGAAGTCGTCAAGAAGACGGCGTGAACACTCTCGTGAGCGATCTCGAGATGTGCGTGATCGGCGGCGTTCACCAATATACCTATGCACCCCTAACAATGAACGTTCTACAGACTGGCAGGGAGCCTTTCAGAAGTTGATTAAGGCGGTGACGATCGTTGCAGAACAACGAGGACCGCGGATGACAATGGAAGGCAAACGATCAATACCATTGTTTGACCCAAGCCAAAAGAATCAGATGGTTGAAGCGTGGATTCAGAAGGTGGAGGAATTGAAGAAAATCCACGAGTGGAACGACATCGCAGTCAGTACTTTCGCGCTGGAGAACTACGAGGCGTGGCCAGAACAAGACACCCGAGGCGGACAAGATGCGACTAGACCTGCAACCGACGGATGTGATCTTCCGAGGGTACGGTGTTCAATGAATCCCTGGCCAAGCTGTCGGAAATGGAACAGCTGCCACCGCGAAAAATGACGCTGACGGCGGCGGAGGAGACCATCATCCCACCGCGTCATGGAGCAGATATCAAGGTAGCGGTGCAAAATAATGATCCTGGTGATTTATACGTAGAGCTAAGCGTACGAGGCGAAGAGGGCAGGGAATATTGCATCCCTAGGTGAGCTATTAGTACGAAGTCGGGAGTAATACCAGTTATTAACTTGTCGGATCAGTCATTAACGATTCATAAACAAATAATAATTGCCAGAGCGGAGTTAGCGATACCAGAGTCTGAAAGTAAATTTCGGGTAATTTGTAGTATTAAAGGTGTAAATAAGAACGGTATTCCAAAATATCAAATCAAAGTCGATTCTAGCGTATCGGAGGACACGAAGAAAAACTTATTTGAATTGCTTGACTCGTAACGCGACTGTTTTGCACTGAATATTTCGCAACTCTAAGCGACGTAAGCCGCGGAAATTCGAATAGAACTAATGAACGATTCAGTGGTAACTTATCGACGTTATCGACTTTCCTACTCAGAGCGTGAAAAAGTTATCAAGATTGTAGACGAATTAACGGAGTACAAAACTGTACGAGACTCAAATTCTCAAAATTTGGATTTAGCTTCGGGGTATTATCAGATATCGGTTGCAGAAAAATTAATAGAAAATACATCCTTTGTAACGCCGGACGGGCAGTATGAATTTCTTGGAATGCTTTTTGGACTGGCGACTGCGCTCGCAATCTTTCAACGCTTAATAAATATTCTAGTCTACCCGCTTGAGGGTCAGATTTCTGTCCTAGCAAATATGGACGACATTCTTATTCCGTCTAAAGACGTCACGTTCGGCCTATATTCGCCATATATAAACAAGGCGAGATCGAGTTACATACAGACGCGAGTCAGCTAGGTTTGGGCGGCATCTTACTGCAACAGCAAATCGAGAATAATTTAAAACCGATTGCTTACTTCAGCCGGCAGACCACTAAAAAAGAACAAAAATACCATTCGTATGAGCTCGAGACACTCGCAGTCGTAAACAGCCTACAGAGATTTCGGGTTTATTTACTAGGAGTCCGGTTTAAGATAGTAAGCGATTGTAGTGCGTTGATGCGCGACCTTTATTAAACGAGATTTACTACCACGCGTCGCGCGGTGGTGGATCCAATTGCAAGAATTCGATTGTTCTATCGAATACAGAGCTGGAAAGAAAATGCCACATGTCGACGCACTCAGTCGCAACCCAAACGGGACTGACAATAAATGAAAAGAGATAGATGATGTAGGGTTATTACATATCGAACTCAGAGATTGGCTGCTGACCGCTCAACTGCAAGATTTGCGATTAAGATACGTGGACGAAGTGTTAAAGACAGTGGCGTAGCGTGGGGGGGGGGGGGGGGGGGGCATGGCCCCGGGCGGCGCAGATGTGGGGCGACGGCAGCGAGCGGAACTTAGTTACGAAAATAGGGCAGGGGGGCGGCAAAAATTCACGCTACGCCACTGGTTAAATAGAGAAGCAAAAGACGCTGAGCAAAGCCAAATCAAATCGGATTACACTCTCAAGGAGAATCGGGTGTTTAGAAAAACCCCGGATGGTCTCAAGTGGGCGGTGCCGAAGGCAGCGAGACAAAAAATAGTCAAACTACGCCACGACGAAATGGGGCATTTCGGAATGACAAAGACGCTCGAAAAAGTGCAGGCAGACTTTTGGTTTGCTTCGATGCGGCGCTACGTGAGACGTTATGTCGCCACGTGTTTGGAGTGCCTTTATAATAAGGAGCCAGTCGGAAAGAGGGAGGCCATTTACACCCGATAAAAAAGGTCTCGATGCCTATGCACACAATATACATAGATCACTTGGGACCATTCGTAAAAAGTACTACGAATAATTCGTATTTGCTCGCAGTAGTGGAGGCGTTCACTAAATATGTATTTGCGAAGGCAGTAAAGAACACAAAAACGATATTTGTCGAACGGTTGTTGACCAGCATTAGTGAAACATTTGGGTTTCCACAGCGCATTATCAGTGATCGTGGAAGCGCGTTTACTAGCAAAAGATTCAAAGAGTTTTGTGATGAGAAAGGTATTAAGCTCATAGCAACCGCAATAGCCACTCCAAGGGCAAATGGTCAGGTCGAGCGATATAATAGGACGATTTTTAGCACGTTAGCGGTTAGTCTAAATGAGGAGAGGAGATGGGATCAGGAAGTGTCACGAGTAATTTGGGGATTAAACATGACAATTAACAAGGCAACTGGGAAATGCCCCTCACAATTATTGTTCGGCTATAGACCTCGCAATGCAGCCGAGTCACAAATTCTTAACAGTATAAGAGAAGCTCGATATGACGGCAACCGAGAAGAATCTCGAGAGGCAGCCGGTGAAGTTATCCGGTGAAATCAAAAGGAACAAGAGATACGGTTCAATAAGAGGAGAGCACCACCCAGAAAATTTAGTTGCGGAGATATGGTTGTAGCTTGGCGGGTTATTAGCACGAACGATGGTGCGAGTAAAACGTTGTTGCCAAAGTACGTTGGGCTGTATCAAATCACTAGGGTATTAGATCGCGATAGGTACGTCATCGAGGACGTCAAGGGTGCTCAGCGCACGCAGAAGCCGTACTGTGGCGTGGTTCCGGGCGAAAAACTAAAACCCTGGAATACGGGAGTCAGCAATACCGAGTCGGACGGTAGTGAGGATGAGCTTCAGGTGCTGGGTCCTTCCGAGTCGCGTGGCGTAGAAGGTAAGCCCTTAAGGTTCGACCGGTCACAAATCCGGAATGACGGGGTGACCGGGGAACGAACGTCGGTCATGGATCCGGAATGACGGGGTGAGCGGCGAATGATCAGGCGGTCAGGGATCCGGAATGACGGGGTGACCAGGAAGCGATTGACAATAGATGACGGTCTATTAGTCAGTCCTATAAGTGCGACAGCTAAATGTAATCGGACGGTCACGGATCCGAAATGACGGGGTGACTGAATGATGATCGACATTACATGTACATTGAGTGCGTGGTAGCTGGATATGATCGGACGGTCACGGATCCGGAATGACGGGGTGACCGGATGATGATCAGCATAAAGATAATTGATCGTTGGAGACGATCAAGTGGTCACGGATCCGGAATGACGGGGCAAGCGGATGATGATCAGCATAAAGATACTTGATCGTTGGAGACGATCAAGTGGTCACGGATCCGGAATGACGGGGCGACCGGAGAAAGAGCAGTTGGTCACGGATCCGGAATTACGGGGTGACCGGCAAACGATCAGATGGTCACGGATCCGGAATGACGGGGTGACCCGCCGATAAAGGCATTGCATCAATATGATCGTTGCATGAATCGTTTTATAAGCATTGAACGATTGATCGGGCCCGGCTTAAAGTATATTAGCACTCGTATACAAAATATAGCATGGCATGGATATTAGTACGCATTCATGCGAGTAACTGGAGAGAACATAACGAATAATACTAACCATATTATCGACTCTTAACCGGGTATCGTAATGAGAGGTGTAAAAGGAATAATGCTACAACTTATTCAATGTTGTCCTATGTTTTTAGAAGAACGCCGAGTAACCCGGAGTATGGCGGCACGGAAGTTACCAACATCTACACAGCCCTCCACGGGTGCGAACTAACCAAAGCACAGCATCAAGCGACCTGAGGTGCTACCTTCGCGAGGACGCGAATTCGTCAGGATGGACGACTGAAAGCGACGATTTCTTTCGGCGCTCACGTTGACGATAGAGACGTAGTCACCAATGTCTCGGCTCAAGGGGCGATCACCCGGGCTGTTTATACGAAGGCGATAACTGCTTAGCGAGCGGCACAAAGGGCTGGTGGGCTCCACGGCTCGCAAGTGGATCGACGTTTCGACCATCGAGGCGACGATCACTTCTCGAGAGACTTCCAAACCCGAAACATCTTCTATTTTCTATTCATACGTGCTCTATATACTATTGCACACAACGTTATGTGATTCTGTATTATCCACGCGTAAAATATATAATTCTGTTGTTCTACATTACGGCGTTTCTTACGATACTACATTTTGAATATTCTTGAAATATTTTCAACGTGTATTTAAGATACACTTGAAATATCCTTTAAACTTTTTTTTGCACGTTATTTACATCACTGCACTCTTTTACGATATTTTCTAGTTGTCATTAAGGGGCGGTGAGGAGTTTGCACTTTTGAAAAAGCGTTTTTTTGTCTTTTCTTATAGTTAAACATTTCAAGAATATAATCCCAAGATTTCAAGTCAATCAGAGCTAAACTCTCGAAGTTGTTGACTATTTAGTCCCGCTCCTCTAACACTGTAGCTTCGACAGCTGCGGGCGGTCGGAAAGGCAGCGCGCAGCTGACGAGCAGGTATGCAGTTATTCACTTGGCGATCGTCCTTCCCATTATTCTGTTTCGAAAAGGTTTTATTGAGTAAAGAGAGGTAACAAAAGCCGTATACATATATTATAGGTGTATAATATTTTCAAAAGAGAAACGAGCGTCAGTGAGTTGTACGTTCCACCGAGCGCTTGTTCTGAGTGATTTTATAATCGCGTCAAGAAATTTTCTGGTTAAAAATGCCGAGATTGTCTAAAGTTTCAAGAGGTGACCGAACATATACAAGAACGTATTTGTGCATATCGAAAAGAAGGCCTAATCCATGTACAAAAAATAACGATGAAGCTAATACGAAGAGTGCATCATCGAAAGAGATAAAGTTGAATACCAGTGCGAGCGTGCCGGAAGACCTTGAAAATTATTATAGAATCGTCGATGTTTTGCTTGTTTTATTAACAATTACAAGTTTGGGGAAATGTGCTCAGTGTGATGGTTCAGTTGCGTTCAAAAGTTGTAAAAAAGAAAGTCTTGGCTTTCAAATCCAGGTAAAATGTGCCAATTGTGATCTACGCTATATGCCGTCTAGTGAGAAAACTGGTCATCGCTACGAAATCAACACTCGATTTGTTTTCGTAATGCGTACATTAGGTTTGGGTTTAGCAGGCTGCAATAAGTTTTGCGGTCTAATGGACATTGCAAGTAATTTTTAAGCCACATTGCCTTATTTTAATATTATGAAATCGATTTGCTCCTACGTCGAAACGACTGCTGAAAAATTTCTCCTTTCCGCCGCAGACGAAGAAAAAGGGAAAACAAGGGCAAATTCGGAGTCTGATACTTTGACCGTTTCTGGCGACGGCACGTGGCAGAAGCAAGGCTTTAGCTCCTTGTTTGGGGTCACTTCATTGATTGGTTATTGGACTGGAAAAGTTATTAATATTTTCATAAGTAGTTTGTATTGTCAGTCTTGCAAATTGAGGGGGAAAAAATTGAATACAACTGAATTTGAAGAGTGGCACGAAGAACACGTTGATAATAATGAATGCCAAGCCAACCCGACCGGAACATCAGAAAACATGGAATTCGGCGCAGAATCGAGATATTCCGCCGCTCACAAGGGGACCTTACAGACTGTCACTCACGGATTTTGATAAGTCTCAGATATGTTGAAGAGGGACCTACCCTGAGTACCTGAGTAAAGGGATTTTATACAACGCCTTCTAGTTTTCGAGAAAAAACGTTCGAAAGTTTAGCTCGTAGCTACTATACCGGTACGGTTGCACCTTTGTCGAACCAGCGGGCGTAGCCCAGTGGGCAAGGTTCCCGCTCTGACGCTCGAGGTCCAGGGTTCGAGTCCCGTGAAGGCGTATTTTTTTCACAAAATATAAATAAATTTGATGGATGATGCAAAATCCTCTAATTATTTATTATTATTTTATTTATTTATTTATTTTAATTTTTTACTTTCTATTTTTTTTAAATTATTTATTATTATTTTATTTTTCACGCAGAAAAGAAGAGAGGAAGAAATTATAGCATCTTTCACAAGAAACTGCAGTTTATTATTTTTCATTAAAATATACAGGTTTTTCTTACTCGCTATCACTGTGGTAGCTTGTTACATCAGAACAATATTGCGGGTGGTATTTGTCGTAAAAGCAAGCAAAACACAAGACCAAAGAGCAACATGCACATTGTATAAAAGCTATGGCCTTGCAGGCGCACAGAGTTTTGAGCAGCGTTATTGCAAAGCATACTTGATGCACATTAAAAAACAGCGGTCTTTCCTCAATTAACTTCGATGCAAACCACGCATATTTAATCATTGGCGCGAAACGGCTGCGCTTAATTGATGAAGAATCAAAGAATGAATTTGTATAGAATCTTCCCTTGACGCAATTTCTCTGTTATTTTTTAACAAATCGGGAGCATTTTGAATTTTTTTTTTGAAAATTTTCACTTGCCAGTAAAAATATACATCGCAAGGTTGGCAAATCGGCGAGCACTTATATCGGCGGTATAACTTTAATACTGCATATACATGCCTTCTTCTCGTCTACAAAGATGTGATCGTAAAGCGTTTGATCAGTTGGCCCTCCCCACGAATCGATAATGAATACAATTTTTTTTGTTTCTCGTAGGGAAGAATGAAAGATTTCAAGAACTCTCCATGCAATTGTTTTGTAAGCTTTCCTGATTTTGTGCAGGTCACAATAACATTTTTCAATTTATCAGTCAACGCGTCGAGCTTTTTTCACAATCGGACCAAATCTTCCTGATGGCTCCTGCATGCATAAAAATACGAAAGGAAGTATCTGTCCTGACGCAGTTAATGCGTACTGTGCCGTGAAGGAATGACTAATTTTGTTTAAATCTTTTTTCTTAACAAGAACGGTTTTTGCTCCTTGTTCCGCAGGCGACCTGTTGTAAGTTGACTCATATTAGCAGCCGGTTTGATCAGTATTCATGACATAATCAAGGTCAAAGTCGGGGATTACTATTCTTGTCTGGATTTGAAATTCTTCGGCAGCAGCCATCACTTCCTCCATCGTGGCGAATTCCTTGGAGCTGACAAACTTCGTGATTTTACACTGTCTGATCCTGTGATTTCTTTTCAATTTTTCACCCAAGACAGGCTGGCGTTGAAATGGAAATCTTCCGATAAAAAAGGAATAGAAGCATTTATCGCCCACTGCTGCAGCGTTCTTGTCGTAACCTGAACACGGACAAAATTGATCAATTGTTATATATTCGGGACATTTAATTTTATGTTCTTCAATTCTATAATATATTTTATATTTATGTTTAAATTTTTAAGGGGGGATTATTTTTTTATAGCTGAATGTATTGCTTTTTTCTAATTTTCTGGCGGAGAAACTATACAACGCGTCAATGCAAAATTTGGCATGTGGATTCACTTATTTCTTGTTTATTCACAAAAAAATTGAAAATCGTTTTGAATTTTTTTGTGAATAAATAAGAAATAAATAAATCCACATGCCAAATTTTGCCTTGATGCGTTGTATAGTTTCGTCGCTAGAATTTGGTCACAAAAAAATTCAAAACGATTTTCAATTTTGTTGTGAATAGATAAGAGATAAATTAATATATATTTTGATATGTTTTACCTGCTCCAAATTCTGCCGAGCTTCCAGGAATCGTTCATGTGTTTCATGGTTGATTGCGTACCATTTGTCAAACGTATTTCCACCTTCTTTGACGTCTTGTGTCCATCGATAGAGATTTCGTTTGTTTTTAAACTGCTGCTTTTGTTTGTATGATAAATGCATATAATCTGCAGGTGCAGGTTTGAATTCCTCGGCCACAAATTCCTCATCATCTTCTGGTACGGCTTAACACTACATAGAAGATCATTATTAACCGTTCTCCACGTTATAGAGGAAACCAAAATAATTCTCCGAACAGAAATAAAACTTACCATTACATATCTCTGCAGTTCATCCACCTCGTCGGCGCCGATAAACTCATCCACATGAATTATATGCTTATCTGCGAGAATTTCAAGTATTTCGCTTGCAAAAACCTCTCCCATCGCCATAGATTCCTCGGAAGTTGCACTCGGAGTTGCGTCTGTGAGCAGATTCAAATCCTGAAGCAAGCTTCGAGTATATGTGATGGCGTTTGTGAGAACAGCTTTCATTTGCTCATTATCCTCTTCTCTATCCGATAGATTTTCTACTGATAGAACACTTGTTTCTGCCATTTCATAATCCTTCTTTTCCGACTGACTTTCTGCCGTAGCAGCACTTATTTCTTCCATTTTAGGGTTTTTCACTTTCGTCAAACTTTATTTCGGAGCGACGTTATACCCAACGTATGTATCTGCACAACTGACGCCTGCGAAACACTGCGAAAGACTGGCGTCGTCTAGTCAGACGACGCCAGTCCTCCAACGTCACCTCAACGTCCGAAAAACCGTTAGGCTTTGTATAACAAAGGGATAGGGTACAAGTGGGGATGAGGAACCCAGGTAGCGAACCCGGCTGAAGTATTCTAAATAACGGCCCGACCATTTTAAAATTCATATTGTAATGAAAAACAATAAACGGCAGTTTCTTGTAATCGATGTTATAATTTCTTCTTCTCTCTTTTTCTGCGTGAAAAATAAAATAATAATAAATCATTTTAACAAAAATAAAAAGTAAAACATAAAAAATGAATAAAAAATTTTAAAAAAAATAATAATAATAAATAATTAGACGGTTTTGCATCAGCCATCGAATTTATTTATATTTTGTGAAAAAAAACGCCATATACGGGACTCGAATCCTGGACCTCGAGCGTCAGAGCCGGGAACCTTGCCCACTGGGCCACGCCCGCTGGTTCGACAAAGGTGCAACCGTACCGGTATAGTAGCTACGAGCTAAACTGTCGACCGTTTTTTCTCGAAAACTAAAGAGCGTTGCATAAAATTCCTTTACTCAGGTACTCAGGGTAGGTCCCTCTACAACATATCTGAGACTTGTCAAAATCCGTGAGTGACAGCATGTACGGTCCCCTTGTCAGAGAAAAGCATGGAACAAAGATCAGCAACTATGTCGGAGACGGCGATAGCAAAACTGATGGCAATTTAGTGAAAGCGAAACCTTACGGTGAAAATTTCACTTTAAACAAAAAAGAATATGTAGGTCACGTGCAAAAGAGAATGGGAAAAAGTCTACGTGATCTGGTAAAAAAATACTGTTGAAGATAAAGTCGTGAAAACAGGAAAAAAATCAGGTGAAAAACGGCGAAGTAAAGTACTCAGCGGCAAAGAAAAACTGACCCGAAAAGTAATTGATAATTTGAGTCGATACTACTCGCGTAGAAAATCTGATGGGGCCCAAATCAGGGCCCGATCAGGTTGCCTGACTGCCCTGGTAGGGCACTAATAAGGCAGCCTGAAAGGGCCCTACTAGGAAATGTAACGTTGTGTCACATATGGGCCTGACCTGGTTGCCTGATCAGGCCCCTATCAGGTTGCCTGATCAGAAAGAAATGCATATCATTTATCAAAAATCCAAAATGGAATGAACCACTCAATCTAGAGTTCCACTACAATGAATTTGTATCATAATTCGTCATTCCCTGGCCTGCTGAAATGTTTTTGTTCGAAGAAAATATTTCGCCTATATGGGAATCGAACCTCGTACCTACCTACCCAAAGCTAGGCACGCTGCCCCTATGCTACCGAGTGCTTGTAACATCTTGGTCCCAGATATGGTATACGAGACGAAATGAATTCTTATAATTATTTTTTGTATCACATAAAGTATATCAATTAGTTAATATCATTGTGACAATCAAAGAGGTTTATCGAATAACATGCTATAGATTTTTGAAATATAACCTTGTACACACACACACACACACACACACACACACACACACGCACGCACGCACGCACACACGCACGCACATATAATTATTCTCTCTCTTCGCCTTACAAAGCTGCCGAAATCTTCTAACACGCATCCGAGTTGCACAACGTTTTTTGTCGTGACTGTCCAGAGCATCTTTTTAAAATAGAATTCAGGAATGCATCGAAACTCCGAAGCTACGATGATGTAGAATCGAAGTTTCCATGTGGAAAACAAGGGGTTATGTGCATCTATCGACTACTGAGGCAGTTATAGGGCAAGCCTATTTATGGCCTCATCAGGGAAAGCCATAGTAGGGCCCCATCGGGGAAAGCCTTAGTAGGGCCACATTAGGGACAGCCTTAGTAAGGCCCTATCATGGAAAGCCTTAGTAGGGCCTATCAGGACAAGCCTTGGTAGGGCCCTATCGGGGAAAGCCTTAGTAGGATCTTATCAGGGACGGCCTTAGTAAGGCCGTTTTAGTATAGCCTGATTTAGGGCCTCAATACTTCCGGCCCGATCGGGGCCGGATCAGGATGTCCGTAATATGTGTTACCCGTATCACACCCCGATCGGGGCCTGATCCTGGTCAGGCTAACCCTAAGAAATTTCTACTCGGGTACGGAGCAGCATTAAGACATAATTGTGATTCGGTAGAGAAAATGGAAAATGCCATCTGGGCAACGGACTACCACCAGCAGTCGACAGACGATAACCCTCAACACGATAAGTGCCTGATCGGCGAGGACTCGTGGTTTCCTTATTAAAAAGCTCCGGCCACAAGAGGAGTGGAAAATTTTAAACACAATTACACTCCACCTTCAGAAGATGTCTTACACGCAATCAAACCGATTTACGAAGATCTGAGCAAGGATGAACTTCTTGAAACGTGCCTTGGAGGTTTTACCCAAAATGCCAAAGAAAGTCTGAACCAGCTAAATTGGAGGATTGTACCGAAAAAATTACCTGGCAGCAAACAAATCGTTGAATTTGCATCCTACGTGGCTACATGCACTTTCAATGAAGGTGCTGGTGCTTTTCTCACCTTTCTGTCGGATTTGAACATCAGCGTTGGGCCGAGCGCTCACGAATACGCAAGATCGGAGGATATCTGTCGCATCAACAGGGCCGAGATACAAGCTGAGAAGCAGAGCAAAGAAGCCAGGATAAGGCAAAGGCTTGAAAAAAAGAGGCTCAAGAACTCGAAGCTGCTGCAGGGAGTCTACTCTATGGAGCTGGAATCGATGATTCAGTGTAAGTTGAAAAAAAATCACGTTTTAGCTTCTAAAACTTCAAACGCGTTTTTCTCGAAACCACTTTTTGAAAGTCCGTGTTCACTGCCATTTGAAATCTACATGACTGATTTATTTCAAACTTTGTACACACTTTCTACATATGAAATACCTCCCCCCAACGGTTAATTCGAGATTTTTTTTTACATTGAGGGGTTTTTCCACCCCCAAAATGGCGGAATTTTTCGTGAAAAATAGCACTTTTCACTTTACATGACCACAAAAAATTTACAAATGAAAAAAAATTATCAAAGACCGTTGGGGGGACGATTTGATGATACTTTGACTACATTTTAATGGTACTTGATTTCAGATAATTTCTAGCTGAGATACAGTAAACACCGCAAATCGTGGTTTTTCCAAAGGCGTTCTTGGAAAAGCTTTGTCACCGGCTTGTTTGTGGATATTTCCGCGTACAAATTTCACGGAATGTTCTTGAAATTACACTTAACAATGTACAAAAGGTTTCAATAAATTTACTTTATCCATATAGATGAAAAAAATTCGCAAAAAAGTGTTTTTTTTCACGCTGTAACCTGTACCCTCCCCTTAATTACGATTGTGGTATTTACGCTTTATCATATTAGTTGTTTAAATTTAAATTATATCAGACAAACGCTTACACGCCGTAAGGTGGTTTCGATCCCAGGACCTCTGAGTGATGAGTTGTGACCCTGTTCACTGAGCTAGTTCTAGTTGTTAAAATTGTGAACTTTCGTATCGTTCACATATTGTAAAATACACAATGTTAGTTTATTGAAAAATGGGTGGATTAACAAGAGCAAATAACATTATCGGATCAATTACTTAATTGCGTTCGCATAGAGAGCGATAATCGCATAGAATTATATAACCTTCCATTTTTTTTGTCCGGTCATTTATTCCGGCTAGTGCGGCTAGGTCATCGCGAGATACTGACTTGTAGAAGTTTTTCATTCGCAACGTCATCTGTAACTCAATTTGCTTAGTAAACATCAGCCAATCGTTCGATGGAACTACGTGTACAAGGGGAGGTCAGCTACTCGTCATTGCCGATTTCGTCCGGATTCACCGTATATGTAGGGCTTGACTAGAAATGAAAGAGACGCCAGTGCGAACTCCAGATGGCCAAGCATAAGTCTTTTATGTTGGCACAATTGTTAAGCAGTGGTTGACGCAGCGGCAAGAGTTCGAATGACTGACGCCGTGGCAACGAACGTGTGCACGTGTGCTACCGAGCTCCACAGCGTGAAATCTTTTTATCAAATTCCCGATAACCAAAAAACTGCTAATCGCAATAAAAGTGTCCTGTGGTTAATGCCGCCGCTTATAGTGACAGTGATCAGCGAAAAATTAGTCAGATTTCGATAACATCTTCCGATTCTGGGCACGAGAGCCGGGGTTTCGACTCTTGTCAAACCAAAATGGCGGACCCCACGCCACCCGCAACGCGGTACACGGGAGAGACAAAAAGAGGCCGTTATCGCCAACGAGCTTCCGAAACAACCAGGAAAGGGAATTCCCGAGACTTGGTTCAATCCAACTAGACCGCCTTCTTAAGCAAACGCTTAAGGAAAACAACATGAACCAGGTAAATAGCAGAGTTACGCCAAACTTCACATCTTCACGCAAGGGAAAAACGACAACCCTGGCGAACCGCCTAGATGAAGGTGCATGCGCTAGCAACTCGACGTTACCGATGGACGAGTGGGAAGACCCCAAGCGACCGTCAAAGCGAAAACCTAACACACCCGCGGCCGATAAAGACAACATCGTGCCATCTGCGAACAAATTCCACGCACTGTCGGATTGCAGCGACATGGAAGAGGACGAGGCTACCAGCAGCGAGCCCAACCAACAGCAGGTAAATGCACCAAGGCGACTCAAACCTCCCCCGATATATACGACAAAATCAAGCATGGCATATATCATCTCCGTCATGACGGAGCTTGCAATTAAAAAAAAAAGAAGTAACAATCCACGAATCAAATTCGAATACGATAACGTCGCACACGATATACACGCGAACCGCAAGCCGCTATCAAAAAATAAAAGACGTGATTACAACAAAAAAACTGGAATTCTACACATCTACGCCGAAGGACGAAAAACACAAATCATTTCTGATTGAAGGAATCAGAGGATGCTTCTCCACCGAAGATATAAAAAACGAAATTTCAGAGCTAGCGTTACCCAACGTTGATCTGATCAGCGTAACGAAGTTTCACTTCGACAAAATTAGCACGGATAGGTACCACCACCTCGTCCAGCTAACCAGCCCAGCACAGAAACTGATCTGCTAAAAATCAAGTCGCTAGTATACCACCGCATCAGATGGGAGCGGCTCAGAAAGCCCCTCATATATCAATGCCGCAGATGCGAACGAGTCGGTTATTCTGGAAAAAACTGCTAGCTAGAATTCAAATGTATCAAATGTGCGCAATCCCATGGACCGGGAAATTGCACTATCATCGAAACGGGCGACAAAGACCTCCTGAGATGTGCAAAATGCAAGCAAAACGGGCACCTCGCCTCATATCGAGAATGTCCCTACATGAAGCTCGCGCTGAGCATCAAACAGAGCCAACAGCAGTACGCCAACAAAACGATGCAGTAGAAAATCGACCGCACCAAGACCACGCAAGCAAACATAACGTTCGCCCAAGCAGCAAAGACCCCCGTCGCCATACACACACCATTCTCTACGAGGTCAACACCTGCAGCACAAGAGCAACTCCCAGCACCCACAAGACTCCCAGCGACACAAGCTGAGACGAACATCCTACATCACAGCGACCACAGGTACAAGTTCCCCCAGACCACCAACCAATATGGCTAAACACTTTAAAAACGACCTAGCTGCAATCATGGCAGACTAGCTAAAAACAATATCGGCACAAGTAGCATCAAACACGAACCAAAATAGAATTTATTTATAACTCACTCTACAATGGCTAATACCCCCAACCAAATACAACAACTTAAAATTACTGCCATTAATGTTAATTCAGAAATCGCAAACTACCGTAGACTCGAACTCCTCGAATTCTTGAAAAAATATAACCACGATATCGTATTACTTTCGGAAACAAAACTAAACAAAAAATACCAAATGCAATTTCGAGAGTATAACATAATTCGTACAGAAAGGCTCAACTCGCAGCAAGTGGGTGGTACAGCAATCGTCATAAAAAAAGAAATTCCGTTCGAAACCATAACCTACCCGTCATCCCTGAACAATAGCATTATAGAATACACCATAATTAAAATAAAAATGAATGGAGCGAAAAATTATACATCATTAGTGAATACGCTACAAATGATAATCGACCACTTTTTACGACAGAACTCGATAATCTATGTGATAAACTAAGATTACGTTACACAAATATATTTTATATTATGGTTGGCGACCTTAACATAAGACGCAAAACGTGGGGAAATCGCGTAGCAACCAAAGAGGCAAATACTTCGCACAATGGGAAGCGAAAAACGGAATTAAATTCAAAACAAAAATATTGGTGCTCTCTCAGCCCACTTACCATCCGGCTCACTCTTATCTCGACATATGCCTGATAAATGCAAGACTAAAAACTCAACACCAATCACAACGAACTTCACCCACGCCCTTACGACAGCGAGCATGCAGCTATAACCATGCATATCCAACTAACAAGGAAACGTTGCGAGGTCAATTTCTCCGATTTCGATGAAATTTGGCATGCTTGTAGAATGGGTTAAAAATGCGACGCGTATTTTTTTATATCGGCGGAAACCGATTTTTAAGGGATGAAAAGCACCCTCGAAAATTGGGGTGTTTTTCGTTTTTCGTCGATAACGTTTTAACGGTACGAGATATGAAAAAACTTCAAATTGCAGCAATGTTTATTTTTTCGCGTACTATACATTGAAGATAAGAACGATGCCGATAACAACAAATGTCATATTGTTTATTGCAAAAATGCAATTTTTTCAACCGTATCTCCGAGAATTCTTAAGCGATTGGGATGTAAATTTGCATACATGTAGAGAATGAAAAAGTGCGGATACGGATTTTTTCTTTTTCCGATATCTCACAATTAAGGGGTTGAAACTGCCCATCGATTTTTTTGCCGAGAGTATCGTATAATCAGCAAGTCTTTTGGCATTTTGGTCTAAATTCACGTCAATATATGTTCGTGTTATGACGCAATTGCATATTTGTAACATTCCAGCCCCCCTCCCCCCCAAAGGTTCCTCTCTCGAAAGGCAAACGTTCAAACTTCTTACCGTACGGCATGGATGAAAATTTGTGGAAACAAGAATGGGTTACAAAGAAAGAACAATCAGTCAAAATAGTCGATACACTCTTTCTCGTTTTGGCGGAACGATACTCTTAAGGGGTGAACGTACCCTTAAAAACTTCGTTCTTTCTATAGCTCGTCAACGGGCCGAAATAAAAATAAAGTTCGGAAGGGGAAAATGTTGCATTCTTCGACGATTAGACATTCATGATGATAATGATGAGTACAGCAATAAATGGTGTGTTGTTTATTGCAATAATTCGTGATTTGCTTGTGAAAAATCATTCTTCAGTTTTTCACTAATATGGGCAGAAGCGAGGATCGCAATCACGGACGGACTTCGTGCTTCGGGAAGCAACTGGATTACAATTGTATATTTACGAAGAAATTCCACTCCGCTCACCGTATCGAAGGCATTATTTGCGTTTTTGGTAATCGTAGGTGTAATCGAAGATTACGGCGTTTTTGGGTTGCCGCTGCAACTCATGAACAGAACGATGCAAACATTTGTATCAGTTTATAACGCAGCATAATTTAATCTTTATCTTTAACTTTAATTTCACAAACAGCAGAACCAATGACCGAAAGAAATAAATCTTCGCAAAGAGCGACTACGGTGTAAAGAGCGGCTCACATGATAACCTTGAAATCGCCTTATTAAAGATTAATAGCAGTTCTGGTAATAGCGTGTGTCGTCGTTTTTTTCGTGTGTATTTATCAATTGGGTTTAAAGTCATATAAATTCACCAACGATCATTATTGCTGCAGTTACGACGGAGAAGCCAACCATACATTTTGAGTTCGAAATACAAATAAAAATGTACGTTAATCCGGTGAATGTTATTCAACTTCTATCCATAGCAATAAGTGCTATGAATTTGCCTCGCACTCCAATCACCGAACAGGAAAAACAGTTCAGTAAGGATCTAGAAAACATGATCATTAAAGCGATGGATCAACCTATGGAAATGGAAGTCGAAACTGGTTTGGATTTTCTGTCACCAAATGGAATTCATGAAGCAGCCACAATAGAAGATGACAGTGAAGGAGATTGGCACGGACAACGATACCTAGAACCAAAAATTGACGAAAATGTATGTACCCAAGATATAGAAGAATTGAGTTACGAATACAAGAGAAGAGCTGTCGATTACTGGAGATCCGGGGCAAATGGGAATAGAAATTTATCATCTGTTCAAACGAAATTCAAAAAGGTGAAATCAGAGCCGCAGTCGCGCCGGTGGGCCCATAGTATAAATAAGGGTGGCACCTACAAAGAAAAGTTAACAAAGATAGCTCACTACACGTTAAACAATTTTAATGATGCTTTGGACAAAAGGCTGCCTGTCCATGATATAGATCTTCGACGATGGGCCTTACGTGCACGAGAAATTGTAGAAATACCAGCCGTAAATTTCCAAGCATCCGCTTCTTGGCTAAGGACATTCAAAAACCAATATGGAATTGTGTCACGGAAGATTACTAAAGATGTAACAAAACAACAATTATTAAACGGTGATATACTTTAACACAAAGCTATCGAATTTATAGAAATAGTGAAAGTCAACATAGCCAACGTTGGGGCTGAAAACACATTTAATTCTGATCAGAGTGGATTCAATTTAGAGCTACCTACAGGCCGCACATTGGCAAAAGAAGGGCAGAAATCCGTTGAGACAGTCGTGCAACCGAAAACGTCAACAACACACAGTTATACTATACAGCCTTTGGTTTCTGCGAGTGGCGAGCTTTTGGCACCTATGTTGATCGTTTTAAACAAACCTACTGGCAAATTTGGTCCTCGAGTGGAACAAACTATGTTCAGAGCCGATAATACATTTCTATTGGCTTCGAAATCTGGAAAATGGACGACTAGTTTCATTAGTTCTGTAGACAATTAGTCCATATAATAATTAGTAATTCCTGCAGGTACGACTGGAATGATACAGCCCCTTGATGTTTATGACTTCCGTGTATGGAAAAACTTCGTCAAACACTTTTCTGACGCAGTAATATTATACAATTACGACGTTAATCTGCATTTGAGAGACAATATTTTTAAATTACAATCTCTTATACACAACCAGTTTTCTTCTACACGGTTTACCAACCTTTTCAAATATGCGTGGTAAAAAAGCGGGTACGAAGAAGAAAGACCACCAAACTTCGAAAATCCGGTAGAATTTTGCTTTCAACATAATGTACCGACATGCGATAAATGCGGCGAAGCAGCTATTATCACTTGTGCGTCGTGTGAGAAATCTCTTTGTTTCAAAAACTTTTATCATGACTATTATTATTGTAATTAGTATAATCCATAAAAAACACAGAGTTGAAACGTTTCCTAAATGAGGAAGCGTGAGAACACTTTTCCAATTGTGTTGTAATCTTCAAAGGCAGTTGCGTGACGGGGGAGAATTTCTTCGTAAATATACAATTGTAATCCAGTTGCTTTCCGAATCACGAAGTCAGTCCGTGATTGCGATCCTCGCCTCTGCCCATATTAGTGAAAAACTGAAAAATGATTTTTCACAAGTAATTCACGAATTATTGCAAGAAACAACACGCCATTTATTGCTGTACTCATCATTATCATCATGAATGTCTAATCGTCGAAGAATGCAACATTTTTCCCTTTCGAACTTTATTTTTATTTTGGCCTGTTCACGAGCCATAGAAAGAACGAAGTTTTTAAGGGTACGTTCACCCCTTAAGAGTGTCGTTCCGCCAAAACGAAAAAAAGTGTATCGACTATTTTGACGGATTGTTCTTTCTTTGTAACCCATTCTTGTTTCCACAAATTTTCATCCATGCCGCACGGTAAGAACTTTGAACGTTTGCCTTTCGAGAGAAGAACCGTTGGGGGGGGGGGGGGGGGGGCTGGAATGTTACAAATATGCAATTGCGTCATAACACGAACATACATTGACGTGAATTTAGACCAAAATGCCAAAAGACTTGCTGATTATACGATACTCTCGGCAAAAAAATCGACGGGCAGTTTCAACCCCTTAATTGTGAGGTATCGGAAAAAGAAAAAATCGGTACCCGCACTTTTTCATTCTCTACATGTATGCAAATTTACATCCCAATCGCTTAAAAATTCTCGGAGATACGGTTGCAAAAATTGCATTTTTGCAATAAACAATATGAAATTTGTTTCTATCGGCATCCTTCTCATCTCCAATGTATAGTTCGCGAAAAAATAAACATTGCTGCAATTTGAAGTTTTTTCATATCTCGTACCGTTAAAACGTTATCGACGAAAAACGAAAAACACCCCAATTTTCGAGGGTGCTTTTCATCCCTTGAAAATCGGGTTCCGCCTATATAAAAAAATACGTGTCGCCTATTTTTACCCATTCTACAAGCATGCCATCGGAATTTCATCGAAATCGGAGACATCGACCTCGCAACGTTTCCTTGTAAGTAACAACAGCATAACAAAAGTCAACCCATCCGAAGCACTTCCCAGACATCACTTCAAATCAACCAACTGGAATAGATTTAAAACCATCCTCGAAAGCGCACACACCACAATAATCCCAGTGAACCTAAATTTAACGATTAACGAAATAGACGGCCACTTACATCTCATCACTGAAGCCATTTCACACACTATTGCAAGCACAGTCCCAAAACTAACATACAAAGACAGCCTACAAAAATACCAAAAATCACCTCTTAAAAATTGCAACGTGACAAATCCCTTCTCGTGACCTTAATACACACCTTACATGTCACAGACTCAACAGGCAGACATCAATTAACCAGGAATGCTAAAGCAGCCTTAAGGGCAACCCGTAACAATCTACGCCTGGAAATCAGACGCGGAACGGAAAAGTTCTGGGTAAACCTACTAACAAAATAGACTACCGCGACCCGGACTCATTCTTCCCAAACATCAACAAACTCCTCAGACCCAAACAATCACTACACTTAGACAACATCCATATAAACGAAAACAACCACGAACTACTGCAAAGAAGTTCATGCAACATTAACGAAGCCGAAAACGAAAATAACCTTATAATGTTTACCTCAGCAAAAGAAAAACTCAATACCATTGGCGCATACTACGGAAAAAATCAATTCTCCCCGACACCTAAATACATTACCCGCCATCGGTAATGTATTTAGGGGATACAGGGACCCGCTTCGCCAATCACGTAAACAGCACTGCTGACGAAATAAAAAATAACTTTACCAATAACCGGACTAATAATGTAACAATACTCTCCTTCTCTGATAACAAAAAAGCTGTGAATCCCAATGGACGGAATATTATACCCAGCCCCATTTGTAACTTTGAGTCGGTAAACAAAATACTCACACAGTTGCCTAACAAATCATCAACGGGGCTCGATAATATCCCCTTCATTGTACTTACAAGGGGACCTTACAGGCTGTCACTCACGGATTTTGATAAGTCTCAGATATGTTGTAGAGGGACCTACCCTGAGTACCTGAGTAAAGGGATTTTATACAACGCTCTTTAGTTTTCGAGAAAAAACGTTCGAAAGCTTAGCTCGTAGCTACTATACCGGTACGGCGGCACCTTTGTCGAAACAGCGGACGTGGCCCATTGGGCAAGGTTCCTGGCTCTGACGCTCGAGGTCCAGGGTTCGAGTCCCGTGATGGCGTTCTTTGTTTCACAAAATATAAATAAATTCGATAGATGATGCAAAACCGTCTAATTATATCTCATTTTTTATTTTTCACGCAGAAAAAAAAGAGAGGAAGAAATTATAACATCTATCACAAGAAACTGCAGTTTATTATTTTTCATTACAATATGAATTTTAAAATGGTCGGGCCGTTATTTAAAATACTCCAGCCGGGTTCGCTACCTGCGTTCCTCATCTCCACTTGTACCCTATCCCTTTGTTATACAAAGCCTAACGGTTTTCCGGACGTTGAGGTGACGTTGGAGGCGTCTGACGTCTGGTCAGACGACGCCAGTCTTTCGCGGTGTTTCGCAGGCGTCAGTTGTGTAGTCACATACGTTGGGTATAACATCGCTCCGAAATAAAGTTTGTCGAAAGTGAAAAACCGTAAAATGGAAGAAATAAGTGCTGCTACGGCAGAAAGTCAGTCGGAAAAGAAGGATTATGAAATGGCAGAAACAAGTGTTGGAACAGCAGAAAATCTATCGAAAAGTGAAGAGGATGATGAGCAAACGAAAGCTGTTCTCACAAACACCATCACATATACTTGAAGCTTGCTTCAGGATTTGAATCTGCTCACAGACGCACCTCTGAGTGCAATTTTCGAGGAATCTATGGCGATGGGAGAAGTTTTTGCAAGCGAAATACTTGAAATGCTCGCAGATAGGCATATAATTCATGTCAATGAGTTTATCGGCGCCGACGAGGCGGATGAACTGCAAAGATATGTAATGGTAAGTTTTATTTCTGCTCGGGGAACTATATTGGTTTCCTATATAACGTGGAGAAAGGTTAATAATGATCTTCTATGTAGTGTAAAGCCGTACCAGAAGATGATGAGGACTTTGTGGCCGAGGAATTCAACGCTGCACCTGCAGATTATATGCCTTTATCATACAAACAAAAGCAGCAGTTTAAAAACAAACGAAATCTCTATCGATGGAGACAAGATGCCAAAAAAGGTGGAAATACGTTTGACAAATGGTACGCGATCAACCATGAAACACATGAACGATTCCTGGAAGCTCGGCAGAATTTGGAGCAGGTAAAACATATTAAAATATATATCAATTTATCTCTTATGTATTCACAAAAAAATTGAAAATCGTTTTGAATTTTTTTGTGAATAAATTCTGGCGAAGAAACTATACAACGCATCAATGCAAAATTTGGCATGTGGATTCATTTAATTCGTATTTATTCACAAAAAATTCAAAACGATTTTCAATTTTTTTGCGAATAAATAAGAAATAAATGAACCCACATGCCAAATTTTGCATTGATGCGTTGTATAATTTCTTCGCCAGAAAATTAGAAAAAAGCAATAAATTTAGCGATAAAAGAATAATCCCCCCTTAAAAATTTAAACATAAATATAAAATATATTATAGAATTGAAGAACACACAATTGAATGAGTCGAATATATAACTATTGATCAATTTTGTCCGTGTTCAGGTTACGACGAGAACGCTGCAGCAGTGGGCGATGAATGATGCTATTCCTTTTTATCGGAAGATTTCCATTTCAACGCCAGCCTGTCTTGGGTCGAAAAATTCAAAAGAAATCACAGGATCAGACAGCGTAAAATCACGAAGTTTGTCAGCTCCAAGGAATTCGCCTCGATGGAGGAAATGTTGGCTGCTGCCGAAGAATTTCAAATCCAGACAAGAATAGTAATCCCCGGCTTTGACCTTGATTATGTCATTAATACCGATCAAACCGGCTGCCAATAGCAGTCAACTTACAAGAGGGCGCTTGCGGAACAAGGATCAAAAACCGTTCTTGTTAAGAAAAAAGGTTTAAACAAAATTAGTCATTCCTTCACGGCACAGTACGCATTAACTGCGCCAGGAAAGATATTTCCTTTCCTATTTTTATGCATGCAGGAGCCATCAGGAAGATTTGGTCGGATTGTGAAAAAAAGGTCAACGCGTTGACTGATAATTTCAAAAATGTTATTGTGACCTGCACAAAATCAGGAAAGTTTACAAAACAATTGTATGAAGAGTTCTTGAAATCTTACATTCTTCCCTACGTGAAATAAAAAAAAATTGTATTCATTATCGATTCGTGCGGAGGGCAAACTGATCAAACGCTTTACGATCACATCTTTGTAGACGAGAAGAAGGCATGTACATGCAGTATTAAAGTTATACCGCCCAAGTGCAGGCCGATTTGCCAACCTTGCGATGAATATGTTTACCGGCAAGTGAAAATGTTCACAAAAAAAATCCGAAATGCTCCCGATTTGTTAAAAAATAATAGAGAAATTGCGTCAAGGGAAGATTCCATACAAATTCATTCTTTGATTCTTCATTAATTAAGCGCACCTGTTTTCGCGCCGATGATTAAATATGCGGGGTCTGCATCGAAGTTAATTGAGGAAAGACCGCTGTTTTTTAATGTCAATCAAGTATGCTTTCCAATAACGCTGCTCAAAACTCCGTGCGCCTGCAAGGCCGTAGCTTTTGTACAATGTGCGCGTTGCTCTTTGGTCTTGTGTTTTGCTTGCTTTTACGACAAATACCAGCGGCAATATTGTTCTAATGTAACAAGCGACCACAGTGATAGCGAGTAAGAAAAACCTGTATATTGCAATGAAAAAAAAAAAATTGCAGTTTCTTGTGAAAGATGTTATAATTTCTTCCTCCCTTTTTTTCTGCGTGAAAAATAAAATAATAATAAATGATGAAAAAATGGAAAGTAAAAAATGTTAAAAATTAATAAATAAATAAAATAATAATAAATAATTAAACGGTATTGCATCATCCATCGAATTTATTTAAATTTTGTGAAAAAGAACGCCATCACGGGACTCGAACCCTGGACCTCGAGCGTCGGAGCCGGGAACCTTGCCCACTGGGCCACGCCCGCTGGGTCGACAAAGGTGTAACCGTACCGGTATAGTAGCTACGAGCTAAACTTTCGAACGTTTTTTCTCGAAAACTAAAGAGCCTTGTATGAAATTCCTTTACTCAGGTACTCAGGGTAGTTCCCTCTACATTATATCTGAGACTTATCAAAATCCGTGAGTGACAGCCTGTACGGTCCCCTTGTGAGAGACAAATGGAAAATCGAAGAGCCACTTTCGAAATTTTGCTTTTGCGGCAGAACAGAAAGAGTTTTCTGCATCGAATTATTACAGGCGAAGAAAAATGGATATATTTCGAGAATCCCGAACGCAGGAAATCGTGCCAAATCGCTTCTATGCGCTGCTGAAACCGAGCGAAACTGTTCATGGGCATCGCTACCGACAACAACTAATCAATTTGAACCACGCATTGCTCGAAAAGCGGCCAGAATGGGACACAAGACACGAACGTGTGATATTCCAGCACGACAACGCTCCGTGCCAGCGCAATTCCATCGTCCAGGTCACCATAAAAACACTGAAATGTGATCTGCTACCGCACCCGCCGTATTCGCCAGACCTGGCCCCTTTAGTCTATCACTTGTTCCGGTCGATGGCGCATGGCTTGGATGGGCTACACTTGGCCAATTACGATGCAGTACAAAATTGGTTGGACGAATGGTTTCAGTCCAAAGAAGTGCCTTTTTATCGTCGCGGTATTTATGTATTGCCAGAGAGATGGCAAAAATGTGTAAATAGCGAGGGATCATACTTCGAATGAACCATTTTGTGTATTTGTCTTGAAATTTTAGATTTTTTATTGGTAAAGAAACTCCGGAAACTTACTTGCGCACCTAGTAGTTGTTTGTTTGTTATGAAGGGAAGCACCGCGATGTGGTCCCATGAAAATGTAATACAAATCTGCTAAGTACGTTTTTCAAATATCCGAAACAAAAATCTTTAACCTAGTATATTTCTTAACATCTGGTCCCTAATTCACAAAATCAACCGAGCGAATCCTTGCTTTAAAACCGCGCTGATTTGTATGTAGATGACACCGATCAACGTGATATGCGTGTGGCGCGACCGATCTATCCTACAGAATTCAGGCCCAGGGTTCAGTCAATCGCAATGCGATAGATGTTTTAAGTGACAAACAAGTCAGTCAATAATATATGCAAATTTCACAGGCCAGATTTAGATAAGTGAAGTTTTATCAAGCAGTTTGATAATTTGACTGACAAGGGGACAGTACGGCAGTCGGATTTTTGTAATTTTTCGTACTCATGGTACGCGAAGTTCAGAGCTCGAATATTAATATCCCAAAGCAGTTCGACGCCATATTCAGAAATTTTCGAGAAAATTGACTTTGAAGTTTTCGAGCGCACTCTCATCCCACAAAGATGCAACGATATTCGAACCGGGCTCGTGGCGTACCCGGTAGCGCTCGAGTCTAGTAATCGCGGGGTCGCTGGTTCGAGTCTCACTTCGAATTTTTTTTTTGTTTTTTTTTCATTTTTTTTAAATGAAAAAACGCAAGTCATAATTTTAATTATCTCTTGATTATAAACATACATTTTCAAGTATCAATATTTATAACCAACAACATTTTTAGGATGAAAATGAAAAACGTCGGGTAAGGAATTGAATACTTTATTATTCGGTCTGTATTCGTTTGTTTTATACATCGGGTGTAATGTTACACGAGCCAGAGTGATAACCATCGTAAAAACAAGGAAAACAGTAATTTTCACGGCATCTCGCACACCGTACAAACGCTGCGTTGTTACATTCGCAATTTTTTTTCAATACATCGATCGGAAAACAAACTTCATTCACGTTCATGAAGATTTCTCTTTGATCGCAAAGTTTCGAAGCAAACCACGCATATCTGATCATGTTATTAAAGACCGGAGAAGACAACTGATGATGAACAATAGAATGAATTTTTATGCAATCTTCTCTATCATTAATTTCACGTCCTTGTTCAATCAGATAGGCGCAGTTCTGCAGACGCTTTATGAAATTTTTTACTTGGCGGTAAAAATACACGTCACAAGGATGCACTAATGGAGTGCATTTTGGTGGAATTACCTGCGCCGTGCAAGTAGGCAGACGCCTGTCATTTCGAAACACCTCATTGTACATCACGGTATCGGTTTGGCCTCCCCAGGAATCGATCATTAAGAAAAACTTTTCTTTTTTTACGTAGGGTTTCAAAACGTTGATTAAAAAATCTTTGTATAACTTTATAGTCAATTTTCCCGATTTCGATGACGTGACTACGACGTTTCCGTATTTTTTTAGGTACTCGTCGACCGATTTTTGAACTCTGGGACCAAATGAACCTGTTGTTTCTTGTAGGCATACGAACACCAGGGGCAACAATTTTCCTGATAGGGTGACAGAGTACTGCGCAGTATAGGAATGGGTGACTTTATTCATATTCTGCCGCTTTACCAGCACTACTTTTGATCCTTTGGTCGCCAGAGTTCTGTCGAACGACGACTGGTATTGGCATCCTGAAAAAAATAGAAAAGGAATAAATTGAAAATACTATATACGAAAGTCTACATTAATTTATTATGGAAAATGAGAACAAATTTTGAATACCTGTTTGGTCTGTATTAATGACGAAATTGGGACCAAAGTTTGGTATGACATCACGAGCCTGGATACGAAAGCTGCATCCCGCGTTGCGGTTTCTCTTTCCGTTACAAACTTCGTGATTTTTCTTTGGCGAATTCGATGTCTCCGTTTAAATTTCACAACCCACCTATCGGAAGCTTTGAAATCAAAATTTTCAAATTGACTCGCAGCCGGTAAAGCCCACTGCTGCAAGTTCCGGGTTGTAACTTGTTGGTTGTTCTGTCGCGCTTTCTCAAAGCGATCGTAAGTCCACGAATCGATGGTCGCGTATTTGTCTGTCATGGTTCCTCCGCTTTTTACATGTTTTTCCCATTTTGGCAATTCCTCCATGCGCTTTAAGCGGCTGCACCCGTTTATTTGCAGAACTTTTAGGCTCCATGTCGGATGTGCTCGAACTATATTGATAACTTTCCTTTTATAATCCAGCGGAATATTGTCCGTGTACGATTTCGCCCTTTTCTCCTCTGGCTCATAATTTTCAGAAGAATCTTCGTTGTCAGATGCAGGTTCGTCAAAAGCGTATTCTTCGTCCAATTCATCAAGCATAATTAGTTCTTCATCCGTTACAAACTTTTTTTCGTGTAAAGTTTGTACTGTATAATGGAACAAGTCTTCTGTTAGTGACATTCCCTCTTCAGTAATTACCTCCGATGGTGTTGGTGCCACAAGATTATTTTGTGTGAGAATTTGCTCGTAATATACGAGGGCATCCTTCAATCGTAATTTTGAAACTTCACTGCACAAAGAATATTCAATATCATCTTGTGCCGTCGAAGGCCCAGGCACCTCGTCGTCTCCCACGCCCGACATTTTGATCTTTTTTTATCGAATATTCTACAAAATCGTGCACCACGCCGAAAAACAGTACTTGCTGCTCCGAAAACCAACGGTCGAATGCTACTTCATACAGGCATTCCTTGCGGAAGACGCCGTATCCCTTCCACCCGTTCTGGAATTCCCAGAAATCTTTTGTGCACAAGCAGCTGTGCCCGCTTCGCAGATAGTTGATCAGGACAAAGGCAAACGATGTACGCAAAACTGTTATTCACAATATCGACGGTTGCCAAAGCAAGCGTTATATTCACATATTTCAACATTTATTCTACTATTTATATTCCTATTAATCTACAAGGGAGTTTATGTAAATATTATTACTGGATATTTTTACGTCGCCTATTCGCAATTTCAAGCAAGAGATAATCAAAAATAAGACTTGCATTTATCATTGACAATTATAATTACATATATGTGAATTAGCATAGATTTTATGATTTTTATCCCGGGATTATTTATTTATTTTTTTATAAATAATTACCTATTGTTATATATAAATAATATATGATCATATATGAGAAAATATATAATTATGTATAACTATAATGAATTTTGTACATAAATAACTATATATGGATTTTGTCCATATATAAACATATATAGATATATTATATTAATTATATATAATAATATGTGATTATATACAACAAAAATTTATCGGGATATTTAAATGACGGAGGTATGCGAATTAAAAAAAAAATTAAAAAAAAAAATTCGAAGTGAGACTCGAACCAGCGATCCCGCGATTACTTGACTCGAGCGCTACCGGGTACGCCACGAGCCCGGTTCGAATATCGTTGCATCTTTGTGGGATAAGAGTGCGCTCGAAAACTTTAAAGTCATTTTTCTCGAAAATTTCTGAATATGGCGTCGAACAGCTTTGGGATATTAATATTCGAGCTCTGAACTTCACGTACCATGAGTACGAAAAATTACAAAAATCCGACTGCCGTACTGTCCCCTTGTGAGAGGGTTGTATTAGGAACACGACAGTACTTGCTGAGCTCTTGAACAGATTGAGTAAGTCGTCTCTATGATTCTGAGTAAATTAATCTAGTAAAATGAAATAAATCAGTACTCAAAAATTATTTTAAAAAACATTAGAACCACATCGTGTATTCGGCAAAACTTTAACCCGAATGTTCAAATTTTACTGATTGTACCCAAATGATGATTATTTTATTCTTTTGATTTCCAAAGTGTGAATTTTAACGGCCAATGAAGTGAGCTCAGACCTGCTATGCTAGGATAAGGAAATAAGCAGATGAGCGAAACGGCTGCGGAAACTTTGTAGGTACGGCATATGCTTCCGACATGATTGAAGTGGATTACAGTTTTAATAAGTTATTAACAATCATTTGATAAGTGTTGAAAATCATTTAATAAGTTCATTTAATAAATTCATATCGACTTTCCTTATCGTTGCCCCGTTAAAATCGGTGTAACGTCGTCAAGTTTTAGAATTTCAGGGTCCGGTTGGTCTTAAAATATTATTGAAAGTTCACACTATTACAATATGCAAAAGAATGATTATTTGAAGTTTCCGGAGAGGTATACCCCCTTAAAATCAAGGTCGTAGCTTTCACAAGTAAGTGAACAAAAATGTTGTGTATATCTAATCCCTAAAAAACTTTATATAAGGTTTTTGCAACACCTTATCTTCTTAGATTATTTCAAACCGTAACATCGCATCAGTTACCGCATCAGGAATAAAGGACTATATGAAATGAGATGTTCAACTGTACTTGGACAGTCTATCGGGAATGGAGCGATAGGTTTCGAGAGTAATATCGATTTTCCACCAGCAAGTGAGACACTCCGTAATTAAAGCCTTCAGCCTGCCAAAACTATGTCCATTACACCACAACTTATACGACGAAATATATTTCATGAAATGTATGGTAGTTCTGCAATAGAGTACAAAGTGAATACGTCCCCGTAAATTTTTAAATTATGCAAATAAAGTCATACTTCAAGAGCCGTGTGGGGCATCACTGATTTTTTAAATTATACTTTGCGGAATCAGAAACTTGGTTTGCAGTTATACACTCATTACAAAAACTAGGGGAACAGTAAAATTGCAAAAAAATTTAATTCATTTTTGAATAACCGTAACTCCGTGAAAAATGGTCGTATCATAAAAAAAAGGAGTTTTAAAGCTTGAAATCTGTGGTTTACGAATCTCACTGGTAATTTTTTTTCAAGCAACACGCTCGGCGTGAATCTAAGAAATAGCGCGAGAAAAGTTATTGCGATACTGTGAAGAAAAGTAACGCAACATTTTTATTTATTTTAATCATCATTCATTTACATTTAAGGGACAATAAAAGTGTTCCTTTAATTTTTTATTAAACTTTGACGCTTCGGTCAGAAATAACGGTTCAGCCGATCAATTTTTAATTATGGGGGATCTTTGCGCATGTATTGAACTAAATAAAACCCTACTAACATGAGTCATTGTAGCAATATTTGCAAGGTTGACGTGGATTTTCCAAAACGGGAAAAAAGTCATTTTTTCGTACTTTTTCAAATCAATATTAAGATTTAAAAAATCTGTAAAGTACCGAAAGGTGCTTTTAGAGAATTTACTCCAGCTTACGTAACCCTCCTTTAGCTCGCTGTACGATCATTTGTTCATGAGATATTAATGATCTATGAAAAAACCTTCAAACGCCGATATCCCAGCGACAAATGGTCGAACAGAGGTTCGAAAACTACCGTTTTGAAGCTGAAGAATCAGGCTAAATAACCCAAGTATTGATCAAGCTTAAACAAATTTTTTTGAGCCCAGAACGATTTTGAAAAAAAAATCGAACATTTTTGCCTCGCGCTATTTCTTAGATTCACGCCGAGTGCTGCTTAAAAAAAAATTACAGCTGAGATTCGTAAACTAGAGATTTCAAGCTTCAAAACCCCATTTTTTTACGATACGACAATTTTTAACGAAGCTACGGCTATTAAAAAATCAATGAAATTTTTTTGAAACTTGACTGTTCCCTTAATTTTTGTAATGAGTGTATAATAAATTTCGTCAATTTACGTCTTTCTTAACCTGATAGTCAAGTTGTTGAGAAAACATAACCCGTTGCCGAGCTTTTTTTCCTAACCATGCATGCCAAGTTGTTGCATTTCCAGTGACACATACATACAGTACTTCTGTGATGCATACGTTGTACTTTTATATAATCGTGATTCTAACTTTTTATTATAATAGTAATATGGTTTTTTTAAACAAAATATTGAGGAAAATAGGATTTCAAGGGTTTGACAATTTGGTGTGCGTTTCTAGCAAATATGCTCGGCGTTTTTATAAAAAAATTATTTCACGTCTTTTGTGCGTTCGAATTGAAAAAGTAATAATGTAAATAAAACTATGGTTTGCAAAAAAGCCCAAATATTTCGAGGTTAAATAGAATTTGGTAGATAGTCAAACAACCGATAATTTTTTCGAATGTTTTTTATTAAGTGGCGTTTTTGTTTACGTTTTAAAGTTTTTTTAGGGAGATTTCATATCCTTTTGAAACGGAAATACTTTATTTTCTGTAGTTGTAAACTTGACGTGGTTGCAGTGTCATGTACTCATTCCAGTTAGTGATTCTTTTTATATTTTAATAATTTCTCTAATTACTTTTATGTCAAATGAAATGCGGTTAATAAAACTGAACTGCTCAAATTTATAAAATACCCCGAAATAACTTGTGTTGTATTCTGCAATGTGTGTTTATTATCAATAAATAATTATTTGATACATTTGGTTTCAAGAAAATTACTCTTGAGCTTGCAAAGCAGTAGTAGAGCTAGGGCGGTTCTAACCCAGGCATCTTAGGGGGGAGCGGGGCGGCGGGGTCCAGCGCGGGGAAGCCAAGTGCACGGGGGCGGGGGGGGGGGGGGGGCTCCAGCGCGGGAACGTGACGTCATGCCAGGGGTCTCTGTGGAGGGGGTAACCATGTGATCCGAAGAGCGACTGTCGGGAGGGGGAAGCCGCTGTCGACGAGTGTTTTGTGAAGGCAGGGTTCAGGTAGTGGTGAGTGAACGTTGAAAACCCATAAATCTCCTAATTTATTATATACATAAAAAAGATTAGCATTGATGCAGTGTTTTTCTTTCTACACTATTTAGTCCGTGTGAAAATAAAACTCACACATACACACACACGATGTGTGCATGTAATGGCCCTATATGGGTAGGAAAATTTCGTTAATTTGAAGCAATACATGAAGGGGACGGCTTTTCAAAGCTGTTTAATTATGTGATGCAGGTGTGATGCGCTTGGTTTCGTTTCTGAAATCTTTAAAATGTTTGTATGCGTGTCCATTCCTGTCACGACTCTCGCCGACACCCGAGACAAGTCCTGACAAGTCGGGATTTCTCGGAAAAACTATAAACTTTAGAGATCTATCGTCAAAGGGTTTTTGACCCCAGATGGGCCACCGGAGCACAGCTGCACTCGGCAAAAAAAATTGGTTCGATATATCGAGGGCTCGTTTTCATTTCGAAATATAGACAAGAGTCTAGGTCATGGAGACTTAACTGGCTTTTTATAACGAGCATCCTAGTGTCTTCACTATGGAAGAAAACAGTGCTCCAAAAAAAATTTGACTCGTCGAGGGCTTCGTTCCCATTCCGAAAGATCATGTTAAGATGTTGCATGTAAGTCCGCCGAATCTCGCCGACTCTTGACACAGGTTTTAACAAGACAGGGATGAAGCTATTGTTTTTTTTACATTCATAGCCACTCACGCTGAGAATTTTTTGTTATAGCTCGAATATTCAAAACATAGATGAAAACAACGTATTTCTTGGACAAACTATCAACTTTAGGGATCTATCGTCTTTAGCCTCGATGGACCACTTGAGCAGAGCGTCAGGACCTCATAAAATAAATCGTTTCACTCGATGCATCCTGACTTGTTATTTTTGTCTCGTTTCCCTCGGTCAATATATACCAGCGCGTAATCGAAAAATCTGTAGGGGTCTGCTGTCCAGAAAAGGGGTACTCCATGGTCGAGGTGAAATCTAGCCAGGCTCATCAAGCATTGATTTTTATGATCTCCACACATTTTCGGATTACCATGTTTGCGCTACTTGCCTCCAAAACATAGATGAATACGACGTATTTTCGTGGGAAAAAAAAGATTAACTTTAGGGGTCTATCGTCGAAAGCCTTTGATGCCAATGGACCACTTGATCACAGCTGCAGGATCCATAAAATACATCTTTTAACCCGATGCATCCCGACTTGTTTTCTATGTCGTTTCTTCCTCGGGCAATCTATACCAACACGATATCGGGAAAAAGTCAGGTTTTTCCCCCGAGATATAGGGAAAGCTGAAATTGATCATCCTTCCGAACGGGGAGCTATTTTTTATTATCTGCTGCGCTCCGAACTGGCCACACTTTGAACGAAGCAGTCAGTCAGCTAACATCGCGGAAGTCGTCTCTAACTTATTACTATGGATAACAACATTGAACAAAGCTTGCACGATCAAGTCGCGCTTTAAAGTTCGTTTGAAGAATTTACTGCGTGGGAGCAACGGTGCGTCGAGTTCATCGAAGTGCTAGAAACGCAAAGCCGACCTAAGCGCCCGCGCTTGGTAATTGGACATCAACAGTCACTGATAGCCCAAATAGCGCGTCTGGAAGGATTGAAGAATTCTGTATGCAGCCGTTTTATACACACGGGCGCAGGGCATGGTGATCATAGATTACTCTGGCGTGAGATTAACACATCATTCAAGAGTCGAAAATTGACTGGTTCTGTATTCAAACGCAGTCACATCGAGCCAAAACAATTTCTTAATGATGCTCGGGACCTAGTGCTTCATCATGTACAAAATATTATCTGCAAGCACAACAGTATCAAAGTTAATGCCGTGTTCAATAGTGAATTCGCGAGTGGAGATAAACATGCTAATAAAAGTGTCAACACGTGAAACTGTGAACTCTTTAACACATGCGATTTGAATGTGTGGTATGAACAGCGTGTTATTGAGCCTACTTTAACCTTACTCGATGAATTTTAAAAACGTGATAGTGGCTGGGCTCTGCAGAAAATACTTAACCTCACGATAAATGTGAATAAGCATAATCCGATGCGTGCCGAGTGCTCTATCTCATTGCCGCGGGAAATAATGTTGAAGAGGGGTGTGGTTAACGTCAAATCGAGCGACAATGCATGGTTCGCGTGGGCAGTCGTCGCAGCTCTATACCCAGCTGAACGACACAGTGACCGTCCATCTTTTTACCTTCATTATTCGACAGTGCTGAATCTGAAGGATATTGAATTCCCGGTGACAATACATCAAATTAAAAAATTTGAATTTCATAACAATCTATCGATCAACGTGTATACCGCCACCACCAAAAAGGACATTGCTCCAATACGAGTCACTCAACACAAGAAGGAAAAGCACATCAATTTGCTGTACATGCAAGATAGTGAGGATAACAACGTGGGGCACTTCGTATGGATCAAGAATCTGTCGAGACCCGTGAGGGCGCAACTGACCAAAAAGGAGCATAAAAAATATATATGTGATCGGTATGTAGTTACTATAATATATATATATATATAGGTAATTACATATGCTAGACGAATTAAACAAAAAAATCTTTTTTTTTGCAGGTGCTTGCACTACATCGGATCAGAGGGAAAATTGCGATCACATGAGGTCGATTGTGGAGCAAAAAATGACTGTGCAATTCGACTACCAAACGACACCAATAAGTGGCACCAGTTCAGCAACTTTAGCCGGAAAGAGCGACATCCTTTCATTGTGTATGCTGATTTGGAGTGTTTGCTGGCAAAGACCGATGGGGAGAACCTAGTGAAAGATATGTATCAACACCATGAAGTGTTGACTATCCGGTATTACGTGCGTTGTTCGGATGACGATTCATTATCTTCATATCACTCGTGTCGCAGTGCTGATTGTGTATCGTGGTTTGTCGAAGAACTAAAAAATCTAGCACTGCGGATGAAATAAATTTTCTGCGACAACGTGCCAATGGTACATTTAACACCGAGTGACTGGGCTAGTTTTCGAGCAACGACTCAATGTCACATATGTGAGAAACCATTTGCGCAAGAAGATGTACGCGTTCGAGATCATTGCATCTGACTGGACGCTATAGAGGCCCTGCTCATTCCAACTGCAACTTGAATTACAAACAGTCATTTTTTATTCCTGTAGTTGTGCACAGATTATCCGGCTATAATGCGCATTTTATATTCAAGAAAGTAGCCACAGCGTTCGAAGGAAGAACCGATGTGCTTCCAATCACAAAGGAGAAATACATATCCTTCACGAAACATGTTGAAATTAAAGACGATTCAAAACATAGGATCCAATTAGCCTTCATCGATTCATACAAATTCCTCAACACCAGTCTCGATAAATTAGCCTCATTTTTGGCCGAGGACAAACTCAAAATTTTACGCATGCAATTCCCAACGCTATCGACAGACGATTTCAATTTGCTGACGCGCAAAGGGGTCTTCCCTTATGAATATATTGATGACGGAACCCTGCTAGACGACACTTGCCTACCACCACGTGACGCATTTTATAGTTCCCTGACAGATGCTACAGTATGCGAGAGTGAGTATGCACATGCTGAGAAAGTTTGGGAGCTGTTCTCCATTCGAACACTGGGTGACTATAGCGATTTCTACTTGAAGACAGATGTCTTGTTTTTAGCTGATATTTTCGAAAACTTTCGAAATACGTGCATTGAGAGCTATGGACTGGATCCCGCGTATTGCCGGGATATACCTGGGATGCAATTACATTGCATCCCAGGTATTACATTGCATCCCAGGTATTACACAATTACACATTGCCGGGATATACCTGGGATGCAATTACATTGCATCCCAGGTATTACATTGCATCCCAGGTATTACACAATTACACATTGCCGGGATATACCTGGGATGCAATGTTAAAACACTCGAATGTCAAGTTTGAATTACTCACTGACATCGACATGGTTTTATTCGTTGAGCGGGGTATACGCGGTGGTCTCAGTCAATGCTCAAACCGATATGCACACGCTAATAACAAGTACATGGAGTCGTTTGATCCATAGAAAGCGTGATCATAGTTGATGTATTTTGACGTCAACAATTTGTATCGATAGGCAATGTGTCAACCCTTGCCATATGCAGATTTTCGATGGGTCAACGGTGTGTCCAATTTTGATCCATCTTCAATCGCGCTAGATTCGCCGACAGGCTACATCCTTGAAGTCGACTTGGAATATCCACAATCTCTACATGATGCGCAGAAAGACCTGCCGTTTTGTCTAATACATAAAAAACCGCCGGGTAAGCAGGGGGAAAAGCTGTTAGCAACCGTCTGCGATAAAAAGCGCTACATCATTCACTATCGAAATTTACAGCAGTGTTTACGTCATGGACTTTGCCTCACGAAAATATATAGGGTCTTACAGTTTACACAATCCCCATGGCTGCGTTCGTATATTGAGTTGAATACCCAGTTTCGAACGCTTGCCAAAAACGATTTCGATAAGAATTTATTCAAATTAATGAAAAATGCGGTCTTTGGCAAATCGATGGAGAATGTGCGCAATCATGTAAATGTAAAGCTTTTAACAAAATGGGCGGGCAGGTATGGCGCAGAGGCAATGAGTGCGAAGCCAAACTTCCACAGCCGAAGTGTTTTTTTCGGAAAACCTCGTTGCCGTGGAATTGCGCAATCTCGAGGTGAAATTCAACAAGCCGATATATGTAGGTATGTGCATACTCGACATATCCAAAACGTGCTTGTATGGATTTTATCACGAGTATATGGTGCCTCTGTATCGAGATAAATGTAAAGTCATGTATACCGATACGGATAGTCTCATATATGACATTGAAAGCGATGATATATATGCCGACATGAAGCGCGACATTTCAAAATTTGATACGTGATAATTTGATCACTTTTTATAATGCCGTATGTTTATTCACTCTATCCATCTCCTCGTACCCACGTTCCACGAAAAAGGGATTATTGACGGCCAGAAGGAGAAAAAGCAAGCCTGCTGTGGAGTCGGTCGGAGGCCTTGGAGGGATTCATACGGAGGCGACCAGTAGTTTAGGTCAAGAGTCATAAAACGTATTTATTTTTCCATTTTCTTTATTATCGACTACAAATCGGATTTACTCAAACAACTATTGTGGCTATTGTCGAAACCTAACCACTTTACAAACATCCGATTACCACGCTTCTTCAACACTGCTTCAATGAGATAGATATAGGGGTGCTTGACCCTGAGACGCTCTTGTTCGTAGAAGCCACCGGCGATCGGTTCATCTTTATGGTCTTTCAAGTGGTACGTCACAGGATGAGTTTTTTTCACACGATATGTTGTAAATATTTCTGTTGTCCAGTTTGGGGTGTAACCCTTTTCGAAAATAGTCTTGAATTTGCTGATTCTCACTTTATCACCAACGGCGAATTTCGGTTGTCTTTTTATTGGAGGCTTATTAAAAATCTGCTGCAATTGCTTTTCATTTTCCGCGTTGACATTTCTCGGCTTCATCTTAATGGTGCGATGTACAGAATCGTTGTACTTGGCTACTAGATTATGAGGGGACAACACCACTGTGACGGCTTCAAAAAATCGATTTTTTGAAAACCATCTAGAAAAATCTAAAATACATTAAGATTAAGATGCCGTTGGACCCAGGTCGAAAAAATAATTATTTTCGGAGATATTGAATATTTTGTGGAGCGGTGCAGCGCTCCGTGACGCTCGGGGTCCCGCGCAGCTGCGCGCCTCCGGGTCGGCAGGTATACCGGGCCTTTCCCAGGTCCTGCGGGTTTTTCCCAGGTATTATTTTGTCTCCCTTCACTAAAACCGGCTATTGTTATAAATATAGTTTCGAAAATAAGCCATAGGTGGCTATAATTGAAAAATTTTCAAGGCAGGTATAGGGATACCGTCATAGCGTCAGTTTGCGAATAGAAGCGACGCTACTCGTGTCCAAACGCTCCGAATCGTTTCGTTTATAAATGTCGAACGCTCAGAATTATTCTTTGCACATCGAAATAGATAATCTGAAAGTGTACGCGGGGAAAAAGGGAACAAAACGGAGCTATGTGCAGTGGCGCAGCGGTGGGCGGGGCGGGGGGCCATAGCCCGGGCGGCGCCGATGTGGGGCGGCGGCGGCGAGCGGCACTTAAGGCGATGTGCCACATGCCTCCGACCGCTTCGAAATTTTGAAAAAAGAATTCTCCCAAACGGAACAACCGATTGGAATGAAATTTGTTGTGTGCATGCAGGACACTTGCTCCGAGAGGATGATGCCCTCCGTTATCCAAAATTTCCAAAAAAAAATTACAGTTTGTGGTTACCCTGCGAAAAATGGTGAATTATTAACCATTGCATCGCATTTTCGGTGATTTTCTGAGCGTCATCCTCTGGACCGTAAAAAAGCACACATTTTAAGCTTTGTTTCATCTGTTTTCATGAACAAATGGCGGAGAAAAGGCATTTTGAAATTTTTACATAAATGTAGCAAAAATGTATCGACTAAGCTCAAAATATCAGTTACCGGAGCGAGCGTTCAGTTCATCCGTTTTCTCACTAGCGGCGCGCAGCTCGCTTCGCCCTTTTTTACCGACCTCGCTCGCCTCCTTCCGGAACAATTTATTTTTGACAGGTCGAAAGCCTGAGCCATAACCTCGCACATTCGTTCGAAATATATTTCAAACGATGTGTAATAGTGTGTGATAGAGTGAAGTTTGTTTTCGTCGCGTTTTGGTGAGTTTTCGTTTGACGTGAAAAACGAAACGAGCTCGGTGGTCGAGGACGTCGCCTCAGCTCGCCGGCACACCACCGACGACAAATCCCGACAAAGAAGTAATCGACGAGAAAACCGCAGCGGCCGATTTCACGAAGAAGATCGAGGAACATAGTAACAGCGAGAAGCCGAAGGAGAAAACACCGGAAGTCAAGGTACGTACGTGCTATAACCTCATAACTTCAATTTACGTGCTTTGTTATTTGCCACGATCTTCCCTCGCATGGCTTTCCCGCTCGCCGATGTGTCAAACAGCCAAGGGCTCCGATGCAAGAAAACTTTCATCTCCGATGAGAGATAGTACCCTACGGTGTACCTGTACGGTAGTACATGCTACACGCAAATGTACGTGTTACTAGTATGGTACCGGTACACTGTGCAATAGTAAGATATACCGGTTCCGTATCCTCACCGTACTAATGCTAGTACCGATACCTAGTACCGGTACCTGGGCTATCATGTAGGAACCAGAACTCAAATAGCATCGGTTTTACCATCTAGATGGACCATCGGATTTATCCAGTCCAGCAAGTACGTACTGCCGAGGATAAGAAACCGCGTCAATCGTCGCAGCTACAATAGATAGTCCCAGTGTCGAGAGGATATCACCGCTGTCTCCAATGTCTCTGAGAGCACGAGCGAAGCTGACCTCAAGGAACAATATCTCGCCATGGATCGCACCACCAATCTGTGCAAGGCCTTTCGCTTATGTATGTACGTTTCAAAACAAAGGGCGAGGACGCTGGGGCCTTCTTGCGTTGCAATGGTTACGGCTACCATCATCTCATACTCAGAGTCGATGGGTCCAAACCCTCAGCCCAACAGAATTGAATGCCCAACGGTTGAACGTGTTAAGGTAGAACAAGCATGCGCTCTTGATTTTGATAGATTTTGTTCGAATTTTAACCAGACATTGTTCGTATAATTATGCATGTTTCAGTGAAATTTCAGAACAGTCGACTATGTAGATTCGGAGATAATGGGTTTTGAAATTGCAACTTTTAACACTGCAGGGTCGGCATTGAAATTTAGACAGAGTAATTTTTTGTAACACATATTTGTCCTCTATAAAAAGACACAAGGCAATAACATAATCAATATAAAATATTAATGTTTATAACGCAAATATTTCTTTTTACGTTAAAAGTTTTCATCTTTAGGAACACGATAATTATCTTTTTTCTCGACATATTGAACAATACTGATCTACGGTGTTGCATAATGTCTTCTTATCATAGGGGACAAATATTTTTTACCGAGAGTTATTCTGTCGTTACTGAACGTCTTTAGCAAAACTGAATAGCAAAGACAATCCAAACTTTTTTCACTCGTTCCCTAACTAGTTTGCTATCTAATCATAATTTTTTTTCAAAATGAATAACCCAATAGAATGGTACGCCGAATTATGTGACCTGACTTTCGGCCAGTGCAGACCCTGCAGTATTAAAAGTTGCTATTGAAAAATCCATTATCTCCCAATGTAAATAGTCAACTGTTCTGAAATTTCACTCAAACTTGCATAATAATATCAATAATGTCTGGTTAAAATTTGAACAAAATCGATAGAAATCAAGAGCGCACGCTCGTTTTACCATAAGGGCTTACACTACTGGAAACGGCCAAAATTGAGTGATATTTCGCGATTTTTTTAGGACAAATGAGAGACTATTAATATTCAACGATGTTATTAGTCAAATCTTAGAGTGACCGAAATGAAATTTATATTAAAAATTTATGCCAAAAGGTGACGCTGGAGCCATTCTGGTGAGGCATGTTGAATTTGAGACGCTTTGTGGCACGCAGTATAGCTGACGCAAATTTTATTTTAGAATAAAATAAAAAATTTCTATCAATTTACACAAGTATAGCTAGAGAAATACGTAGAGGATTGTGAAAATAATAATTTTTGTGTAATTGGGGAGCATTAAACCAAAAACTTGATTTTCGACCGAAAAAAAGGATTATCATTTCGTAAATTACTAATGTTATAACTAACTCATAGAAAGTCCCGTACGTATTTCTCTTTGGAATATTATTTTAAACGTGTACTCAAAATTTGGAGTGAGAATAATGAAAATTTTTGGTGTCATGCGGCGTGCCGTTTTGAAAAATTGTGTTTCGAGATAAACCAGCGTAACGCAGAGTTTCTTCTCCGTTCCCTGGTAGCCTATGGACAAAATATTTCCGATGAAACTTTTCGAGGAGAATAAGCCACTGTCCGGGCTGAATCTCCGTCGTCTGATGACATCAGCACCCTACCCCTACCTTCGTGAGGCTAGCGGTGGACAAAGTGTATATGAATCGTGGTCGAGGTATTTGTTTAAATTTCTTACAACGGACGATAAGATGTCACAACCTTTCCACAGGGCAAGTCGTTAGCAACTCGGAAAGCCTAAAGTTGAATTGTTGTAAAAAATTATTGAAAACTTTCTATTTTGGGAAAGTCAGCATTTTATTCGTTCAGGTCAAAATGACGCAGTGTGTCAAGGAAGGAGAACACCACCGTCACTGCCCATTTTCGACCGTTTTTTTAGATTTGAAAAAACAGAAACCAATAAAATACATGTTCAAAAGAACTTTTAGGCTTTATCAGGTATATATTGAAGTATGTAAAAAGAGTTTATTTGTCAAAAGAATAAAAAATCGCGGTATACGAGTTGCTATAGCACTACTGGTTTTCAGTCAACCCTCTCCATAGTGTTGAAGTTTGCATCGTTGGAACGCAACGAAAGCTCTTGCTTACATTTTATTTTTTATATTTTTATTGTTATAGAAAATCTTTTTTTTAAGATTTATATTGTAGATCGCTAAATAAACATCTAAAAAAATAGTTAGAAGATTTTTGTGAGCAAGATTTGCAAAAATAAATTAAAGGAATTCAAGAATATTAATTTTCGTTGCGTTCCAACGATACAAACTTCAACCTCATACTCTCTCCGCGGAACGCAGTAGAACTATCGTAAATTTAATCCTGGAACTAAGAGCGAAATATTTTTGTTAATTATGTTAGTTTTAGAAGTCAAATACAAGAAATTTCAAAATAATCATAAAAAAACCGTAACGAGTTTGAAAAAAAGTTCGTGTTTTCGACCATAATTTTTATATACTACTCCAAATAATTAAAGGAACAGAAAATTTCTTCATTTTTTGTAGTGTTTTTTGAAGCGCTGTATTTATGTGAAAAATGGTCGCATCGAGATAAAAAAACCTTCGAAGCTTCAAGTTTCTAGTTTCGCGATTTTTTGGCAATTTTTTTTTGTGAGCTGCGGTTTTCTCTCTATCATAAGAATAGCGGAGGAAAAAAAATTGCCAAATTTATTTGTTTTTTTTTTTCAAGGTTTCAGGGGCTAGTTAATTTTTTTCCACGTAACTCAATGTATAGGTCCGTTAGCTTGTTGATTCAGCTTTAATTTGGATTTTTGTCTCTCTACGTCAATTTTTTGCTGAGATATCCTACTTTAAATGAAAAAAGATCCTTTTGTCTTTGTTCATCGATATCTCAGCAACCAATGATTGCAACGGAAATTAAAGGGCAACTTTGAAAACTTGAATAAATTTCCTACCAGCCCCTTTCGTTGACCTTTCAGAAAAACATTTTTTCACCCTTAACATTAATTTGAAAAAAGGACCAAAAGTGACTTTTTATAGTTTGTCAGTAAATCTACTATTACCTTACAAATATTGATGGAAACACTAATGTTACCGCGTTTTTTTTCAAGCGTAATGTAGCCCCCTGTTAATTTTCAAATTGATCCATCGAACCGTTTTTCCGGACTCATTGATCAATGTTTTACAGAACAATCAAAGGCACAAGTGTATTGTTTCTAAACACCGTGTAATCATCATGAAAATGGAAAGACCAATTTTCTTCGACTCTTTTCACAAATTTGCACTAGTAAGAAAAAAAAATTCAAAAAGTCTCAATTCTTAAAAAATATTGCTTTTAACTTTGTAAAACATTTCAGGAAACAATACTGACTCATTTTTTACCCGATTCGGCCTTTGCGCACTATAATTTCACTCATGTTTAATAGCATTAATTAAAAGTTGATAACCCCAAACTGTATTCAATAGTCGATCTGAGAACATTTATGCGATTAACTCTTGATATTTTTTACGAAGGTTATTAGGGTTCCAGAAAACAGTTTTTTTTTCAAACTAGGCATGAACAAAAATTGAAAAAAGTTAAAGTTTACAAAAACTTTAGACTAATTTTTTTACCAAAACGTAGAAAAAAATTACCAAAAAAAGAGTAGTGTAAAAAAATGTTAATTGGTTTTTTCTTTGAAAAAAGATCAGTTTTAAAAGAAAGTTTTTTTTGTAACCCTTATAACCTTCGCAGAAAATATCGAGAATTCATCTCATACAAGTTCTCAGATCGACTAGTGAATACAACTTGGGTGTATCAACTTTTAATTAATGCAATTAAAGATGAGTGGCATTATGGTGCGCAAAGGTCGCATCGTGTAAAAATGAGTCAGTATTGTTTCCTAAAATGTTTGACAAATTTGAAGAAAAAAAAATTGATATTTTTCGAATTTTTTTTTCTTGACCTTAACAACCGAGCAACGCTATTCTTTCCATCAATACTTAAAGTATTATACATTTACTATAATATATAAAGTAGTAGTACATTTACTGAAAAACCATAAAAAGTCATTTTTTGTCTTTTTTCAAATTAATATTAATGGTGAAAAAATGTTTTTTTTTCTAAAAAATCAACGAAAGGGTCGGGTAGGAAATTTATTTAAGTTTTCAAAGCTTCCCGTGCAATCATTGGTTGCCGAGAAAACGGTGATCGAAGACAAAAGGATCTTTTTACATTCAAAGTCGGATATCTTAGCAAAAAATTGACGTAGAGAGACAAAAAAACCAAATTGAAACTGAATAAACAAGCTAACTGACCTATACATGTATTTAACTGAAATAACATTCTCGAGCGCGTGGACCCTTGAAAAAAAACCCAAAAATTTGGAAACAAATTTTCTCTCGCTATTTTTTATTATTGCGCGATTACAGTAGCTCAAAAATTTGTTTTGATGACAGATCTCGCAACTAGAAACTTGAAGCTTCATGATGCTTTTTTTCATCTCGATGCGACCATTTTTCACATTGATACAGTGCTTCAAAAAACACTTTGAAAAATTGAAGAAATTGGATTAGTCGATTGAACGAAAATTGTTCGAGTTCTGCTGCGTCCCGATTTCGAAGCGTGGTTTGGAGAAAAAAACGTGTGTGAAGTCAACGGTTAAACGACAGAGCTGAAGAACTTTTGTTTCCATAATCTAATCCCACCTTTTGGTCGAAAATAAAACTATTTTCAGTCGGTGAATTTCTCCCCATAGATAATAGGCGTACAAGAGTTGAGAATTGCGACTACCGGCATGGCATCGCCGAAGACACGTTTCAGCACCGGAGACCCTATAAAAATAGCTCGAAAACCACGTTAAAACTGTTTTTTTTCGGCTACAAACGAATTTTCATCATATTTTTGGAGGTTATAAGGATTTTTTAAATGTTTAAAAAAAAATGTTTTTTCGAAAGTTTTTCACTGGTGTCCTCCATTAAACATATCGCGATCGTAAAACTTCACCGCTGTTCTGTAGGGCGAGACTCCTGCGATCGTCATTGCTAGAAAATTCGATCCTTGGAGGAACTTGCCGAAGATAAATCCCGACAGAGAGAAAAAATTCTAAATGTATTTATTTTAGCAATAATTATAAAATTTCACCACTCTTTCGCAAAGTGAGACTCGGTCGATCGCGTTCGCTGGCTCGCGAATTTGGTCGGCCGCAGCCAACCTGCCGAAGATAAGCCATGGCAGAGAAAAAAAATGGCGAACGCAATTGTTTAAACAAAGAGCATTGTAAAATTTTCTAAGTTTCCAAGGATTTTTTAAAAGTGCTTCCAACAAACCGATTTTTCGAAAATTTTACACCGATGATCTCTAAACAATTCGCGATAGTAAAATTTTACCACTCTTCTGTAGAGCGAGACTTCTCCGATCGTCATTGCGAGAAAATTCGATCTTTGGAGAAACCTGCCGAAGATGAACTCCGACAGAGAGAAAAAATGCCAAACGAATTTTTTTTAGCATAATTAGTAATAATTTAGTAATAATAAAATTTTACCACTCTTTCGTAGAGTGAGACCCGGTCGATCTCGTTCGCTCGCGAATTTGGTCAGCCGCAGACAACCTGCCGAAGATAAGCCATGGCAGAGAAAAAGTGCCAATCGCAATTGTTTACACAAAGAGCAGTGTGACATTTTTTAAGTTTCCAAGAATTTTTGAAAAGTGCTTTTAACAAAACGATTTTTCAAAAAATTTTCACCAATGACCGCTAAACAATTCGCGATAGTCAAATTTTACCGCTCTTCTGTAGAGCGAGACTTCTCCGATCGCCATTGCTAGAAAATTCGATCCTTGGAGAAACCTGCCGAAGATGAATTCCGGCAGAGAGAAAAAATGCTAAACGAATTTTTTTTTTAGCATAGTTAGTAATAATTTAGTAATAATAAAATTTTACCACTGTTTCGCAGAGTGAGACTCGGTCGATCGCGTTCGCTCGCTCGCGAATTTGGTCGGCCGCAGCCAACCTGCCGAAGATAAGCCATGGCAGAGAAAAAAATGGCGAACGCAATTGTTTAAACAAAGAGCATTGTAAAATTTTTTAAGTTTCCAAGGATTTTTTAAAAGTGTTTCCAACAAACCAATTTTTCCAAAATTTTACACCGATGATCTCGAAACAATTCGCGATAGTAAAATTTTACCACTCTTCTGTAGAGCGAGACTTCTCCGATCGTCATTGCGAGAAAATTCGATCTTTGGAGAAACCTGCCGAAGATGAACTCCGGCAGAGAGAAAAAATGCCAAACGAATTTTTTTTTTAGCATAATTAGTAATAATTTAGTAATAATAAAATTTTACCACTCTTTCGTAGAGTGAGACCCGGTCGATCTCGTTCGCTCGCGAATTTGGTCAGCCGCAGACAACCTGCCGAAGATAAGCCATGGCAGAGAAAAAGAGCCAATCGCAATTGTTGAAACAAAGAGCATTGTGACATTTTTTAAGTTTCCAAGAATTTTTGAAAAGTGCTTTTAACAAAACGATTTTTCGAAAAATGTTCACCGATGACCGCTAAACAATTCGCGATAGTCAAATTTTACCGCTCTTCTGTAGAGCGAGACTTCTCCGATCGCCATTGCTAGAAAATTCGATCCTTGGAGAAACCTGCCGAAGATGAATTCCGGCAGAGAGAAAAAATGCTAAACGAATTTTTTTTTAGCATAGTTAGTAATAATTTAGTAATAATAAAATTTTACAACTCTTTCGCAGAGTGAGACCCGGTCGATCTCGTTCGCTCGCGAATCTGGTCGGCCGCAGACAACCTGCAGAAGATAAGCCATGGCAGAGAAAAAAATGCCGATCGCAATTGTTTAAACAAAGAGCATTGTAAAATTTTACAACTCTTTTATAGAGTGAGTCTCGAGCGATCTCGCTCGTGACTCGAGATTTTAGCAGAGATCGAATTTGTCGTCGATGAGCGACATCGAGATGCCAAATAGTCTTCAAGCTTATTTGTTTAAATTACTTAAAAAAGAATGGGAAATGCTACCACCCTTCCAGTATACGAGTCTCTAGCAAACCCCGTTTGCTAGAAAATTCAACCATAAAGAAATTTCCACCGATGACCGCGGAAAAAATGCTGTCAAATATGAACCCGGCAGAGATAAAAATTCTGAACGCATTGGTTTAAATAATGAGCATTGTAAAATTTTACCACTCTTTTGTAGAGTGAGTTTCGAGCAATTTCGGTCGCTCGGAATTTTGGCAGGGATCGATATCGTTAATGATAAGCAGCATCGATGTTACAAATCGTGCTCGAGCTTATTTGTTTAAATGAATTAAAAAAGTATGGGAAAATGCCTGTCTTTTAGTTGTGGCCGTCGTCGAAAAAAAATCGATTCGATGGCTGCATATACAATGTAAAATGCAACAAAGTTTCACCGCTCTCCTGCCGAGCGAGCGCATGCTTCCAATACAAGCGTACCATGGTCGCTACGCATAGTTGTGTGAATTGTGTGATACACACATAGATGTAAGGTGCTTGCGTACGACCGAACGGCGCGCGAGAATGGATTCGTTCTTTTTGCACGCGGTCGGTGTAGCAAACACACACACACACACACACACACGCGCGCGCGCGCCAGCGATCGCCGTCTATTTGGCTTTGACGCTTCGCCCCAGTGCGAAGCATCGAGACCGAATTCGCGATCGCTGCGCTGTCCGTCGGTAGCGACTCGTAGCTAAAAACTACGAGATCTGCGCTACCGACGTAACGAGAGGCCGCGTGGAAATTTTCTGGCGTGTGGCACATGGCCTTAAGGAAACGTTGCGAGGTCGATGTCTCCGATTTCGATTAAATTTGGCATGCTTGTAGAATGGGTAAAAATAGGCGACACGTATTTTTTTATATCGGCGGAACCCGATTTTTAAGGGTTGAAAAGCACCCTCGAAAATTGAGATGTTTTTCGTTTTTCGTCGATAACGTTTTAACGGTACGAGATATGAAAAAACTTCGAATTGCAACAATGTTTATTTTTTTCTGTACTATACATTGGAGATGAGAACGACGCAGATAGCACCAAATTTCACATTGTTTATTGCAAAAATGCAATTTTTTCAACCGTATCTACGAGAATTTTTAATCGATTGGGATGTTAATTTGCATACATGTAGGGAATGGAAAAGTGCGGATATTCATTTTTTCTTTTTCCGATATCTCACAATTAAGGGGTTGAAACTGCCCGTCGATTTTTTTGCCGAGAGCATCATATAATCAGCTAGCCTTTTGGCATTTCGGTCTAAATTCACGTCAATATATGTTCGTGTTATGACGCAATTGCATATTTGTAACATTCTAGCCGCCCCCCCCCCCGCAACGGTCACCTCTCGAAAGGCAAACGTTCAAAGTTCTTACCGTGCGGCATGAACGAAAATTTGTAGAAATAAAAATGGGTTACAAAGAAAGTACAATCAGTCAAAATAGTCGATACACATTTTCTCGTTTTGACGGAACGACACTCGTAAGGGGTAAACACACCCTTAAAAAATTCGTTCTTTCTATAGCTCGTGAACGAACCGAAATAAAAATAAAGTTCGAACGGAAACAATGTTGTATTCTCCGACTACTAGACGTTCATGATGATAATGATGAGTACAGCAATAAATGGCGTGTTGTTTATTGCAATAAATCGTGAATTACTTGGGAAAAATCACCCTTCAGTTTTCCACTAATATGGGCAGAGACAAGGATCGCAATCATGGACTGACTTCGTGCTTCGGGAAGCAACTGGATTACAATTGTATATTTACGAATAAATTCTCCCCCACCCCGTACTGCCTTTAAAGATTACAACACAATTGGAAAAGTGTTCTCACGCTTACTCATTTAGGAAACGTTTCAACTCTATGTTTTTTATGGATTATACTTATTACAATAATGATAATCATTATAAAAGTGTTTGAAACAATGAGATTTCTTACACCACGCACAAGTGATAATAGCTGCTTCGCCGCATATATCGCATGTCGGCACATTTTGTGAAAAGCAAAATCCTACCGGATTTTCGAAGTTTGGTGGTCTTTCTTCTTCGTACCCGCTTTTTTACCACGCATATTTGAAAAGGCTTGTAAACCGTGGAGAAGAAAACTGGTTGTGTGTAAGAGATTATAATTTAACAATATTGTCACTCAAATGCAGATTGACGTCGTAATTATATAATATTACTGCGTCAGAAAAGTGTTTGACGAAGTTTTTCCACACACGGAAGCCATAAAAATTAAGGGACTGTATCATTCCAGTCGTACTTGCAGGAATTACTAATTATCGGATGGACTAATTGTCTACAGAACTAATGAAACTGGTGCAATATATTTACCTGCTGGAATGGTTAAAACTTTAATACCTTTCCCTTGCATATCCACTTCTTTAAATGCAGTTGAACATTGACCGCTCCAAGAATCCAGAAGTATCACCGAGTTTGGACCCGTATTGGGAATATATACTTCTTGGAACCATCGCTTGAAATGATTAGTCGTCAATTTTTCAGATTTCGAAGCCAATGGAAATATATTTTCCATTGGCTTCGAAATTATCATTTAGCCAAATTATCATTTAGAAAGAACGAAGTTTTTAAGGGTGCGTTGACTCCTTAAGAGTGCCGTTCCGCCAAAACGAGAAAATGTGTATCGACTATTTTGACTGATTGTACTTTCTTTGCAACCCAATTTTATTTCCACAAATTTTCGTCCTTGCCGCACGGTAAGAACTTTGAACGTTTGCCTTTCGAGAGGTGATCGTTGCGGGGGGGGGGGGCGGCTACAATGTTACAAATATGCAATTGCGTCATAACACGAACATATATTGGCGTGAATTTAGACCGAAATACCAAAAGGCTAGCTGTTTATATGATGCTCTCGGCAAAAAAATCGACGGGCAGTTTCAACCCCTTAATTGTGAGATATCGGAAAAAGAAAAAATGCATATCCGCACTTTTCCATTCCCTACATGTATGCAAATTTACATCCCAATCGATTAAAAATTCTCGGAGATACGGTTGAAAAAATTGCATTTTTGCAATAAACAATGTGAAATTTGCTGCTATCTGCATCGTTCTCAGCTCCAATGTATAGTACACAAAAAAAAACATTGTTGCAATTTGAAGTTTTTTCATATCTCGTACCGTTAAAACGTTATCGACGAAAAACTAAAAACACCCCAATTTTCGAGGGTGCTTTTCAACCCTTAAAAATCAGGTTCCGCCGATATAAAAAAATACGTGTCACCTATTTTTACCCATTCTACAAGCATGCCAATTTTCATCGAAATCGGAGACATCGACCTTGCAACGTTTCCTTGTTAGTTGCGAAAATAGGGCCTGGGGGGGGGGGGGGGGCGGCAAATTTAGGGTTCGCCCCGGGCGGCAAAAATCCACGCTACGCCACTGGCTATGTGACGAGGAGTCGAACGAAAATTTCGAATCGAAAACCTCCGAACCGTTATAGCTCCCCAAATAGTTCTGCAGAGTATGTGAGCACGTCGGCGAAAAAGTTAAAATCGTCGGACGATTTAGAGGTCGGTGTTACTAACGATTTCGGTTATCGTATAGTACACCTCGTCAATGCATTGAACATTATATCGACGTTAGTGAAGTGCAAAGTGTGTGATCGCGATATAAAGTTTACTGAAAAAAGTTTGCGCGGACTCGGATTCAAAATCGAGGTCGATTGCGGCCATTGTGAAAAAGTGCAAATCAATTCGTGTCCTATGATTGACAATGCATACGAAATAAATCGTCGGATCGTATTCAGTATGCGTCTTCTTGGCGTCGGTTTGAATGGCCTGATGAAGTTTTGTGTATTTATGGACCTACCGCGCCCCATATTTCAGTTTTTCTACGATCGAATCTTAAATTCGATTTCGATTGTCACTAAAGCTGTGAGCACAGTGAGCAAACAAAAGACTGCACTTGAGGAGGAGACAATTTCGTTGGAAAATGGGGTGGAGGACGGAATTATCGTTTCAGGCGACGGATCGTGGCGTAAGCGCGGTTTCAGCTCGCTTTTCGGCATAACATCGCTAATCGGCTGGAACACTAAAAAAGTGATCGACGTTATGGTGAAATCGAAATATTGCAAAGCTTGCCAGCATTGGGAAAAAAAAGAAAGCACCGCGGAGTACTGGGAATGGAAAAGTACCCACGACGATGAGTGCCAGGCGAACCATAGCGGCTCCTCCGGAAAAATGGAAGTCGACTCAGCTGTCGAAATGTTTCAACGGTCTGAAGAGCTCTGTGGCATAAAATATAAATATTATATTAGTGATGGCGATTCTAAAACGTTTCTGGGCATATCGAATAGCGAACCCTACGACGGTTTCGAGATAAAAAAAAAGAGTGTATCGATTATGTCCAAAAACGTATGGGGACGCGCCTCCGCGAAATCGTGAAAAAACAAAAAGGATTGTCTGGCAGAGGAAAGCTCACCGGAAAATTGATTGACGAGTTGAGCACATATTACGGCTTGGCTATTCGGAGGAACAGCGATGATGTTGAAAAAATGAGGAAGGCAATTTGGGCAACTATCAAACATAAAATATCCACAGATAGTGAGCCACAACATGACGATTGCCCGGAGGGAGCCGAGTCGTGGTGTTCGTGGCAGCGAGCGGTCGGAAGCGGTAATATTTTTGAATATCGCCATAAGCCGTCTCTTCCTGAGGAAGTATTGGAGGCAATTACGCCAGTCTTCGAAAATTTGAGCAGAGACGATTTGCTGCAGCGTTGTTTGGGCGGCTTCACGCAAAACAACAGCGAAAGCTACAACAAATCAGTTTGGGCAATAGCCCCCGAGTGTCAGTCCGAGAGCAAAAAAATCGTCGATATTGCATCTGATATCGCGGTATTATTATTCAATGATGGCCTGAGAAGCCTCATGAAAGTTTTGGAGACGTTGGGGATAACTATCGGCCCAAATTGTTTCAATTTTTGCGTTGAAACCGATGCAGCGCGGATCGAGCTGGCGGAGCGCTCGCTCACAGACGCTGCAAAAGAGGCAAGAAGAGCCTCTACAAGTTCGAGAAAATATGCTAGGGACAATGATTTGCTTCTTGACGGCCAGCTATATGGTGCCGGCATCGCTGATTAAAGGTATAATTTTTTTTTTCTACTTTATCGCATAAATTATCAAACCTAAAACTTTGAACGCGTTTTTCCCAAAACCACTTTTTTGAGTGCGGCACGCAGCAGAACTCGAGCAATTTTTATCCGATCGACTTCAAATTTGGACTGCATCAATAAAACTAGATTATCTAAAGAAGTACGTAGGATTTTTTCGATATCTCAATAATAAAAAAAGTTATAGCCTATTTTCGACGAGAAATTTTGATCGAAAATCGTTCTTTAATTTGAAAAGCGTGCCTATTTTTTTAAAATCACTATTTTTTTCAAATCCCTGTGTACTTCTCTTCAAAATATCATATTATTGACGAAAACACTCGGTATTTTTTTTCAGATCGACTTTGAAGAGAGTTCTGCTGCGTGCCGCGAACCACTGCAGAGGCAACAGTACCTGACGCGGGAGCTTCCCCAGCGTCACCATGGAGCGTGAAAAATTGGAAAAAAAATTTGTTATGTATCTTCAATAAACAACGAACAAAACAAAACAAAATTTTTTCGTATGTCTTTTTTTTCCCAAAAAAAAAAATTCTTGAAAAATGGCAAAAACAACAGGGGGTCACAGTGATGTTCTGCCTTAAGAATATCGATCCACTTTTAATTACCACGAAGACTAAATTGCATCCACATCTTATTCTTCAATGTACGATTGAAACGCTCGCAAATGGATGCCTTCAAGTTGCTATATGTTGAATACGTGTGAATATTGTACTTTTTCATGAGGGCCTTAAATTCACAATTGCAGAATTCTTTTCCTCGATCAACGTGTAAGTTCTGCGGTATGCGTCCCTCATCGAGTATCGACTTCATTGCGGCTGCTGCATCTCTTCCAGCCCACGCAGTCGCGCATCCAATTCAGCAATGACGTGTGAATTATGCATCACCAAATCTTGTAGAGTTTTGACATTGGCCTCGAGTGTCTTTGCAATGTCTCTTATCGTAGCTTCAAGTCCATTAACCAACAACTGACTATTTTCATTCATTCCTTTGCGTATGTTCTTAATGATAGTTCGGGATCTCTCTTGTAATGCGCTTAGAATGATAGCATCATCGTCTCCTTCCGGATTTGCAATGTTACACAATCGTTTCTGCCCGAAGTCATAATGACCATCTGCGGTAATTCTGAAGCCAATCCCAGGTCGACCTGGAGGACCTTGCTTACTGTGGAGTACACTCCTACTTGAATGACGTCCAAACACATCGACACTCATGATGAGAATGCGTAAATTCTCCGATGTCGAGTTAATAAACCATTTCAACTTCGCGCAATTCCTCGATAATCGATATAATTTCATTCGCATGGGCCGAACTTCCGGCTGCTTGTGATGCCAAAAGTGAGCGAAGACGGTCTACTAGCTCGTTTGAATTGTCCTAATAAATATAGTCTGATTGTGTGTTTTTTCTAGCTAGCTTATACTTTGGCATACCCTGTCCCACATGACGATCAACTATATTTGCAATATATGTGTTCAATTTGTGGCTGGTGTTACGTCATATACCCTCACTAGGCTTATAACATTTTTTGTGGGCATTCGTCAAAATTACAATCTTTTCATAGTTTTTCAAATCGTCCGGTGTGAGAGTTTCGACATTGGGCACTTTTTTAACGAACGGCTCTGTTAATCCAACTGTTTTCGCATAACTCGCATCTCCCACGCGAATATGTTGAGAGTCGAAAATTATCGGAGAATTACCAATCATTAATTTGTTGCTTGCGAGATTCCGTACACAATATAAAACATCCAAGCTTGCCTTTTTATTTGTTTGTAATAGCAGGATATATTCACGGATCAATTCATCGACATTTTGCGAGTCATCATCATCATCCTCATATATTCATTTAAACGAATCTTGGGTTTCACTCTCGAAGGAATCTTGTGCCTCGTTCTTCAATTGATGTTTCGTACTATTTAACGCATCTCCTTCTTCAACATCATCACTCACTTTTTTATCCTTAATTTCATCCTTCACCACCTCCACCTCGCCGTTTTTATATGACACCAATTTCTCCAATGGTCTCACGATAGGCTTAAATACATCTTGCATACTCTGCTCATCGCTCTCTTTTCCAATATTTATCATTCGATGCTTTCGTCTGATTGCATCGCTCGCCTTGGCAATTTCACGCAATACATCCTTTTCACGCAACAATTGTTCGCTCTTCATGTTGTCACTACCACGGCATGCGCAATACTGTCTCTTCAACTACCAGCGATGAGTCATTTATCAATGGTGAGAAAACAATCAAAACCTTGTATATATCGACCTTCGTTAATGTCACTAAACTGATCAATCGTGACAAATGCATACTTGTCGGAATTCCAGCATTTCACGCACGTATTTTTAAAGCACGTATAAGTCATATCCGTATTAACATGATCGTTGTAGACGTGTTTGAGATTCATATCGTCCTGCTTGAAAAGCACCACGACATTTGCATTATCTCTCATGAGATGTTTGGGGATACGAGTGTACGTCTGACAAAGATAAAACTGTCAACAATCTCGTGTCTTCCCATGGAAAAGAAGGCCCGAACATTATCCTGCCTTTCGCATGCTATATCATCAAAGATGAATATAGAGTTGGATCGTGCATCACTTTGTGCTATCACTTGTTCATGTGCCTCAAATGGATGATATTCAACTCCACTCACAGGTTCGAGTAATTGTTCGAGCCACTTATACTTTGGCTGCTTCAACGATTTGGAATACAAGTAAATGTTCTCAACTCTCAAACCATTCGGACGGATGATGAGAGTGAGCAAAGCGTTGGTTTTCCCACAATTCGATGGACCGCAAAACAGTGCAGGCATGCTATCCGGCAATAAATTCCCATCACGTTTTTGTTTGTTCTTCCTCCCACCGTCTTCGACAAACTCATCGAAATTTATCACGGGGAGTCCGCCTCCAATAGTTTGCTTCTTGGGCGTCATCTCACACACGACTAACGATCAAATCATATAAATAGGAATCTTATAGGGATTATCCATCACTAAACCTTTACCACTCTTGCCATGCACGATCATGTCTAAACGCATATTGTCTTTAGACATGATCGTGCATGGCAAGAGTGGTAAAGGTTTAGTCAACCGCCTAATCAATAAACTTCCCGTTGAACCACATCTGCCGGGGTATCAGTATTGTGGACCAGGCACAAAGTTGGTCAAGCGCCTTGCTCGTGGTGATCCGGGCATTAATCTATTGGATACGGCTTGCAAACAACACGATATTGCGTATTCGAAAAATCCGGATAATCTTGAGGCGAGACATTTGGCGGATAAAGAGTTGGCTCAACAGGCTGGGCAACGTGTCATCGCGAGAGACGCTAGTACCGGTGAAAAAGTCAGTGCTTGGGGTGTGGCAAATATTATGAAGACATAGAGAACATTTGGCATGGGGATAAAGAGCCGCAAGGGTGGCGTTTGTTTGAAAAATATAATTGGCGCTGCAAAGAAGAGAATGATTCAAAGTAATGGTCCGCATAAGATTATTGAATCAGCTCTAAAGGGTGCTCGTGCAGCTGTAAAGATGCAAGGTGGTAAAGTACGCACACCTCGGGTTCTACCTGTACCCTACAAAATCGGTGGTTTATTACTATTCCTCGTGCCCGTTTTTGCGGGTCTTAGCGCTGCGGGTCCTTTGTCGGGTGGTGCGGCAAGTATAGCTAAAGCCGTAAACGCTGCTCAAGCAGCTAAACGTGAATTTGATGAAAGTAAGCGTCATAATCGGACAATTGAAGCAATTGCATTAGGTCGGGGTCTACATCTGAAACCATATAAGCAGGGATTGGGCCTTCATATCAAGCCAAAAAACTAGAAGTTACGCTACCTCACCGACCCCTCACCGACCGCGACCTACTTAAATATGCAAAAATCCTAAAGATTCCACATTTTTGCGGAGTTTACATGCGCGACACATTGCCACCGAGCGGACCGCTCAAATGTGAAGCAGCAATCGTAAATTTGGATAAAAATGCCGGTCCTGTAACGCACTGGGTCGCTTACAAAAAGACTGGATGCAAAGTCATGTACTTTGATAGTTTCGGCAATCTTCCACCACCATCCGAACTCATGAGATATTTTCGTGTTGGTAGCGTAAATTATAATTATAAGGGATATCAGGAATATGATACGATTGAATGTGGGCATTTGTGTCTCAAATTTCTTGGTCGACAATTGCAGCACGAAGACAAGTATACACTATATATAGGGGGGAAATGATGTGGGGAATTCAGTTGTTAATTTACCAGCACCATGGACGAAAGTTTAACATTGACCATATCTGGCTCATCCTCCATACTCGAGGCGCAATACTTTCCCCCCATCGAACTCTCGCCACACAAAAATTATACTCTCGGTCTCGTGGAATTGTTATCCTTCAACTCTATTCCCAATATCGACGTTGAGCATGATCAACTTTACGTGGGAGATGAGGTGTTGACGATTCCTACAGCAGTTATGAAATAGAGGATATTGAGACGTTCGTACAAGCCGAGCTCTCACGCAAAAACATCAAAATCCGCATTAAACCCAATAATAATACACTACGCAGTGAGATCAAGTGTGACCGTGATGTAAATTTTGAGCCGAAAGATTCTATTGGGCATCTACTAGGCTTCACGGCACGCAAATTGGAAGCCAATAAATTCACGAATCGGACCTTCCTGTACCCACTATCAAAGTGAATGCCTTACGCGTTGAGTGCAACACTACCGCTGGCGCCTATATTAACGGACAAAAAGTACACACAATTCACGATTTTTTCCATCTGTGCCACCGGGCTATAAGATCATTGAAGTTCCCTCCCTCGTATACGATACAGCTTCGCATAGTGGATCAGGACGGTGATTTGGTAAATTTCCGCGGTGAAGTGATCACCATACGCCTGCATATAAAGTCGTGATGGGTATAGTTTTCAACAGATCTTCCAATAACATTACACGGCCATGGATGAAACAATCAGTCGTCGGCCAGCGCCCAAAGTGCTAACACCTCAAAACGTGCCACTCTTGAAGAGTTTGGGTCTCAAAGTGCGTGGCGAAAGAGTGTAAAAAATTATCTAGTCTGTGCTCTGTGCATCTGTTGCGTGAAATGGAAGAGGAAATCGTAAACATTCAGGCACCCGTGGTCTTTGATGAATCCATCATCCATTTTGAGATTCACGCTCATCAGCCATATACATCTTCAATCTTCAATACCAGCGATGAAATCCGTATTGCCATCCAACATCAAGAACTCTCCATTCTGCCAAGCAAGAGTTCCCTACATATATGTGGCAAATTATCCAAGCGTGATGGGACGGCGACCACTGCTACAAGTCTCGTCAACAATGCTATTTGTCATTTGTTTGAGGAAATGCGATATGAATTAAATGCCATAGAAATCGATCGTAATAAGAATGTTGGCATTACTAGTGTAATTAAGGGATATTCATCTCTCTCACCTGCCAAATGTTCTATGCTCGAGAACACTGGATGGCTCGATGTCGAAGAGACGAAGCAAATTGTAGATGTATCGGGAAACTTTGATGTGTGCATTCCGCTCAGCATGCTCCTCGGGTTTGCCGAAGATGATCGTAAAATTGTCGTAAATGCCAAGCACCAGTTGATCCTCACGAGATCAAAGACCGACGACAATGCCATTGTACAAACAGCGCCCGAAGACTACAAACTCGTATTGCATATAATAGAATGGCTCGTACCGTATTTAAAAGTTTCGAATCAGCGAAAAATACAGCGTTACAGTTTCTCGCCAAAGACGCACCAATCTCCATGAGTTTCCGAACATGGGAACTGTATGGATATCCATTGCTGCCTGCAACCTCTAAGCACGTGTGGTCTGTGAAAACTTCGAATCAGCTGGAGAAGCCACGTTATGTCATACTCGCGCTGCAAACGGGACGGAAAAATAAGAAACAACAAAATGCGAGCCACTTTGATCATTGTAACCTGAGCGATGTTAAACTTTATCTCAACTCACAATGTTATCCATATGGAAATTTGAATTTGAACATGGATCAAAATCAATATGCTCTAATCTACGAGATATATGCAAACTTTCAACCGACCTATTACAACAAAGAGGCCGAACCATGGCTGAGCAGGATTGAATTTTCAGAAAAAGCGCCCCTCGTTGTCATTGACTGCTCAAAGCAAAACGATTCTCTCAAGTCCGGCCCTTTTGACGTGCGCCTTGAGTTCGAATTGAAAAATAATATTCCGCCACAAACTCCAGCATACTGCATGATCCTCCATGATCCTATTGTGGAGTACAATCCAATCAGCGATAGGGTTAAAAAATTGGTATAAAATCATGCTGATAATTCGCGTCCACGTCAGTCAACATGGAGCTTATCGTTGATGTACAGGGCTTCAAGAGACCCATCAACAAATTTGTCCTAAAGGAGATGTCCATCATTAAATTCCTCGACAAAGATGCTGGACCACTGACGCTCGCCTTCGATGCACCATTTGCATGGAAGTACAAAATGACAAACAAGTGGTTGGAACGCAATTTCCATGGAATCCGATGGGAACACAGCGGTATACGTTACGAGGCAGCTAGAAAGACAATTCGAGAAATCTTGCAATCTTGCACCATCTATGCGAAGAGATTCGAGAAATGCGCATGGCTTTCAAGATTCACGGTTCCCACGACAAACGTCATCGTTTTGGAGACTCTGGACTGTCCATCGCTGCAGAAGTTGCCGAAAATCACAAACTCCAAATGCCCCCATCATTCCGTCAACAAGAAATACAACTGCGCCCATGATAATTTAAAATCGCTGAAAAACTGGTTGAGTGTACACGAGGCGTTGTGTGAGCGAGGATTTTTTTTAAATGAATAAAAAACATTTCGATAAAAATATATACCATTTGTATTCTTCATTTATTCTACGAGGAAATTTGCTTTGCATTTTTCCTTCTCATACATTTCGATAAAACAGTTTTTTTTCTTTAAATACATTTTTACATAGTCAAACACTTAAAACGTCGAAAACGATGGTGAGGCGGTTGTGATCCGGACGGCTGTTCCACTCAACGATGCTGCACCAACGAATTTGATCTTTTCCACTATACTCAAAGACGATGGAACTTGACGCTGTTGTATTTTCCACAACTGCATGTAGAGTTGACTATTACGCGCCAGTTGCAGCATACTCTCGATGATGCGGACAGTCGGTCGACGATGGTGTTCCAACGAATTTCGTCTTTTCCACCATGTGTGTGCTCAGACTGAGGAAAAGTTTATGCTGATGTATTTTCCACCTTTGTATGTCATCCAGAGATTATAATCACGTGCCGCTTGTCGCATTCGCTCGAACATTTCCAAATCTTCATCGAAGGCCTTCACAAGTCGCGCTGGTAAGAAGACAGTGAACTCATCCGCGATGTCCGCGATGTAGCGTTTCCCAAACTTGGTTTGTACGGCCCTCATGTCAGATTCGATGATCCGAGTGAACGCGGAGTTCTGACAACTTCTTCGTTTGAAGGAATTCCGCCATCACGCTGACTTTGTTGATACTCGAGAGATCCATTTTCCCTGCACTTTCAAAGTTCTTTTTGGAGAGATGTTGATGTCACGGTGGAATGCTGCAGTCTGAGCTTGGACAACGAAATTATAAGCTCCCTCATAGCCCTCCCACTTAAATTTTCAAACTTCTCCCCACTTTTCCAATCATAAACAACAGGTTCAAAAACTTTCGAAGAACCTCGTACGTGGAGAATTTCCCCCGACATTTTTTCACGCTCCCAAAATGGGTTCAAACACGTTCGAATAACCCCGTACGTAGAGAATTTCCACAGCATTTTTCACATTCCCGACGTTGAGGTGGGGGGCCATCGATGTGATCTTCCATCTGTGGTGTATTATAGTGCTCCATGCATGGAAGACATATCACTTCACTATCGTTCCGATGATGTTCTGGCAAATGATCCCGCAATAAGCCAACATATGCACCCCAATATTTTAGGAGCAAGACCTTTGGAACCTGTTCGAGCTCGTTTTTGGTCAAGTCCAGGGGGTGCTTGGCCGGATGCACTGCATACATACTCGCACATCTGAACATCTCGACTTTATATTTCAAAACGAAAACGAGTCCTCGATGTATCGAAACATTTTTTTCCCGAGTGCAGCTGTGCTCCGGTGGCCCATCTGGGGTCAAAAACCCTTTGACGATAGATCTCTAAACTTTATAGTTTTTCCGAAAAATCCCGACATGTCAGGACCTGTCTCGGGTGTCGGCGAGAGTCGTGACAGGAGTGGACACGCATACAAACATTTAAAAGATTTCGGAACCGAAACCAGGCACATCACACCTGGATCACATAAATAAACAGCTTTGAAAAGCCGTCCCCTTCATGTATCGTTTCAAATTAACGAAATTTTCCTACCCATATATGGCTATTACATGCACGCATCGTGTGTGTGTATGTGTGAGTTTTATTTTGATACGGACTAAATAGTGTAGAAAGAAAAACACTGCATCAATGCTAATTTTTTTTATGTATATAATAAATTAGGAGATTTATGGGTTTTTAACGTTCACTCACTACTACCTGACCCCGCCCCCACAAAACACTCGTCGACAGCGGCTTCCCCCTCCCGACAGTCGCTCTTCGGACCACATGGCTACCTCCGCCACAGAGACCCCTGGCATGACGTCACATCCCCGCGCTTTACCCCCCCACCACCAGGCACTTGGCTTTCCCGCGCTGGACCCCGCCGCCCCGCTTCCCCCTGAGATGCCACGGTTAGAACCGTCCTAGCTCTACTACTTAAAGCCTTAAAAATGTGTAAATGTATAAAAAATGTCAACTTCCAAATTCATTATAAAAAAGAACTCATTCTCTTTATTTTGACAACTTGATACATGATTTCCATGACATGTAGCATACCGTTGGAAAGGGTATAAACTGGAAAACTCTTTAAAACCAAGCAAAGTTCAAAAGACTTTTTAGTATGTTTTAATCGTGAATTTAGAAGTTGACATTTTCCATACAAGTTACGCATTTTTAACACTTTGGAAGCTTGTGAGTCATGTTCTCGAAACCAATTGTATAAAATCATGATTTATTTATAATAAACATACATCTCAGAATACAACAAAAGTTGTTTCGTGCTATAGGATATTTGATTATATTAAGAATATCGTCCATTCTCTTGTCATCCAAAACAAATATAGCATTTAAAAAGTATTTTCTATCATTTTATCGAAAAATATAGATTATTTGCGTTCATTTCAATTTTCAAATTAGATAGTTTCGAACGTTTGCTCACGTGAACGAAAACGCTTCAGGATTAGTTGGATGTCTAGTGACGTCACATGCCCGTAAACATCTTGTCATTGCGAGTGCTGTGGCGAGTAATGAGCGATTTTCTAGTTATTTGTAATGATAGTTACCATATTACCAACTTTTAAATAAGCACGGAGAGGAAGGTTTGCTGTGCGACAACTCAGTGGCGGTCCTTCACCTTGTTTAGTGGCAGGTGATGTCAAAGGCGTCGCGTGGCCACATATTCGCCAACGGGAGCATTTTGGCGGTCTGGTATATTGAAATTTTATTGCCGATTTATATCGTAAATACTGACATTCATGAAGATAAAAATATATTGTGAGCATAATATAAAACAATCAATCATTTAAGATGATCCGAGTGCAGTAGTCAAATACCGTTATACAACCACAAACAAAAAAGTTACGTCAATTTAAAGACGAAATTTCGCATAATTAAAAATAATAATAAAAAATGACATTACCGTGAAACTTAGGGCATAGGGCCTAAGGGTGAAAAATCTAGCAAATGACCCCCCAACACCCAAAAAAATGGTTTCGATACATGCGCCAAACACCCTGTAGATGTATATGAAATTCACGAGGGGCCGGGAATAACAGTAGATGTATACATGTGTGCCTCGTCGAAAACGACGTACTGAATGGGCAGTACGCGAAACAGGTGACGTTCCTCGGGCGTACTACTAATGAGATTGTACGTCGCACAGTGGAGAATTTTCACGAAAACGTGGCCAAAAATCGAAAAACCAACGTTTTCATGCAAGTATAATGACCAGACAAATTGGTTGTGAACTAATTTCTGCTTACGGCCCTGGCTGTCCCGACCCTTTATGCCTCATAGTCTCTTAGGTATTTCAGTTCAAAGTCGACCTTTGTCAGTGACAGTCGCGCACCTCAGTTTCGCTCTGTTATTCAGCCAAACTGTAAACATCTATAACTTAGCAATGTAAAGTGCTAATCAATTGTAACAAAATGGATACTCTTTCTCAAGGTGTGTAGAAAATTTAGCCTATTTAACAATAAAAAATAGCATTTATTGTCCACGTTTACGTAGTCTAACGATAATCCTAAGAAGTGCCTTCCTCGGAACTAAATATTAATTTTGCGTATACCTTTAGTATGGAATCCCACGAGATCCCGCTTTCGTTTTTTTTTAAATTGTAGCTTAGAATATCAGTTTTCGAGTGGAATGTCAAAGAGAGCGCGCAAAGGTGCGCCGCGCGTTCCACAGCATTTTTCTTTTTTTACTGAATGCGTGATCCGAGAAGGCCCCCGCTCTCGCTCGCCGCGCGTCCGCGTGCCAGCTGCCCGATCAGGCAAGCTAGGCAGGTAGCTCGCTTACCTGGAGCTGCTCTACCCTACGTGGACTCGTTCAACTGATTCACTCTGACAATATATTCGAAATATGTTAATATATTCTTCTTCAAAATTCTGATACCTGTTTTAGCATACGTACAATTTGGTTCCGAGAGGCGAAGGGGTTTATTTGAAATGTACGCGTTCTGAGGACTATGACGACCCCGTCGAGGTCACCGGCTCGCCAGCCCATCGTCATGCCCTTACGCTTGTCCTGCGAACCAGGAGATCAGCGCGCGAGCTCGCTTCTCCAATTCTCTGCAATTCGTTCGTACAGCTTTTACTATTTTCTCGTAAACAAAATAGATCAGGGGCTGCCATGGGGACCAGGATGGAATCAGATATTAGGGGCCGCCCATAAATTACGTCATTTTGAAATAGGGGGGGGGGGTTCTGGTCGTTGGATGACGGTAACGATAATTGGATTATGACAATACGACCGATAGGATGATTTCGGGGAGGGGGGGTAAAAATCGATTATGTAATATATGGACGACCCCTTACAAGCTTTTATTTCACTTGACTTCGTGTAAGATGCAAAACGGAACATCGATATTTTACCCACTTCCCGACTACTTAGAGCTCTGAATCTTTGCAAACATGCATCTAAGAGGTGACAATGCACGATTCAGCTTAAAAATAAAAAACAAAAGAAATAATTTGACTTTCTGCGAGATGGTGAACGGAAAATCGATATTTCACCTACTTCCCGACTACTTAGAGCTCTGAAATGATGCAAACATGCATTCACGAGATAACAATGCATGATTTTTTTTAAATCCACAAAATTTTTAACTTTTCCGGGAAAATACAAATTAGCCTTATCTATTCATCCATATGAAATCTCACCAACACATACAAACAAATTCGTAGCCGACTGTGTTTGTATGTGAAAAGTTTGTAGGCAACAATTAGTTGTAAGTTCAAAATCCCATTTACAGTCTTTGTTGATTTTCACAAGCATTCCATGTTCCTAACGTACGAACTCGTAAACTAGTAAGCTACTAGTAACAACTAACTAGTAAAATCAATTATATGTAAAAAAAATATATGTATGTACTACAAAGTAGAAAAATCATTTTTTTACCAAGTCACCTATATGTGACTATAAATAAAAGCTTGGGGTGCTATAAATTTAGACACACTGTAAAAAGAGTCATTAAATTTACTATACTTTTATAATTGAAGATTTCTAAACTCGGAATATGAAACGCAAATTCGCCCTTCAGTAATGGAAATTTCAGTAATGCAAATGAATTTTCATAGATTCGTATACATTTTAATATATGGGACATTCAATATTAGTAAGCTGCGTATGATTTTTTCAACGCACATCATAATAATACAAATATTTGTTTGATTAATGCAATGAACGTATATGATTTCATTATTTACACAAATAGTATTTAAAATCGCAATATGACTATTAATTTTAACTTCATTCTGTTGAAAACTACAATACCTTGTACATTGAGTATTACAAAACGCTGTTTAAAGAAATATGAAATTTAAAATACTTTTACAATACTATGGCAAATGAAATTTCAAAACTTAGTATATGAATGAATACTTAGGCTTCAGTGATGTCAAATTCAATGCCGGACCTACATTTCATATGATTTTACATTTCGTAATACGTACGAATTGAATATTAATACACTATCTACAAATTTTCAAGGTGTCTAATAGAAAAATAAATATTCTTAGTTGAAAAATACAACAAGCGTTTTGAATATATAAAATGTAGACAAAGTAAGAAAATTACTCAGAATTTTTACCATACTTGGTTCAGGAGTATACAATTTTTTGTGCACTGAATATTATGATTGACTGGAGAAAATTAAGAAATAAATAGGACATTTACAATACGAAGGCATGTACATTTTGTGATTTAGTATATAAGGCATTTCACGTCACTTCAGCCAGTAAAGAAAATCCACAAATAATTTTGACAAATCGAGTTACCTTATTGAAAAATATTCACTGAGTGTCGAATTTTTTTAAAAATTTTTGACGTTTTTCTCGTTGATTACCATATGTCATACGTATTGGAGCCTTGGAGTGCTCCACACTCTTCAATCGAATATTAATAAAAAAATTTTAAAATAAAAAAGTCAAATCCTCCCAAAGATACAGCCATTTGAATGGAAAAATGTTAAAAAATGGTAATCAAAGAGAAAAAAACGTCGATAATTTTTTTTTAATTTAGTATTTAAATAGTATTTAAAAAACCTGGTAAACATACAGCGAGTGCTCCACACTCTTCAATCGAATATTTATTTAAAAAAAATTAAATAAAAATAGCGTTACTTCACGGTGTTTAGGAATCTCATAATATAAAAAATACCAAAAATCCGTTTTAACGAATACGTTAAAACGGATTTTGATCCGTTTTAACGGAATTGTGAATACACAATTCGGGGAAATTCTTAGGAATAAAATAACGAGTGCCTTTCCTTGAGAAAAAAAAATATTTTTTGCATATTTTGCCCTGAAACGGACGTTCGACTTGCTCAATGAAATCCAAATTTTTTCTGGAATGCTAGAAAAAGACGCACATTTTCGTTTTTTACGAGTGTGAATACGTCAAATCCTGCCAAAGATACGGCCATTTGAATGGAAAAATATTAAAAAGTGGTAATCAACGAGAAAAAACGTCAGAAATTTTTAAAAAATGTCGACACTCGGTGAATATCTTTCAATAAAGTAACTCGATTTTTCAAAATTATTTGTGGATTTTTTTTACTGGCTGAAGTGACGTGGAATGCCTCATATGTTCATTCTAATACTCTGATTTAATATATAATTCAGTGGAGAAAACTTGAAAATCATGTTTTGGCCAGCATGTTAAATGAAATCATAAAAAACGTATCGAGTGACACCAAATCTAAAGTAAGTGGTGAACATCCGGTGCGATGATCTAGTGGTTAGCGTGCTCGCCATTAAACCAGCGGACCGGGAGGTCCCGGGTTCGAATCCCAGTCGCGTACATTTCGTCGTCAAATGTTTTCCTTCGGCATTTCGCGGTGAAATAAGACTAGTTCATAATAAGACTAGGTCATAATGAATATAATACAGAGGGGGAAATCGGTTGCGGCTGCAAGAGTGAGGGGAACAGGGAGAAAAAAGAGTAAACAGTAGAGGAAAGAAACGGTCACAATGAGGGGAAGAATAGGTAACAAACGCGAAAAGTGTGTACCTAAGGAAAAAACAAATAAGTAAGTGGTGAATTAACCGAACAAGCAGTCAAGTTCTAATTAAACCCAAACAAACAAAAATCTATGCGCATTAATTTTGATATATCCACAACTGATACTTTCGAATAGGTATATGATTTTTCCAGGACTTTGGTATTACAGCATTACTACATTACTTAGACATTCAAAACGTAGTGTATTCATTTTTAAATAACGATTATTAGTTTTCACAGACTGAATCAGTAAAAAGACTGTTCATATCAGTTGTATAATAAAATTCTGTTCAGATCAGTTCAGATCAGTTCAAATCAGTTGTATAATAAAATTCAGACAGAGTTTATTAAAGACGCAGAAAGTAAATAATAACAATTACACTAACCTAACACCGTAAAATTAATACACTTTTCTATGACAAATTTACTTTTTTTTTATAATACTATCTGTGCACATTAATTTTAATACGCTTATAATAGATACCTTACGATACGTATATGATTTTTCCAGTACTTAAGTGTTGCGATATTACTGAACGATTATTAGACATTCGAAAAGCAGTGCATTGATTTTCAAACAACAATATTAAAATTCATAAACGTTATCTGTAAAAATACTTCCTGCACTTTTTTATTAATTTTAATACAGATTTTTTTTCAGTGCATAGAATCATTAATTTACGTAAATCCGTTAACATATTGTAACGGGTCGGAATTCGTTACAATAAAATTTATTCGGGACTCGATCAGTGAGGAAATTAATTGAGACTGTTGTTTTGTGGTATTGTCTAATAAAATGTTATTTATTCAATTTTATGGCTCGATATAATGGAAAAGGTTTATGTATACAAGTGTTGTGTGTCTCTTTTGTGTCGCTGTGTGTATTGCGTGTGAATATTTGCGCTACTTCTCCGTCCGTAAAATACGCGGCTCGCGGATTCAGATGGTAAGGATGTTTGAGCGCGGTCGCCCTATCATCCGACTATACTTTCTTCCCCCTCGCCATTGTGTATTGTCGTTCACGGCGCGATGAGCTACGGCGCGCGCTCGCCTACGGCCACGGAGGCTTGAGTGGGAGGAGTCTGATCTGTGCATTTCAAAGTGGCTACTAAAATGTGTTCAAACAGGGATGGTGCCACTATCTCTAAGACCTCGGGACGTAAGCTGAGTATCGAAGTCCTGTAAGAGAGATGGAAGAGGATTGAATACGCATCCTAGCCTCCATGGCAAATACAGTAGAACCTCGCTTATCAGAGGTAATAAGTGGAGATGGTACCTTGGATAAGTGAAATCTCGGATAATACGGAAAACAGCAGCAATATAGGACTATCATCCGAGATTCTGCGTATTATCCGAGGATACATCTCGGATAATGCCGAGCGCTCGGATGAGTTAGGTGACTCGGATAATGTGGATCGTCGGTTAATCGATGGTCGGATAAATGAGGTTTTACTGTACCAGTAAATACGATAATTTACACACAATATTCGAACAATTTAAGAATTTTTAAAATCGAATTTTCGAGACAAACCAGCCTTGATGTTGACAAGAGGACACAGGTATTTTATCTTTAAAACATTGAAGCATGTTTTTATCTTGAACACATTGAAGCAAGCAATATCGCTTTGACTTTATATTATTATTACGGCGTTTTTTTTCAAACCGAAAAGTAACTACTGGACAATGTTTTTAATTTTTTTGCCTCAATGAGTAATTGAAATTTTTTGTGTATGATTATCTTTTAATTTGTATTTAACCCTAAAACTCATGACTGGGGTCCGGTCGCACCCAATTTTTGACGTTTTTCAGTCTGTAAATGGATTGTTCTATAATGGAATCTTAATAAAATCAGATGGCTCGCACACTATTGACTTTCGTATGAAAATACGACGACATTGAGCTATGATAAGGTCCACTTATCCCCGTAGGACCGGTTTAATGAAAAATAAAAGCACGGGGTGCATATACACCCGTCATGCGTTTGACGGTAGAAAAAATAAGTCATGAGTTGTTGGGTTCAATATCGTTATCGTAAGAATTATCGCGTTACCGTTCGCTGGTTGCGAGTTTTTATATAAACAGATCGCAAAGCATGGTTCTTTGACAGCAGGGATTAATTTACCGTCGTATTTACCTAAGAAAATAAAAATTGATTCAAGAAAAAAAGCATCAGCATTATTTAAGACATTTTCTACCGTTCGTTGTACAATTAAACACTGTTATAATACAAATATTTTTCTATTACTACGTATTGCATTATTATTATATTTTCGAACTTTTCACCGTTAATTATGCAACTAATGCTCGTTGTTCATTGGGCATTGCTTTATTAAAAATATTTATTTATCTTTACGCATTTACGGAGATCTCTCTGGTATATATCATTTTACATCCCTCTCGCACGCAGCCCACTTCTACAGTATCATTCTGCCTTATAGACAGATCACTTCTCATTATTCATTTGGTCCGTCTCTGTCACACGCAGCTTACTTCTCGAGGTCATGGCAATAGTGGCGCCATCCCTGTTGGACCACATTTTCGTAGTCACTTTTTTCAAGTCTCTCCATAAGAGTTCGGACGCCTCCCACTCAAGCCTCCATGCCTACGGCGCTCGCAGTCCGCGATGCGCCATTCTCTAGATGGCGCGTGGCGCTGTCGGTCGCGGTAGGCTTACGGTAGGAGGATCGATCGTAGCGCACTTGATCCCGGTACGGCGCGCTTCCCCCTCTTTTCCAACCGTCGCTCATGGCGCGCAGTGCCGAGCGCGCACTCGTGCTACTCGCTGCAAAGATTAGTAGGGAGATGTACAACGCACCGCCGTATAGTTAGCAGACAAAATTCGTAAATCTTAAATTTTTTCACCAATCATTTGGGAATGCTTTGGGCAAGTTTAGGGCATAATTATCAAAGTTTAGGATTCAATCATTTATTCACAATAAAAAAATTAAATTTAACATATAGTTAAGCAGATGACATGATCGAATAAACGTTTATCGTACACCATTCGATTGCAAATGATTCGGGCAAGACTGCTGTAACGATTTGCTAGTTTGGAAAGTTAATTTTCATAATAATAACCTATCGACGATCTGCCTTATCCCGTAAGCGCACGCAACCGTCAGATCTACCTCACCTGTATATATATTAGTAGATGTACTAGAGGGGTTCTGCTTCGAAAGGAGGTCACCGGGTCGAGGGGAGGTCGCCGGGAGCATGTGACATCACAGAGGGGACCTCTATGGAGGGGGTAGCTATGTGGTCCGTGGAGCGACTGGCGGGAGGGGGAAGCCAGCGTCGATGAGTGTTTTGTGTGTGTGTGTGTGCGTGCGTGCGTGCGTGCGGGCGTGCGTGCGTGCGTGCGTGTGAGTGTGCGTGCGTGTGAGTGTGTGTGTGTGTGCGGGCGCGCATATGTGTGTAAGGAAGGGGGAGGGGGCAAAAAGAATGCGTTGAATTATATGACAATAAAACAATAGTTTATTAATAATAAAATTGAACAATGACCTTGCAAAGCATATATTATACATCAAATCTTATGTGTGTGTGTGTGCGTGCGTGCGTGCGTGCGTGTGTGTGTGTGTGTGTGTGTGTGTGTGTGTGTGTGTGTGTGTGTGTGTGTGTGTGCGTGCGTGCGTGCGTGCGTGCGTGCGTGTGTGTGTGTGTGTGTGTGTGTGTGTGTGTGTGTGTGTGTGTCAAATATCCGCAGCGGATCCGTTATCCTGGAACATAATAAATCATATATCTTATTAACCTATCAACCATAATCATATTTTGAATCATACTAAAGATAATACGAACCATCGACCCAATATAAGTTTAAGCAGGTGGGGCACGTGTCGCGCATCGAAACTTGGTGGGTCGGCCCGCCGCAGTTGGTACAAATAATCCCCTGGATGTTGTTGAATCGCTCGCTGAAGTGGCCACATCTTTGGATCAGCCGATCAACCGTGTCCCGCATATCGAAATAGCACAACACACAAAATATCGCCCGATCGTTTTCGGTGAAATATTCATAGTTCACACAGCACATGACGTCCCGGTTCAACCGATTTATTTCATGCTGGTCCACAACTATTTCGCGCATATAATGAACTCCCTCGTCTGAGGCCTCGCCTAACCCGCTATCGACTGATTCGGTGTCACGTTCCAGTTCGGCCAATTCCATATCATCGTGTGCAAGCCGTTCAATGTCCGCCCACTCATCATCGTCATCATCGGCGATATCAATGACCACTTCATCTGCCACAACTATCACTTCGTCGTCATCAGCGATATTCACCACCACCTCCATGTTATCATCGACGAGATCAATAAATTCAATTTGGCGCGACATTATTCTTGACTGATTTTCCGTTTTCTGACTCTTTCACACTGACACCTCGGAGGTTGAAGACTAGAATGGCGAAAACTGCTGTTCCGATCCTTCTTCGGATTTCGATTTTTGGATCCTTATGGGCTTAAAGTAGGGTGGGGGATGGTCAACAGGATGTGAAAATGGTTTTCAACATTAGTTGGGACATGTAGAAATAAAACCATACTAGATATTCCATCCTGGTCAGGGATGAACGAAAAGTTTTTTTCTTAACTATCTCTATAGGGTAGGCATCTGCAATTCAGAAAAGTGTGCACTCGTCGAGGTGAAAGCTGGCCAGGCTCTCCAAACATTGACCCTTACGATCTCGACAGAACAGCGTAAGGTCATCGAGACTGAACTGGCGTATTATAAAGAGCATCTTAGAGTTTTCAGATTACCGTCTAGACGCAACATGGCGTCAATTTAATTATTCAGTCCAGATATCGGGTGGTGATACATTTCACTCAAGAACACATAAAATCCCACACAAAAATGCCTCATTGTTTGCAACTGTCAAAGGAAACGTTCAAAAAAAAACCCTAGGTCTTGGTTCCATTCCGAAAGACAATGTCAATTGCTTCCGCCTCGTCTCAAAGCTCGCCGACACTCGAGACAGGTCCTGACAGGTTCCTCGGAAAAAACTATAATCTTTAGGGATCAAAGGCTGTGACCGCGGATGGACCACTCGAGCGCAGCTGCACTCTTGAAAAGTCGAGGTCTCGATTCCGAAATACAACGTCAAGATGTTTGCATGCGAGGCCACCCACCACGAATCTCGCCAACACTTTAGACAGGTCTCGACAAGTCAGGATTTCTCGGAAAAACTATAAACTATCGGGATCTATCGGGAAGGGCCGTTGGCGCCGATGGACCTCTTGAGCTGCAGGACCCATAAAATCGTTTGACCTGACGCATTCCGACTCCCCGATCTTTGTCTCATGTTCCTCGCGCGATCTACTCGTTATCTACCGTTTTTCCCCGAGACAGGGCCGATTTTTTCCCGAAGGCCTTTTTCATAATCCACTCCGCTCAAATGTGACCACACTTTGCATGAAGCAGTCAGTCTGTTAACATCGTGAAAGTTTTTCCAACTCGTCAACATGGAGCAAATCTTGCATGACCAAGCCGTGATTTTAGGCTCGATCGAAGATTTTTCTGCGTGGGAGCAACGATGCGTGGAGTTCATCGAAAGGCTGGAAACGCAAAGCCGGATTAAGCGCCCGCGACTATTAATCGGACATCAACAGTCGCTAATAGCCTAAATAGCGCGTCTGGAAGGTTTGAGGAATTCTGTGCGGAGCCGTTTCATACACAGGGGCGCAGGACTTGGTAATCATGAGTTAATCTGGCGAGAGATTGAAACATCCTTCGAGAGTCGGATACTGACCGGTTCCATCATCAATCGCAACCACATCGAGCCAAGACACTTTCTAAATGATGCTCGCGTCCTAGTGCTTCAACATGTGCAAAATATTATCAGCAAGCATAACAGCATCAAAATCAATACAGTATATATTAATGGTGAATTCGCGAGTGGTGAGAAACATGCGAATAAAAGTATCAACACGCGAAACTGTGAACTATTCAGCACAAGCGATTTGAACGAGTGGTATGAACAGCGGGTTATTGAGCCCACTTAAAGCTTACTCGATGAATTTCAAGAACGTGATAGTGGCTGGGCTCTGCAGAAAATACTTAACCTCACGATAAATGTGAATAAGTATAATCCGATGCGTGCCGGGTGCTCTGTATCAATGCCACGGGAAATAATGTTGAAAAAGGCTGTGGTTAACGTCAACTCCGACGATAACGCATCTTTCGCATGGGCAGTGGTCACTGCTCTATACCCAGCCGAACAAAACAGCCACCGTACATCTTCTTACCCTCATTATTTGACAGTACTGATTCTGAAGGATATCGAATTCCCGGTGACGATACATCAAATAAAAAAGTTTGAACATCAAAACAATGTATCGATCGACGTATATACCACCACTGCCAAAAAGGACATCGTTCCAATACGCATAACTCCACACCAGAAGGAAAAGCACATCAATTTGCTTTACATGCAAGATACCGAGGACAGCCATGTGGGGCACTTCGTATGGATCAAGAACCTGTCGAGACTCGTGAGGGCACAACTGACCAAAAAGAAGCATAAAAAATACATATGCGATCGGTAGGTAGTTACCATAATATATATATATATATATATATATATAGGTAATTTTATATGCTAGACGAATTAAACAAAACAATCTTGTTTTTCTTTGCAGGTGGTTGCACTACTTCGGATCAGAGGAAAAATTGCGATCACACGAGGTCGATTGTGGAGCAATAAATGACTGTGCAATTCGACTACCAGATGACACTAATAAGTGGCTGCAGTTCAGCAACTTTGGCCGGAAAGAGCGACATCCCTTCATTGTGTATGCGGATTTGGAGTGTGTGTTGGCAAAGACGGATGGAGAGAACCCATCGAAAGATATATATCAACACCATGAAGTGTTTAGTATCGGATACTATATGTGTTGTTCGTATGACGACTCACTATCTTCGTATCACTCGCGTCGCAGTGCCGATTGTATATCATGGTTTGTTGAATAGCTAAAAAATCTAGCACTGCGGATAAAAAAAAATTTCTGTAATAATGTACTAATGGTGCATTTAACACCGCGTGAGTGGGCTAGTTTTCGAGCAGCGACTCAATGTCACATATGTGAGAAGCCATTTGCGCAAGAAGATGTATGCGTTGTAGATCATTGCCACCTCACTGGGCGCTATACAGGCCCTGCCCATTCCAACTGCAACCTAAATTACAAACAGTCATTTTTCATTCCAGTAGTTTTCCACAATTTATCCGGTTATGATGCTCTTTCTATAATCAAGGAAGTAGCCACAGCGTTCGAAGGAACAACCAATGTGCTTCCAATCACAAAGGAAACATACATCTCCTTCGCGAAGCATGTTGAAATGAAAGACCATTCAAAACGCATGATCCAATTGCGCTTTATCGACTCATACAAATTCCTCAACACGAGTCTCGACAAATTAGCATCATTCTTGACCGAGGACAAACTAAAAATTTTACGCACACAATTCCCAACTCTCTCGACAGACGATTTTAAGTTGCTGACGCGAAAAGGGGTCTTCCCTTATGAATATATTGATGACGTGACGAAGTTAGACGACACTTGCCTACCACCACGTGACGCATTTTACAGTTCCTGGACAGATGCTACAGTATGTGAGAGCGAGCACGCACATGCTGAGAAAGTTTGGGAGCGGTTCGCCATTCGCACGCTGGGTGACAATAGCAATTTGTACTTGAAGACAGATGTCTTGTTCTTAGCCGATATTTTCGACAGCTTTCGAAATACATGCGTTGAGAGCTATGGCCTAGATCCCGCGTATTACTACACATGGCCGGGATATACCTAGGATGCAATGCTAAAACATTCGAATGTCAAGTTTGAATTACTAACCCACATCGACATGGTTTTATTCGTCGAGCGGGGTATACGCGGTAGTCTGAGTCAATGCTCGAACCGATATGCACACGCTAATAAAAAATACATGGAGTCGTTTGATCCATCGAAAGCATCATCATAGTTGATGTATTTTGATGTCAATAAATTGAATGGATGGGCAATGGGCCAACCCTTGCCATATGCAGATCTTCGATGGGTCAACGACGTGTCCAATTTTGATCCATCATGCATCGCGCTAGACTCACCTATAGGCTACGTCCTTGAAGTCGACTTGGAATATCCGCAATCCCTCCATGATGCGCACAAAGACCTGCCGTTGTATCCAATACATGAAAAACCGCCGGGGAAGCTGGAAGAGAAGCTGTTGGCAACCGTCTGCGATGAAAAGCGCTACATCATACACTACCGGAATTTGCAACAGTGCTGACGCCATGGACTTTGCCTCACGGCAATCCATGGAGTCCTACAGTTTACACAATCGCCATGGCTGCATTCGTATATCGAGTTAAATACCCAGTTTCGAACGCTTGCCAATAACGATTTCGAAAAGAATTTATTCAAGTTAATGAATAATGCGGTCTTCGGCAAAACGATGGAGAATGTGCGCAATCATGTAGATGTAAAGCATTTAACGAAATGGAAGAGCAGATATGGCGCTGAGGCAATGATCGCAAAGCCAAACTTCCACATCCGAAGCGTTTTTTTCCGAAAACCTCGTTGCCGTAGAATTGCGCAATCTCGAGGTGAAATTCAACAAGCCGATATATGTCGGTATCTGCATACTCGACATATCCAAAACGTGCTTGTATGGATTTCATCACGAGTATATGGTACCATTGTATCGGAATAAATGTAAAGTGATGTATACCGATACAGATAGCCTCATATATGCCATTGAGAGCGAAGATGTATATGCAGACATGAAGTGCGACATTGAAAAATTCGATACGAGCGACTATGCAGCGGACAATAGGTACGATATGCCGCTTGTCGACAAGAAGGTACCCGGTCTCATGAAGGACGAACGTAATGGAGCAATTATGACAAAATTTATTGGACTTCGATTGAAAATGTATGCGACACGTGTCGAGGGTAAGAAGGACACGAAAAACCTTAAAGGTTTCAAGAGTAGCGATGTGGCGAGGACAATCACGATTGACGATTATGCTCAATGCTTGAAGGAAAATATCGAAATGGAGCGTAGTCAAACGTGCATTCGATCGAAGTTGCATAAGGTCTACACCATTCGCGAGACGAAAATTACTCTGAGTCCTCATGACGATAAGCGGTATATCATACCTGGGACCTCTGATTCCCTACCATGGGGGCATTATAGAATACCATCGTAAAGCGTTATGTAATTGATTTTTTCTACAACCTTGATGTAAAATTGTATACATTTTTGTGAATATTTATGTATGACACTCATGAAAATTATGTGTATATTTTGTTCACTCGATGTTAAAATTGTGTTTGCTGGTATAAATATTTAATTGCATAGGAATGTATTTCATTATTTTCCATAAATAAAGAAACGGACATTTTATAATCTCATGCGTTTATTCACTCTATCCATGTCCTCACGTTGCACGTAAAAAAGGGATTATCGACGGCGAGAAGGGGGGAAGCAAGCCTGCTGCGGAGTCGGTCGGCGGCCTTGGAGGGATGAGGGGACGACCAGCAGATCAAGAGTCATAAAAAATGCATATTTTCAATTTTCTTTATTATCGACTACAAATCGGATTTACTTATCCATTTATTGTAGCTATTGTCGAAGCCTAGCCATTTAACAAACATCTGATTACCGCGCTTCTTCAATACTGCTTCAATGAGATAGATATCTCATTGAAGGTGCTTGACACTGAGAAGCTCTTGTTCGTATAAACCACCGGCGATCGGTTCATCTTTATGTACCTTCAAGTGGGACGTCACGAGCATACGTTTTTTTTCGCACGATAGATTGTAAATATTTCTGTTGTCCAGTTTGGGGTGTAACCCTTTTCGAAAACAGTCTTAAATTTGCTGATCCTCACTTTATAACCAACGGCGAATTTCGGTGATCTTTCCATTGGAAGCTTATTGAAAATGTGCTGCAGTTGCTTCTCATTTTCCACGTTGACGTTTCTCGGCTTCACCTTAATGGTGTTGTGTACAGAATCATTATATTCAGCTACTAGATTTTCTAGAATATCGATCCACTTATAATTACCACGAAGAGTAGATTGCATCCACATCTTATTCTTCAGTGCACGATTGAAACGCTTGCATATGGATGCCTTCAAGTCGTCATAGGTTGACTACATGTGAATATTCTACTTTTCCACGATCAACGGGTAAGTTTTGCGATATGTGTCCCTTCTTGAAATTCGCCTGGTCCATGCCAATGCTGAGTGAGAGTGGTAAAGAATTTTTACAATTGTAACTTTAAGGCAATCATGAAAAAGTATAATATTCACATGTAGTCAACTCTTGGCGACTTGAAGGCATCCATATGCAAGCGTTTCAATCGTGCATTGAAGAATAAGATGTGGATGCAATTTAGTCTTCATGGTAATTATAAGTGGATCGATATTCTTGAAAATCTAGTAGCTGAATATAATGATTCTGTACACCGCACCATTAAGATGAAGCCGAGAAACGTAAACGTGGAAAATGAGAAGCAACTGCAGCAGATTTTCAATAAGCCTCCAATGGAAAGATCACCGAAATTCGCCGTTGGTAATAAAGTGAGAATCAGCAAATTTAAGACTGTTTTCGAAAAGGGTTACACCCCAAACTGTACAACAGAAATATTTACAATCTATCGTGTGAAAAAAAAACTCATTCCCGTGACGTCCCACTTGAAGGACCATAAAGATGAACCGATCGCCGGTGGTTTTTACGAACAAGAGCTTCTCAGTGTCAGGCACCCTGATATCTATCTCATTGAAGCAGTATTGAAGAAGCGCGGTAATCGGATGTTTGTTAAATGGCTAGGCTTCGACAATAGCTACAATAGTTGGATAAGTAATTCCGATTTGTAGTCGATAATAAAGAAAATTGAAAATATGCATGTTTTATGACTCTTGATCTGCTGGTCGTCCCCTCATCCCTCCAAGGCCTCCGACCGACTCCGCAGCAGCCTTGCTTCCCCCCTTCTCGCCGTCGATAATCCCTTTTTTACGTGGAACGTGAGGAGATGGATAGAGTGAATAAACGCATGAGATTATAAAAAGGCCGTTTCTTTATTGACGGAAAATAATGAAATCCATTCTTACGCAATAAAATATTTACAACAGCAAACACAATTTTAACATCGAGTGAACAAAATATACACGTGAGTTTTATACAACAATATTCACAAAAATGTATACAATTTTACATCAAGGTTGTAGAAAAAATAAATTACATAACGTTTTACGATGGTATTCTATAATGCCCCCATGGTAGGGTATCAGAGGTCCCAGGTATGGTATACCGCTTATCGTCATGAGGACTCAGGGCAATTTTCGTCTCGGGAATGGAGTAGACCTTATGCAACTTTGATCGAATGCACGTTTGCCTACGCTCCATTTCAATATTTTCCTTCAAGCATTGAGCATAATCGTCAATCGTGATTGTCCTCGCCACAGCGCTACTCTTGACACCTTTAACTTTTTTCGTGTCCTTCTTACCCTCGACACGTGTCGCATACATTTTCGATCGAAGTCCAATAAATTCTGTCAGAATTGCTCCATTACATTCATCCTTCATGAGACCGGGTACCTGCTTGTTGACACGCGGCATATCATACCTATTGTCCGCTGAATCGTCGCTCGTATCGAATTTTTCAGTGTCGCACTTCATGTCTGCATATACATCTTCGCTCTCAATGGCATATATGAAGCTATCTGTATCGGGATACATCACTTTACATTTATTCCGATACAATGGTACTATATATTCGTGATGAAATCCATACAAGCACGTTTTGGATATGTCGAGTATGCACATACCCACATATATCGGCTTGTTGAATTTCACCTCGAGATTGCGCAATTCTACGGCAACGAGGTTTTCGGAAAAAACGCTTCGGCAGTGGAAGTTTGGCTTCGCAATCATTCCCTATGCGCCATATATGCCCTCCCATTTTGTTAAAAGCTTTACATCTACATGATTGCGCACATTCTCCATCGTTTTGCCAAAGACCGCATTATTCATTAACTTGAATAAATTCTTTTCGAAATCGTTATTGGCAAGCGTTCGAAACTGGGTATTTAACTCGATATACGACCGCAGCCATGGCGATTGTGTAAACTGTAGGACTCTATGGATTTTCGTGGGGCAAAATCCATGGCGTAAGCACTGTTGCAAATTCCGGTAGTGTATGATGTAGCGCTATTTATCGCATACGGTTGCCAGCAGCTTTTCTTCCCGCTTACCCGGCGGATTTTCATGGATTGGACAAAACGGTAGGTCTTTGTGCGCATCATGGAGAGATTGCAGATATTCCAAGTCGACTTCAAGGATGTAGCCTATAGGTGAGTCTAGCGCGATGCATGGTGGATCAAAATTGGACACGTCGTTGACCCATCGAAAATCTGCATATGGCAAGGGCTGGCACATTGCCCACCCATACAAATTATTGACATCACAATACATCAAGTATGATGATGCATTCGATGGATCAAACGACTCCATGTACTTGTTATTAGCGTGTGCATATCGGTTCGAGCATTGACTCAGACCACCGCGTATACCCCGCTCAACAAATAAAACCATGTCGATGTCGGTTAGTAATTCAAACTTGACATTCGAATGTTTTAACATTGCATCCCCGGTATATCCGGGCAATCTGTAGTAATACGCGGGATCTAGACCACAGCTCTCAACGCATGTATTTCGAAAGTTTTCGAAAATATGGGCTAATAACAAGACATCTGTCTTCAAGTACAAATCGCTATAGTCACCCAGCGTTCGAATGGAGAACCGCTCCCAAACTTTCTCAGCATGTACGTGCTCGCTCTCACATACTGTAGCATCTGTCAGGGAACTGTAAAATGCGTCACGTGGTGGTAGGCAAGTGTCGTCTAGCTTCGTCACGTCATCAATATATTCATAAGGGAAGACCCCTTTTCGCGTCAGCAAATTGAAATCGTCTGTCGAGAGAGTTGGGAATTGTGTGCGTAAAATTTTTAGTCTGTCCTCGGTCAAGAATGATGCTAATTTGTCGAGACTCGTGTTGAGGAATTTGTATGAGTCGATAAAGCGCAATTAGATCTTGTGTTTTTAATTGTCTTTAATTTCAACATGCTTCGTGAAGGAGATGTATTTCTCCTTTGTGATGGGAAGCACATTGGTTGTTCCTTCGAACGCTGTGGCTACTTCCTTGATTATAAAATGCGCATCATAACCGGATAAATTGTGGAAAACTACTGGAATGAAAAATGACTGTTTGTAATTTAGGTTGCAGTTGGAATGAGCAGGGCCTCTATAGCGTCCAGTCAGATAACAATGATCTTGAACGCGTACATCTTCTTGCGCAAATGGTTTCTCACATATATGACATTGAGTCGCTGCTCGAAAACTAGCCCACTCACGCGGTGTTAAATGCACCATTGGTACATTATCACAGAAAGTTTTTTTTTATCCGCAGTGCTAGATTTTTTAGGTCTTCAATAAACCATGATATACAATCGGCACTGCGACGCGAGTGATACGAAGATAGTGAGTTGTCATACGAACAACACACATGGTATCCGATACTAATCACTTCATGGTGTTGATATATATCTTTCGATAGGTTCTCTCCATCGGTATTTGCCAACACACACTCCAAATCCGCATACACAATGAAGGGATGTCGCTCTTTCCGGCTAAAGTTGCTGAACTGGATCCACTTATTGGTGTCATCTGGTAGTCGAATTGCACAGTCATTTATTGCTCCACATTCGACCTCATGTGATCGCAATTTTTCCTCTGATCCGAAGTAGTGCAAACACCTGCAAAAAAAAACAAGATTGTTTTGTTTAATTCGTCTAGCATATAAAATTATATATATATATATATATATATATATATATATATATATATATATATATATATATACTACGTACCGATCGCATGTGTATTTTTATGCTTCTTTTTGCTCAGTCGTGCCCCACATGGCTGTCCTCGGTATCTTGCATGTACAGCAAATTGATATGCTTTTCCTTTTTGAGTTGAGTTATGCGTATTGGAACGATGTCCTTTTTGGCAGTGGTCGTATATACGTTGATCGATACATTGTTTTGAAGTTCAAACTTTTTTATTTGATGCATCGTCACTGGGAATTCGATATCCTTCAGATTCAGTATTGTCAAATAATGAGGGTAAGAAGATGTACGGTGGCTGTTTTGTTCAGCTGGGTATAGAGCAGCGACAACTGCCCATGCGAAACATGCGTTATCGTCGGAGTTACCGTTAACCACAGCCTTCTTCAACATTATTTCCCGCGGCATTGATATAGAGCACCCGGCACGCATCGAATTATACTTATTCACATTCATCGTGAGGTTCAGTATTTTCTGCAGAGCCCAGCCACTGTCACGTTCTTGAAATTGATCGAGCAAGTTTACAGTGGGCTCAATAACACGCTGTTCATACCACTCGTTCAAATCGCTTGTGCTAAATAGTTTACAGTTTCGCGTGTTGATACTTTTATTCGCATGTTTGTCACCACTCGCGAATTCACCATTAAACACTGTATTGATTTTGGTGCTGTTATGCTTGCTTATAATATTTTGCACATGTTGAATCACTAGGACGCGAGCATCATTTAGGAAGTGTCTCGGCTCGATGTGGCTGCGATTGATGATGGAACCGGTCGGTATCCGACTCTCGAAGGATGTTTCAATCTTTCGCCAGATTAACTCATGATTACCAAGTCCTGCGCCCATGTGTATGAAACGGCTCCGCACAGAATTCTTCAATCCTTCCAGACGCGCTATTTGGGCTATTAGCGACTGTTGATGTCCGATTAATAATCGCGGGCGCTTAATCCGGCTTTGCGTTTCCAGCCCTTCGATGAACTCGACGCATCGTTGCTCCCACGCAGAAAAATCTTCGATCGAGCCTAAAAGCACGGCTTGGTCATGCAAGATTTGCTCCATGTTGACGAGTTGGAAAAACTTTCACGATGTTAACAGACTGACTGCTTTATGCAAAGTGTCGTTAGATTTGAGCGGAGTGAATTATTCAAAAGGCCTTCGGGAAAATAATCGGCCCTCTCTCGGGGAAAAACGGAGTTTCCCGATAAGGCGTAGATCGCGCGAGGAACATGAGATAAAGAACAGGAAGTCGGAATGCATCGGGTCAAACTATTTTATGGGTCCTGCAGCTCAAGTGGTCCATCGGCGCCAACGGCCCTTCCCGATAGATCCCTATAGTTTATAGTTTTTCCGATAAATCCTGACTTGTCGAGACCTGTCTAAAGTGTTGGCGAGATTCGTGGTGGTTGGCCTCGCATGCAAACATCTTGCCGTTATATTTCGGAATGGAGATCTCGACTTTTCAAGAGTGCAGCTGCGCTCAAGTGGTCCAGCCGCGGTCACAGCCTTTGATCCCCAAAGATTATAGTTTTTTCCGAGGACCCTGTCAGGACCTGTCTCGAATGTCGGCGAGCTTTGAGACGAGGCGGATGCAATTGACATTATCTTTCGGAATGGAACCAAGACCTAGGGTTTTTTTTAACAACGTTTCCTTTAATAGTTGCAGACAATAAGGCATTTTTGTTTGGGATTGTATGTGTTCTTGAGTGACATGTATCACCACCCGATATCTGGACTGAATATGTTAAATGACGCCAAGTTACGTCTAGACGGTACTCTCAAAACTCTAAGATGCTCTTTATAATACGCCAGTTCAGTCTCCATGACCTTACGCTATTCTGTCGAGATCGTAAAAGTCAATGCTTGGAGAGCCTGGCCAGCTTTCACCTCCACGAGTGCACACTTTTCTGGATAGCACATGCCTACCCCATACAGATAGTTGAGAAAAAACTTTTCGTTCATCCCTGACCAGGATGGAACATCTTGCATGGTTTTTTTCCACAAGTCCCAACTAATATTGAAAACCATTTTCACATCCTGTTGACCATCCCCCACCCTACTATACGCCCATGAGGATCCAAAAATCGAAATCCGAAGAAGGATCGGAACAGCAGTTTTCGCCATTCTAGTCTTCAACCTCCGAGGTGTCAGTGTGAAAGAGTCAGAAAACGGAAAATCAGTCAAGAATAATGTCGCGCCAAATTGAATTTATTGATCTCGTCGATGATAACATGGAGGTGGTGGTGAATATCGCTGATGACGACGAAGTGATAGTTGTGGCAGATGAAGTGGTCATTGGTATCGCCGATGATGACGATGATGAGTGGGCGGAAATTGAACGGCTTGCACACGATAATATGGCAGTGGCCGAACTGGAAAGTGACACCGAATCAGTCGATAGCGGGTTGGGTGATGCCTCAGACGAGGGAGTTCATTATATGCGGGAAATAGTTGTGGACCAGCATGAAATAAATCGGTTGAACCGGGACGTCATGTGCTGTGTGAACTATGAATATTTCACCGAAAACGATCGGGCGATATTTTGTGTGTTGTGCTATTTCGATATGCGGGACGCGGTTGATCGGCTGATGCAAAGATGTGGCCACTTCAGCGAGCGATTCAACAACATCCAGGGGATTATTTGTACCAACTGTGGCGGGCCGACCCACCAAGTTTCAATGCGCGACACGAGCCCCACCTGCTTAAACTTATATTGGGTGGATGGTTCGTATTATCTTTAGTATGATTCAAAATATGATTATGTTTGATAGCTTAATAAGATATATGATTTATTATGTTCCAGGATAACGGATCCGCTGCGGATATTTGACACACACACACACACACCACAGATTTGATGTATACAAGGTCATTGTTTAATTTAATTATTAATACACTGTTGTTTTATTGTCATATAATTCAAAGCATTCTTTATGCCCCCTCCCCCTTTCTTCCACACAAACACGCGCGCACACACACACCCAACACTCATCGACGCCCGCTTCCCCCTCCCGCCAGTCGCTCCACGGACCACATGGCTACCCCCTCCACAGAGGTCCCCTCTGTGACGTCACACGCGCCCGGCGACCTCCCGATGACTCGGTGATCTCCTTTTGAAGCAGAACCTCCCTAGTACATCTACTTATATTGACGGAAGTAATGCGAAGAAATGATTGGATCTCACATCTTTCTATGCCAACAATTTGGGAATGGTTTGGGCAAGTTTAGGTAATAATTATTAAAGTTTAGGAATCAATAATTTATTCGCAATAAATAAATCAAATTTAACGTATAGGTAGCAGATGACATGATCAAAAGAAGCTTTTGTCGTACACCTTTCGATTGCAAATAGTTAAAGCAAGACTCACCTGACGATTTCCTAGTTTGGGAAATTAATTTTCATAATCAAAATCGAGAATTACCTTTCGACTATCTCCCTAATCACGTAAACATACGCAACCATCTTACCTGTATATAAATTAACGGAAATAATGTAAAAATCAATTGGGATCTATATGTTTTTATGGCAACATTTTGGAAATGGTATGAGCAAGTTTAGAAAACAATGTAACAAATTTTTAAGTCAATAATTTACTTGCAATAAATAAATTTTTTTTTAACTATAGACGGTAGGTGAAATGGTCGAAACAAGGTATTTTTTACACCGATTGATTGCAAATCGTTTTTAGAAAATTTGATGAAGCGATTTTCTATTAGCAGATTTTCTATTTATTATTAGCCAACATAGTTAGCAGATGGCATGATCGAAAGGCGGCTTTTCGTACGCTACTTGAATGGAAAAGTTTAGGCAAGTCATAAAACGATTTCTCGGTTTATGAAAATAATTTCGATAATTAAAAATAATAACATTTCGAAAATTTCTCCATGATCATCTGCACCCCGCGTACCCAACCTAAATTGTGTCTAAATTTCGGAAGGTTGTGAGAAAATAGCTATTCCGCTTATCCTCCGGTGCGAATCATTTGGGCAAATTACGGAAATTGCTCTGAGAGTTCGGATAATAACAATTTTCTCGGAATAAATCTTCGGCGTACCCAGCAGTTGTCGTGCCTTGCAATTTTATTTACAGTAATCTATCACGAAGAGTTTAGTTTACACTGGACTAACGATTTCCTAATTTAGAAAACTAATTTAAACGATGAAAAATAAATCACATTTGGACTATCTACATAATCGTCTAAATGCGTACAACCATGAAATCTGTTTTATCTGCGTTTCATGTTGCGTATGCGAGCCTTTTGAAGCACGAGCACTGCTCAGCCAAGTTATTTTAGGTCTGACAAGGTGGCCAGACGTCTTGAATGTTTTCAATTTTATATTTTACAATTCGTGTCCAATAAGCGATTTTCTATCGGTTCCAGGTTTTCAAGTCAAATCAATAAGGAATTAACATTTATCTGGCTTGCTTGATACAAAATTGTTTCTTGTTTTTCAAAAAAAATATAATCTGACAAGCGATGCAATTAATCGGATAATCACCAACGGAAGATTCGTAAAAAAATTGAAAAAGTCAAAGCTGTACGACTAAATTAATAGACTTTTATTCTATAAGGGTCTATGCACACTGCGCGCGATAAGCGATGAGCGATGCGCGATATCCAATGTAAGCGCAGGTATTCCGGAAACGCCCTAGGAGAGTGAAGCTCTCATTGGATATCGGTCAGACGGTCCATTGCTGAACCGATGCTAACACGCTCTCCTTTCGGTTATTCGCTCATCGTCATCGGCCGTCGTCAGTCGCCTTCTCAGTAGTCGTTTGGAAAGAGTAACAATTAACATAAAGTTCAATAAAAAAAAGTGCGCATGATAATTTCTCAGGAGTACGAAGGATTTTATTCAGGGCAGGGCAGCGCATTATGTTTTTATCAAGTTGAAATGCTCGCAATCTGTCGATATATTTATAGTCACAATCAAAATAAAATTTAAAAAAAAAGTGCGCGTCATAGTTTCTTGAGAGAACGAAAGATTTTTATTCAGTTAAAATTTTTCTCCATTTAATATTGGTTTTTTTTGCGTGTGTTTCTCGATTCAACTGAGCGATTTTGTTGACGTGTTTCTTTACCCTTTTCGAAAGACAAAGCCGAGCATCAATTTTCGTTCGGTCTCGTTCGATCACCGGTCTCCTCTCCGCGTATATCGATTGGCGGTAAACGAATAAAAAAGTGTTCGTGATTTTCATTGAGCGTGGTCGAAATATTTTATTCGCAAAAAGAATTGTTCGATTATATTTTGCGTACGTTTCTTGATTCGGTTGCAAAAATGTTTTGACTTCGTGATTTCGCGTGTCGAAAGACGCGAAATCCATATTTTATCACCCTCGTGCGATCGCGTGCTTCCTCTCCGCGTATATCGATTGGCGGTAAACGAATAAAATAGTGTTCGTGATTCTCCGTGCGCATGGTTGAAATATTTTAGTCGAAAAAAAAAATTCGATTTTATTTTGCGTGCGTTTTTTTATTCGGTTGCGATTCTCTTGTTTTCGTGATTTCGCGTCTCGAAAAACAAAGACCCGGCATCCATATTCGTTCGTTCTCGTTCGATCGCGTGTGTCCTTTCCGCGTATATCAATTTGCGGTAAACGAATAAAAAAAGTGTCGCGATTTTCAGTGCGCGTGGTTGAAATATTTTGGTCGAAAAAAAAATTCGATTTTAATTTGCGTGCGCTTCTTGATTCGGTTGCGATTTTTTTTTGATGTCGTGATTTCGCGTGTTGAAAGACAAAGACCCGGCATCCATTTTCGTTCGATCGCGTGTCTCCTCCGCATGTATTGATTGGCGGTAAAACGAATGAAAAAGTGTTCGTGATTTTCAGTGGGCGTGGTTGAAATATTTTATTCGAAAAAAAAATTGTCCTTTTATCTTGCGTTCGTTTCTTGATTCGGTTGCGAATTTTTTTTGACTTCGTGATGTCGCGCCTCAAAAGACAAAAACCTACCATTCATATTTGGTCGCTCTCCTTCGATCGCTAAATTTCTCGAAAACGAAAAAAAAAAATTCATTTGAAATTGTGTTGCGCAAGTTTTCTGATTTAACCGAAGAACGATAGAGACGCGAACTTTTTTCTCACATTTTCAGAAACCAACAGCGGTCGACCATTTTCTTCCTTTCATCGTAACTCGCGTGTTGGCAATTCGGGCAGTCCGTTGCTGAACCGAGTGCCAACGCTTCTTCATTCTCCTTTCGTTCACTCGGTAATCGCCGATAGAAGACAGACGTGTGGATAGAATACGTCTTCGCGGTTCTCATTGCACGTAAGTATCGATATAAGTGACTTGAGGATGATACATACGAGTGCAGGGCAGCTCATTATTTTTTTATCACGTTCAAATGCCCGCAATCTTTCGATATATTTATAGGTAGTTGGGCTATACCGATTCTGACGCAAGGGGAGGTGGTGTGTCAAGAATGGGGAAGCCAAGGTGGCGCTACGGTCGAGGGGAGGTCGGCGGGGCGCGTGTGACGTCACAGAGGGGCCTATGTGGAGGGGGGTCATGTGGTCCGTTGAGCGACTGGCAGGGGGGGGTCCGCCGTCAATGTGTGTGTGTGTGTGTGTGTGTGTGTGTGTGTGTGTGTGTGTGTGTGTGTGTGTGTGTGTGTGTGTGTGTGTGTGTGTGTGTGTGTGCGTGTGCGTGTGCGTGTGCGTGTGTGTGTGCGTGTGCGTGTGCGTGTGTGTGTGTGTGTGTGTCAAGGGCGGCCTTTCGAAGCCCATTATTTATGACATGTAGCTGTTTCAATTCCGAAAAACAATGTCTATTGCATCCACCCCGTCTCAAAGCTCGCCGACACTCGGGACAGGTTCATCGGAAAAAACTATAATCTTTAGGGATCAAAGGCTGTGACCGCGGATGGACCACTTGAGCGCAGCTGCACTCTTGAAAAGTCGAGGTCTCCATTCCGAAAGATAATGTCAAGATGTTTGCATGCGTGTCCACTCCTGACACGAGTCTCGCCAACACTTTAGACAGGTCTCGACAAGTTAGGATTTCTTGGGAAAACTATAAACTTTAGGGATCAAGGGCCGTTGGCGCCGATGGACCACTTGAGCTACAGGACCCATAAAATCGTTTGACCCGATACATTCCGACTTCCTGCTCTTTGTCTCGTGTTCCTCGCGCGATCTACGCGTTATCGGGAAACTCCATTTTCCCAAGAGAGAGGGCCGATTTTTTTTCCCGAAGGAAGAGCCTTTTCAATGAGCCGCTCCGCTCAAATCTGGCCACACTTTGTATGAAGCAGTCAGTCTGTTAACATCGTGGAAGTTTTTTCGTACTCATCAACATGGAACAAATCTTACATGACCAAGTCGTGCTTTTAAGTTCGGTTGAAGATATTGCCACGTGGGAGCAACGATGTGTCGAGTTCATAGAAGGGCTGGACACGCAAAGCCGGACTAAGCATCAACGATTATTAATTGGACACCAACAGTCACTAATAGCCCAAATAGCACGTCTGGAAGGATTGAGGGATTGTGTGCGGAGTCGTTTCATACACACGGGCGCAGGACATGGTGATCATGGGTTAATCTGGCGGGAGATTGAAACATCCTTCGAGAGTCGCATATTGACCGGTTCCATCATCAATCGCAGCCACATCGAGCCGAAACACTTTCTAACTGATGCTCGCGTCCGAGTGCTCCATCATGTGCAAAATATTATCGGCAAGCGAACTATTTAGCACAAGCGATTTGAACGAGTGGTATGAACAGCGTGTTATCGAGCCCACTTTAACATTACTCGATGAATTTCAAGAACGTGATAGTGGCTGGGCTCTGCAGAAAATACTTAACCTCACGATAAATGTGAATAAATATAATCCGATGCGTGCCGGGTGCTCCATATCATTGCCGCGGGGAATAATGTTGAACAACGCTGTGGTTAACGTCAAATCCAAAGATAACGCATGTTTGTCATGGGCAGTCGTCGCTGCTCTATACCCAGCTGAACGGCACAGTGCCCGTCCATCTTCTTACCCTTATTATTCGACAGTACTGAATCTCCAGGATATCGAATTCCCGGTGACGTTACATGAAATAAAAGAGTTTAAACTTCAAAACAATGTATCGATCAACGTGTATACCACCACCACCAAAAAGGACATGGTTCCCATACGAATCTCTCAACACAAGAAGGAAAAGCACATCAATTTTCTGTACATGCAGGATACTGAGGACAGCAATGTGGGACACTTCGTATGGATCACGAACCTGTCGAGACTCATGACGAAGCAACTGACCAAAACGGGGCATAAAACATATATCGGCGATCGGTATGTAGTTACCATAATATATAGGTAATTAGATATGCTAGACGAATTAAACAAAACTACCAATTTGACTACCAAACGACACCAATAAGTGGCTCCAGTTCAGGAACCTTAGCCGGAAAGAGCGACATCCCTTCATTGTGTATGCTGATTTGGAGTGTGTGTTGGCAAAGACCGATGGGGAGACCCTAGCGAAGGATATGTATCAACATCATGGAGTGTTTAGTATCGGATATTACGTGTGTTGTTCATATGACGATTCATTATCTTCATATCACTCGCGTCGCAGTGCCGATTGTATATCATGGTTTGTTGAAGACCTAAAAAATCTAGCACTGCGGATAACAGAAACTTTCTGTGATAATGTACCAAAGGTGCATTTAACACCGAGTGAGTGGGCTAGTTTTCGAGCAGCGACTCAATGTCACATATGTGAGAAACCATTTGCGCAAGAAGATGGACGCGTTCGAGATCATTGCCATCGAACTGGGCGCTATAGAGGCCCTGCCCATTCCAACTGCAACTTAAATTACAAACAGTCATTTTTCATTCCAGTAGTTTTCCACAATTTATCCGGTTATGTTGCACATTTTATAATCAAGGAAGTGGCCACAGCGTTCGAAGGCAGAACCGATGTGCTTCCAATCACAAAAGAGAAATACATCTCCTTCACGAAGCATGTTGAAATTACAGACGATTCAAAACACAAGATCCAATAGCGCTTTATCGACTCATACAAATTCCTCAACACCAGTCTCGACAAATTAGCCTCATTCTTGACCGAAGACAAACTCAACATTTTACGCACGCAATTCCCAACTCTCTCGACAGACGATTTCAATTCGTTGACACGAAAAGGGGTCGTCTCTTATGAATATATTGATGACGTGACGAAGCTAGACGACACTTGCCTACCACCACCTGACGCATTTTACAGTTCCCTGACAGATGCTGCAGCATGTGAGAGCGAGTACGCACATGCTGAGAAAGTTTGGGAGCGGTTCTCCATTTGAACGCTGGGTGACTATAGCGATTTGTACGTGAAGACAGATGTCTTGTTATTAGCCGATATTGTCGAAAACTTTCGAAATACATGCGTTGAAAGCTATGGTCTAGATCCCGCGTATTACTACACATTGCCCGGATATACCTGGGATGCAATGTTAAACCACTCGAATGTCAAGTTTGAATTACTAACTGACAGCGACATAGTTTTATTCGTTGAGCGGGATATACGCGGTGGTCTGAGTCAATGCTCGAACCGATATGCACACGCTAATAACAAGTACATGGAGTCGTTTGATCCATCGAAAGCATCATCATACTTGATGTATTTTGATGTCAACAATTTGTATGGATGGGCAATGTGCCAACCCTTGTCATATGCAGATTTTCGATGGGTCAACGACGTGTCCAATTTTGATCCATCATGCATCGCGCTAGACTCACCTATAGGTTACATCCTTGAAGTCGACTTGGAATATCCCCAATCTCTACATGATGCGCACAAAGACCTGCCGTTTTGTCCAATACATGAAAAACCGCCGGGTAAGCGGGAAGAAAAGCTGTTAGCAACCGTCTGCGATAAAAAGCGCTACATAATACACTACCGGAATTTACAACAGTGCTTACGCCATGGACTTTGCCTCACGAAAATCCATATAGTCCTACAGTTTACACAATCCCCATGGCTGCGTTCGCATATCGAGTTAAACACCCAGTTTCGAACGCTGGCCAAAGACGATTTCGAAAAGAATTTATTCAAATTAATGAATAATGCGGTCTTTGGCAAAACGATGGAGAATGTGCGCAATCATGTAGATGTTAAGCTTTTAACATGGGGGGGGGGGCAGATATGGCGCAGAGGCAATGATTGCGAAGCCAAACTTCCACAGTCGAAGTGTTTTTTCGGAAAACCTCGTTGCCGTGGAATTGCGCAATATCGAGGTGGAATTCAACAAGCCGATATATGTGGGTATGTGCATACTCGACATATCCAAAACGTGCTTGTATGGACTTCATCACGAGTATATGGTACCTCTGTATCGAGATAAATGTAAAGTCATGTATACCGATACGGATAGTCTCATATATGACATTGAGAGCGATGATATATATGCCGACATGAAGCGCGACATTTCAAAATTCGATACAAGCGATTATTCGGCGGACAATAGGTATGGTATACCGCTCATCAACAAGAAGGTACCCGGTCTCATGAAGGACAAATGTAATGGAGCAATTATGACCGAATTTATTGGACTTCGATCGAAAATGTACGCGACACGTGTCGAGGGTAAGAAGGACACGAAAAAAGTTAAAGGTGTCAAGAGTAGCGTTGTGGCTAGGACAATCACGTTTGACGATTATGCTCGATGCTTGAGGGAAGAAGTTGAAATGGAGCGTAGTCAAACGTGCATTCGATCAAAGTTGCATAAGGTCTACACCATTTGCGAGACGAAAATGTCTCTGAGTCCTCATGACGATAAGCGGTATATCATACCTGGGACCTCTGATACCCTACCATGGTGGCATTATAGAATACAGTCGTAAAAAGTTTTGTAAATTTTTTTTTTCTACACCCATGATGAAAAATCGTGTACATTTTTGTAAATATCCATATATAAAACACGTAAAAATTATGTATATATTTTGTTCACTTGATGTTGAAATTATGTTTGTTGTTGTAAATATTTAATCGTATAAGAATGGATTTATTATTTTCTGTAAATAAAGAAACGGACATTTTATAATCCCATGTGTTTATTCACTCTATCCATCTCCTCGTACCCACGTTCCACGAAAAAAAACATGCATAAGGGGTTCAAAGAGTTTCAAGAGACTTTCTACGACGTTCATGACATGTTTGAAGATGTTCGTGAGACGTTCAAGAGATTTTCGAAAACGTTCATAAGACGTTTGAAGACATTCACAAGAGGTTCGAAGACGTTCAGAGACTTTCGAAGACATTCAAGAGATCTTTGACGATATTCATAATACGTTTGAAGACATCGATGAGGGGTTCGACGACGTTTTAGAGACTTTCACAGACATTCACGAAGGGTTTGAAGACGTTCAAAATACTTTCGAATCCGTTCAAGAGACCTTCGACGACATTCATAATACGCTTGAAGACATTCATGAGGGGTTCAAAGACGCTTGAGAGACTTTCAAAGACATTCACGAAGGTTTCGAAGACGTTCAAGAGACTTTTGACGACATTCATAATACGTTTGAAAACGCTTAAGAGACTTTCAAAGTTATTCACGAGAGGAGCGAAGACATTCAACGAGACTTCCGAAGACATTCAAGAGATCTTTGACGATATTCATAATACGTTTGAAGACATCGATGAGTGGTTCAACGACGTATTAGAGATTTTCACAGACATTCACGAGGGGTTTGAAGACGTTCAAAATACTTTTGAATACGTTCTAAAGACTTTCGACGACACTCATAATACGTTTGAAGACATTCACGAGGGGTTCGGAGACGCTTGAGAGACTTTCAAAGACATTCACGAGGGTTCCGAAGACGTTCAAGAGACTTTTGAAGACATTTATAATACGTTTGAAGACGCTTAAGGCGACTTGCCACATGCCTCCGACCGCTTCGAAATTTTGAAAAAAGAATTCTCCCAAACGGAAGAACCGATTGGAATGAAATTTATTGTGTGCATGCAGGACACTTGCTCCGATGGGATGATGCCCTCCGTTATCCAAAATTTCCAACAAAAAAATTACAGTTTGTGGTTACCCTGCGAAAAATGGTGAATTATTAACCATTGCATCGCATTTTCGGTGATTTTCTGAGCGTCATCCTCTGGACCGTAGAAAAGGATACATTTTAAGCTTTGTTTCGCCTGTTTTCATGAACAAATGGCGGAGAAAAAGCATTTTGAAATTTTTACATAAATGTAGCAAAAATCTATCGACTAAGCTCAAAATATCAGTTACCGGAGCGAGCGTTCAGTTCATCCGTTTTCTCACTAGCGGCGCGCAGCTCGCTTCGCCCTTTTTTACCGACCGCGCTCGCCTCCTTCCGGAACAATGTATTTTTGACAGGTCGAAAGCCTGAGCTATAACCTCGCACATTCGTTCGAAATATATTTCAAACGATGTGTAATAGTGTGTGATAGAGTGAAGTTTGTTTTCGTCGCGTTTTCGTCGAAGTTTTCTTTTGACGTGAAAAACGAAACGAGCCCGGTGGTCGAGGACGTCGCCTCAGCTCGCCGGCACACCACTGACGACAAATCCCGACAAAGAAGTAATCGACGAGAGAACCGCCGCGGCCGATTTCACGAAGAAGATCGAGGAACATAGTGACAGCGAGAAGCCGAAGGAGAAAACACCGGAAGTCAAGGTACGTACGTGCTATAACCTCATAACTTCAATTTACGTACTTTGTTATTTGCCACGATCTTCCCTCGCATTGCTTTCCCGCTCGCCGATTTGTCAAACAGCCAAGGGCTCCGATGCAAGAAAACTTTCATCTCCGATGAAAGAGATAATACCCTACGGTGTACCTGTATGGTAGTACATGCTACACGCAAATGTACGTGTTACTAGTATGGTACCGGTACACTGTGCAATAGTAAGATATACCAGTTCCGTATCCTCACCATACTAATGCTAGTACTGATACGGTACGCACACACGTGGTAGGTACAGTACCTGGGCTATCATGTAGGAACCAGAACTAAAATAGCGTCGGATTTACCATCTAGATGGACCATCGGATTTATCCAGTGCAGCAAGTACGTACTGCAGAGGATGAGAAACCGTGTCAATCGTCGCAGTCACAATATATAGTCCCGGTGTCGAGAGGATATCACCGCTGTCTCCAATCTCTCTGAGAGCACCAGTGAGGCTGACCTCAAGGAACAATATCTCACCATGGATCGCACCACCAATCTGTGCAAGGCCTTTTGCTTACGTATGTACATTTCAAAACAAAGGGCGAGGACGCTAGGGCTTTCTTGCATTGCAATGGTTACGGCTCCCGTCATCTCATACTCAGAGTCGATGGGTCCAAACCTTCAGCCCAACAGAATTGAATGCTCAACGATTGAACGTGTTAAGATAGAACAAGTATGCGCTCTTGATTTTTATAGATTTTATTCGAATTTTAGCCAGACATTGTTCGTATAATTATGCATGTTTCAGTGAAATTTCAGAACAGTCGACTATTTAGATTCGGAGATAATGGGTTTTGAAAGTGCAACTTTTAACACTGCAGGGTCTGCATTGAAATTTAGACAGAGGAATTTTTTGTAACACATATTTGTCCTCTATAAAAAGACACAAAGCAATAACATAAGCAATGTAAAATATTAATGTTTATAACGTAAATATTTCTTTTTACGTTCAAAGTTTTCATCTTTAGGAATACGATAATTATCTTTTTTCTCGACATATTGAACAATACTGTTCTATGGTGTTGCATAATGTCTTCTTATCATAGGGGACAAATATTTTTTACCGAGAGTTATTCTGTCGTTACTGAACGTCTTTAGCAAAACTGAATAGCAAAGACAATCCAAACTTTTTTTACTCGTTCCCTAACTAGTTTGCTGTTTAATCATAATTTGTTTTCAAAATGAATAACCCAATAGAATGGTACGCCGAATTATGTGACCTGAGTTTCGGCCAATGCAGACCCTGCAATATTAAACGTTGCTATTGAAAAATCCATTATCTCCCAATCTAAATAGTCAACTGTTCTGAAATTTCACTCAAACTTGCATAATAATATGAACAATGTCTGGTTAAAATTTGAACAAAATCGATAAAAATCAAGAGCGCACGCTCGTTTTACCATAAGGGCTTACACTACTGTAAACAGCTAAAATTGAGTGATATTTCGCGATTTTTTTTAGGACAAATGAGAGACTATTAATATTCAAGGATGTTATTAGTCATATCTTCGAGTGACCGAAATGAAATTTATATTAAAAAATTATGCAAAAAGGTGACGCTGGAACCATTCTGGTGAGGCATGTTGAATTTGAGACGCTCTGTGGCACGCAGTATAGCTGACGCAAATTTTATTTTAGAATAAAATTAAAAAAATTCTATTAATTTACACGAGTATAGCTAGAGAAATACGTAGAGGATTGTGAAAATATTAATTTCTGTGTAATTGGGGAGCATTAAACCAAAAACTTGATTTTCGACAGAAAAAAAGGATAACCATTTCGTAAATTACTAATGTTATAACTAACTCATAGAAAATGCCTTACGTATTTCTCTTTGGAATATTATTTTAAATGTGTACTCAAAATTTGAAGTGAAAATAATAAAAAATTTTGGTGTTATGCGGCGTGCCGTTTTGAAAAATTGTGTTTCGAGATAAACCAACGTAACGCAGAGTTTCTTCTCCATTCCCTGGTGGACTATGGACAAAATATTTCCGATAAAACTTTTCGAGGAGAATAAGCCACTGTCCAGGTTGAATCTCCGTCGTCTGATGACATCAGCACCGTACCCATACCTTCGTGAAGCGAACGGCGGACGAAGTGTATATGAATCGTGGTCGAGGTATTTGTTTAAATTGATTAAAACGGACGGTAAGATGTCACCACCTTTCCACAGGGCGAGTCTTTAGCAACTCGGAAAGCCTAAAGTTGAATTGTTGTAAAAAAATATTGAAAACTTTCTATTTTGGGAAAGTCAGCATTTTATTTTAAATTCGTTCAGGTCAAAATGACGCAGTGTGTCAAGGAAGGAGAACACAGGAGTTTTTTAGATTAAAAAAAAAGAAACCAATAAAAAACATGTTCAAACGAAGTTTTAGGCTTTATCAGGTATATATTGAAGTATGTAAAAAGAGTTTATTTGTCGAAAGAATAGAAAATCGCGGTGTACGAGTTGCTATAGCACTACTGGTTTTCAGTCAACCCTCTCCATAGTGTTGAAGTTTGCATCGTTGGAACGCAACGAAAGCTCTTGCTTACATTTTATTTTTTATATTTTTATTGTTATAGAAAATCTTTTTTTTAAAGTTTTATATTGTAGATCGCTAAATAAACACCTTAAAAAATAGTTACAATATTTTTGTGAGCAAGATTTGCAAAAATAAATTAAAGGAATTCACGAATATTAATTTTCGTTGCGTTCCAACGATACAAACTTCAACCTCATACTCTCTCCGCGGAACGCAGTAGAACTATCGTAAATTTAATCCTGGAACTAAGAGCGAAATATTTTTGTTAATTATGTTAGTTTTAAAAGTCAAGTACGGGGAGAAATTTCAAAATAATCATTAAAAAATCGTAACGAGTTTGAAAAAAAGTTCTTGTTTTCGACCATAATTTTTATATACTACTCCAAATAATTAAAGGAACAGAAAATTTCTTCATTGTTTGGAGTGTTTTTTGAAGTGCTGTATTTATGTGAAAGATGGTCGCATCGAGATAAAAAAAGCCTTCGAAGCTTCAAGTTTCTAGTTTCGCGATTTTTTGGCAATTTTTTTTGTGAGCTGCGGTTTCTCTCTATCATAAGAATAGCGGAGGAAAAAAATTGCGAAATTTATTTGTTTTTTCTCACGGTTTCAGGGGCTAGTTAATTTTTTTTCCACGTAACTCAATGTATAGGTCCGTTACCTTATTGATTCTGCTTTAATTTGGATTTTTTGTCTCTCTACGTCAATTTTTTGCTGAGATATCCTACTTTAAATGAAAAAAGATCCATTTGTCTTTGTTCATCGATATCTCAGCAACCAATGATTGTAACGGAAATTAACGGGCAACTTTGAAAACTTGAATAAATTTCCTACCAGCCCCTTTCGTTGATCTTTCAGAAAAACATTTTTTCACCCTTAACATTAATTTTAAAAAAGGACAAAAAGTCACTTTTTATAGTTTGTCAGTAAATCTACTATTACCTTACAAATATTGATGGAAACACTAATGTTGCCGCGTTTTTTTTTCAAGCGTAATATAGCCCCAATAGCCCTGTTACTTTTCAAATTGATCCATCGAACCGTTTTTCCGGACTCATTGATCAATGTTTTACAGAACAATAAAAGGCACAAGTGTATTGTTTCTAAACACCGTGTAATCATCATTAAAATGGAAAGACCAATTTTCTTCGACGCTTTTCACAAATTTGCACTAGTTTCTTGTTCAATTTAAGGTTTTCCTTTCACGAACCCAAATATTTTACACTTAACTGATTTTCGTCTATAATGAAGTAAAAATGCATCCCAGTATAGTGGTAAAATTTCAAGCCAAGTTACCGAACCTTTAACGAAAAATTACGGCCCTAAAAATCGTCTCATTTATACGGCGCCTTATGGACATGTCACGCTGGGCACATTTCTATCTAATAATTTATACACTATATAACTTTAGATGCCTGGTATAAACTGCTCACGGGTGTGAAAAAGTCTAAAGATTCCGTAACGATAATAAAAACAGAGGGTCACCGAACGTTTAAAGAAAATATTAATGTTAAAACTTGGAAAAATGTGACTAACAGATAAATTTTCGTAGCCGCGACGTTTCAAATAAATGTAAAACTGTCTCAATCTACTAAATTTGGACGAAATTTTTTATTCTAGTTTATCGTTGTGTATAATAATCCATTTTAACTTATTTTTTTATTAAGCGCAATTGTAATTTTCCGACGATTCAGAAGGCCCTGCTTATGCCCCCACAAAATACGGCCCTCCGCAAAAGGAATTTAAAAAAAATTCCGTTAAAAAAAAAATTCAAAAAATCTCAATTTTTTAAAAGCATTGCTTTTAACTTTGTAAAACATTTCAGGAAACAATACTAACTCATTTTTTACCCGATTCGGCCTTTGCGCACTATAATTTCACTCATGTTTAATTGCATTAATTAAAAGTTGATAACCCCAAACTGTATTCAATAGTCGATCTGAGAACATTTATGCGATCAACTCTTGATATTTTTTACGAAGGTTATTAGGGTTCCAGAAAACAGTTTTTTTTTCCAAACTGGGCATGAACAAAAATTGAAAAAAGTTAAAGTTTACAAAAACTTTAGACTAATTTTTTTACCAAAACGTAGAAAAAATTACCAAAAAAAGAGTAGTTAAAAAAATGTTAATTGGTTTTTTCTTTAAAAAAAGATCAGTTTTGAAAGAAAGTTTTTTTTGTAACCCTAATAACCTTCGCAGAAAATATCGAGAATTCATCTCATACAAGTTCTCAGATCGACTAGTGAATACAGCTTGGGTGTATCAACTTTTAATTAATGCACTTAAAGATGAGTGGCATTATGGTGCGCAAAGGTCGCATCATGTAAAAATGAGTCAGTATTGTTTCCTAAAATGTTTGACAAATTTGAAGAAAAAAAAAATTGAAATTTTTCGAATTTTTTTTTTCTTGACCTCAACAACCGGGCAACCGGGTCTTTCCATCAATACTTAAAGTATTATATATTTACTATGGTATATAAAGTAGTTTATATATCATTTACTGAATATATATATACATATATATATATATACATATATATATATATATATATATATATATATATATATATATATATATATATATATATATATATATATATTTATATATATATATAGTATATAAAGTAGTTTATATATCATTCAATATTTTTTTTTTCTAAAAAATCAACGAAAGGGTCGGGTAGGAAATTTATTTAAGTTTTCAAAGCTTCCCGTGCAATCATTGGTTGCTGAGAAAACGGTGATCGAAGACAAGAGGATCTTTTTACATTCGAAGTCGGATATCTTAGCAAAAAAATTGACGTAGAGAGACAAAAAAACGAAATTGAAACTGAATAAACAAGCTAACTGACCTATACATGTATTTAACTGAAATAACATTCTCGAGCGCGTGGACCCTTGAAAAAAACCCAAAAAATTTGGAAACAAATTTTCTCCCGCTATTTTTTTCTTATTGCGCGATTACAGTAGCTCAAAAATTTGTTTTGACGACAGATCTTGCAACTAGAAACTTGAAGCTTCATGATGCTTTTTTTTCATCTCGATGCGGCCATTTTTCTCATTGATACAGCGCTTCAAAAAACACTTTGAAAAATTGAAGAAATTGGATTAGTCGATTGGACGAAACTTGTTCGAGTTCTGCTGCAACCCGATTTCGAAAGCGCGGTTTCCAGAAAAAAAACGTGTGTGGAGTCAACGGTTAAACGACAGAGCTGAAAAACTTTTGTTTCCATAATCTAATCCCACCTTTTGATCGAAAATAAAACTATTTTTAGTCGGTGAATTTCTCCCCATAGATAATAGGCGTACAAGAGTTGAGAATTGCGACTACCGGCATGGCATCGCCGAATACGCGTTTCAGCGCCGGAGACCCTATAAAAATAGCTCGAAAACCACGTTAAAACTGTTTTTTTCGGCTATAAACGAATTTTCATTTTATTTTTGGAGGTTATAAGGATTTTTTAAATGTTTAAAAAAAATGTATTTCCGAAAGTTTTCCACTGATGTCCTTTAAACATATCGCGATCGTAAAACTTCACCGCTCTTCTGTAGGGCGAGACTCCTGCGATCGCCATTGCTAGAAAATTCGATCCTTGAAGGAACTTGCCGAAGATAAATCCCGGCAGAGAAAAAATTCTAAACGTATTTATTTTAGCAATAATTATAAAATTTCACGACTCTTTCGCAAAGTGAGACTCGGTCGATCGCGTTCGCTCGATCGCGAATTTGGTCGGCCGCAGCCAACCTGCCGAAGATAAGCCATGGCAGAGAAAAAAATGGCGAGCGCAATTGTTTAAACAAAGAGCATTGTAACATTTTTTAAGTTTCCAAGGATTTTTTAAAAGTGCATCCAACAAACCGATTTTTCGAAAATTTTACACCGATGATCTCTAAACAATTCGCGATAATAAAATTTTACCACTCTTCTGTAGAGCGAGACTTCTCCGATCGTCATTGCGAGAAAATTCGATCTTTGAAAAAACCTGCCGAAGATGAATTCCGGCAGAGAGAAAAAATGCTATACGAATTTTTTTTAGCACAATTAGTAATAATTTAGTAATAAAATTTTACCACTTTTTCGTAGAGTGAGACCCGGTCGATCTCGTTCGCTCGCAAATTTGGTCGGCCGCAGACAACCTGTCGAAGATAAGCCATGGCAGAGAAAAAGTGCCAATCGCAATTGTTTAAACAAAGAGCATTGTGACATTTTTTAAGTTTCGAAGGATTTTTTAAAAGTGCTTTCAACAGAACGATTTTTCGAAAAATGTTCACCGATGACCGCTAAACAATTCGCGATAGTCAAATTTTACCGCTCTTCTATAGAGCGAGACTTCTCCGATCGCCATTGCTAGAAAATTCGATCCTTGGAGAAACCTGCCGAACATGAATTCCGGCAGAGAGAAAAAATGCTAAACGAATTTTTTTTTAGCATAATTAGTAATAATTTAGTAATAATAAAATTTTACCACTCTTTCGCAGAGTCAGACCCGGTCGATCTCGTTCGCTCGAGAATTTGGTCGGCCGCAGACAACCTGCCGAAGATAAGCCATGGCAGGGAAAAAAATGCCGATCGCAATTGTTTAAATAAAAAGCATTGTAAAATTTTACAACTCTTTTATAGAGTGAGTCTCGAGCGATGTCGGTCGTGACTCGAGATTTTAGCAGAGATCGAATTCGTCGTCAATGAGCGACATCGAGATGCCAAATAGTCTTCAAGCTTCTTATTTGTTTAAATAACTTAAAAAATAATGGGAAATGCTACCACCCTTCCAGCATACGAGTCTCTAGCAAACCCCGTTTGCTAGAAAGTTCAACCATAAAGAAATTTTCCCCGATGACCGCCGTCGACAAAAAAATCGATTCGAAGGCAATTGTTTAAACAATGCGCGATCGCAAAATTTCACCGCTCTTCCGTAGAGCGAGGCTAGCGATCTTGATTGTTCGAGAAGCTGACCAGAAAAATGCTGTCAAATATGAACCCGGCAGAGATAAAAATGCTGAACGCATTGGTTTAAATAATAAGCATTGTAAAATTTTACCACTCTTTTGTAGAGTGAGTTTCGAGCAATTTCGGTCGCTCGAAATTTTGGCAGGCATCGATACCGTTAACGATAAGCGGCATCGATGTTACAAATTGTGCTCGAGCTTATTTGTTTAGATGAATTTAAAAAGTATGGGAAAATGCCTGAGTCTTTTAGTTGTGGCCGTCGTCGAAAAAAAATCGATTCGCTGGCTGCATATACAATGTAAAATGCAACAAAGTTTCAACGCTCTCCTGCCGAGCGAGCGCATGCTTCCAATACAAGCGTACCATGGTCGCTACGCATAGTTGTGTGAATTGTGTGATACACACATAGATGTAAGGTGCTTGCGTACGACCGAACGGCGCGCAAGAATGGATTCGTTCTTTTTGCACGCGGTCGGTGTAGCAAACACACACGCGCGCTCAGCGATCGCCGTCTATTTGGCTTCGACTCTTCGTCCCAGTGCGAATCATCGAGACCGAATTAGCGATCGCTGCGCTGTCCGTCGGTAGCGACTCATAGCTAAAAACTACGAGATCTACGCTACCGACGTAACGAGAGGCCGCGTCGAAATTTTCTGGCGTGTGGCACATGGCCTTAAGAGACTTTCAAAGACATTCACGAGAGGTGCAAAGACATTCAGAGAGACTTTCGAAGACATTTAAGAGATCTTTGACGATATTCATTATGCGTTTGAAGACATCGATGAGGGGTTCAACGACGTTTTAGAGACTTTCACAGACATTCACGAAGGGTTTGAAGACGTTCAAGATACTTTCGAATACGTTCAAGAGACTTTCGACGACGTTCATAATACTTTTGAAGACATTCATGAGGGGTTCGAAAACACTTGAGAGACTTTCAAAGACATTCACGAGGGGCTCGAAGACGTTCAAGAGACTTTCGACGACATTCATAATCCTTTTTTCAGACATTCATGAGAGGTTGGAAGACGCTTAAGAGACTTTCAAAGTCATTCCCGAGAGGATGAATGCCTTTTTGGGATGAATGTTTGGGCAAATCCCAAACAAACCCAAACAATGCCAGCAAAACTCAAACGTCATGAAAGTCTTTGGTTTATGGATGTCGTCGAAGATCGTATTATCTCAAACGTCACCGAAGACTTTTATGGTGTTTGAATTATTTTCGAAATCGTTTTTGGCCAGCGTTCGAAACTGGGTGTTTAACTCGATATACGAACGCAGCCATGGGGATTGTGTAAACTGTAGGACTCTATGGATTTTCGTGAGGCAAAGTCCATGGCGTAAGCACTGTTGCAAATTCCGGTAGTGTATGATGTAGCGCTTTGTATCGCAGACGGTTGCTAACAGCTTTTCTTCCCGCTTACCCGGCGGTTTTTCATGTATTGGACAAATCGGCAGGTCTTTGTGCGCATCATGTAGAGATTGGGGATATTCCAAGTCGACTTTAAGGATGTAGCCTATAGGTGAGTCTAGCGCGATGTATGATAGATCAAAATTGGACACGTCGTTGACCCATCGAAAATCTGCATATGGCAAGGGTTGGAACATTGCCCATCCATACAAATTGTTGACATCAAAATACATCAAGTATGATGATGCTTTCGATGGATCAAACGACTCCATGTACTTGTTATTAGCGTGTGCATATCGGTTCGAGTATTGACTCAGACCACCGCGTATACCCTGCTCAACGAATAAAACCATGTCGATGTCAGTTAGTAATTCAAACTTGACATTCGAGTGTTTTAACATTGCATCCCAGGTATATCCGGGCAATGTGTAGTAATACGCGGGATCTAGACCATAGCTCTCAACGCATGTAGTTCGAAAGTTTTCAAAAATATCGGCTAATAACAAGACATCCGTCTTCAGGTACAAATCGCTATAGTCACCCAGCGTTCCAATAGAGAACCGCTCCCAAACTTTCTCAGCATGTGCGTACTCGCTCTCACATACTGTAGCATCTGTCAGGGAACTGTAAAATGCGTCAGGTGGTCGTAGGCAAGTGTCGTCTAGCTTCGTCACGTCATCAATATATTCATAAGGGAAGACCCCTTTTCATGTCAACAAATTGAAATCGTTTGTCGAAAGAGTTGGGAATTGCGTGCGTAAAATGTTGAGTTGGTCTTCGGTCAAGAATGAGGCTAATTTGTCGAGACTGGTGTTGAGGAATTTGTATGAGTCGATAAAGCGCAATGGGATCTTGTGTTTTGAATCGTCTGTAATTTCAACATGCTTCGTGAAGGAGATGTATTTCTCTTTTGTGATTGGAAGCACATCGGTTCTGCCTTCGAACGCTGTGGCCACTTCCTTGATTATAAAATGTCCATCATAACCGGATAAATTGTGGAAAACTACTGGAATGAAAAATGACTGTTTGTAATTTAAGTTGCAGTTGGAATGGGCAGGGCCTCTATAGCGCCCAGTTAGATGGCAATGATCTCGAACGCGTACATCTTCTTGCGCAAATGGTTTCTCACATATGTGACATTGAGTCGCTGCTCGAAAACTAGCCCACTCACTCGGTGTTAAATGCACCATTGGTACATTATCACAGAAAGTTTCTTTTATCCGCAGTGCTACATTTTTTAGGTCTTCAACAAACCATGATATACAATCGGCACTGCGACGCGAGTGATATGAAGATAATGAATCGTCATATGAACAACACACGTTATATCCGATACTAAATACTTCATGATGTTGATACATATCTTTCGCTAGGTTCTCCCCATCGGTCTTTGCCAACACACACTCCAAATCAGCATACACAATGAAGGGATGTCGCTCTTTCCGGCTAAAGTTGCCGTTCTGGAGCCACTTATTGGTGTCGTTTGGTAGTCGAATTGCACAATCGTTTATCACTCCACAATCGACCTCATGTGATCGCAATTTTTCCTCGGAACCGAAGTAGTGCAAGCATCTGCAAAGATAAAAAGATTGTTTTGTTTAATTCGTCTAGCATATCTAATTACCTATATATGATGGTAACTACATACCGATCACAGATATATGTTTTATGCCCCGTTTTGTTCAGTTGCTTTGTCACGAGTCTCGACAGGTTCTTGATCCATACGAAGTGTCCCACATTGCTGTCCTCAGTATCCTGCACGTACAGCAAGTTGATGTGCTTTTCCTTCTTGTGTTGAGAGATTCGTATCGAATCAATGACCTTTTTGGTGGTGGTGGTATACACGTTGATCGATACATTGTTTTGAAGTTCAAACTTTTTTATTTGATGTAACGTCACCGGGAATTCGATATCCTGGAGATTCAGTACCGTCGAATAATGAGGGTAAGATGATGGACGGGCACTGTCCCGTTCAGCTGGGTATAGAGCAGCGACAACTGCCCATGCGAAACATGCGTTATCTTTGGATTTGACGTTAACCACAGCCTTCTTCAACATTATTCCCCGCGGCAATGATATGGAGCACCCGGCACACATCGGATTATACTTATTCACATTTATCGTGAGGTTAAGTATTTTCTGCAGAGCCCAGCCACTATCACGTTCTTGAAATTCATCGAGTAATGTTAAAGTGGGCTCGATAACACGCTGTTCATACCACTCGTTCAAATCGCTTGTGCTAAATAGTTCGCAGTTTCGCGTGTTGACAAGTGTCAACACGCGAAACTGCGAACTATAAAAGTTTATTCGCATGTTTGTCACCACTCACTCGCATGTTTGTCACCGAACTATAAAAGTTTATTCGCATGTTTGTCACCACTCACGAATTCACCATTAAACACTGTATTAATTTTGATGCTGTTGTGCTTGCCGATAATATTTTTCACATGATGGAGCACTAGGACGCGAGCATCAGTTACAAAGTGTTTCGGCTCGATGCGGCGGTGATTGATCATGGAACCGGTCAATATGCGACTCTCGAAGGATGTATCAATCTCCCGCCAGATTAACTCATGATCACCATGTCCTGCGCCGGTGTGTATGAAACGACTCTGCACACAATTCCTCAATCCTTCCAGACGTGCTATTTGGGCTATTAGTGACTGTTGGTGTCCAATTAATAATCGTGGACGCGTAGTCCGGCTTTGCGTGCCCAGCCCTTCGATGAACTCGACACATCGTTGTTCCCACGTGGCAAAATCTTCAACCGAACTTAAAAGCACGGCTTGGTCATGTAAGATTTTTTCCATGTTGATGTGTACGAAAAAACGTCCACTTTGTTAACAGACTGACTGCTTCATACAAAGTGTGGCCAGATTTGAGCGGAGCGGCACATTAAAAAGGCTCTTCCTTCGGGAAAAAAATCGGCCCTCTCTCTTGGGAAAATGGAGTTTCCCGATAACGCGTAGATCGCGCGAGGAACATGAGACAAAGAACAGAAAGTCGGAATGCATCGGGTCAAACGATTTTATGGGTCCTGTAGCTCAAGTGGTCCATCGGCGCCAACGGCCCTTGATCCCTAAAGATTATAGTTTTTCCAAGAAATCCTGACTTGTCGAGACCTGTCTAAAGTGTTGGCGAGACTCGTGACAGGACTGGACACGCATGCAAACATCTTGGCATTATCTTTCAGAATGGAGACCTCGACTTTTCAAGAGTGCAGCTGCGCTCAAGTGGTACATCCGCGGTCACAGCCTTTGATCCCTAAAGATTATAGTTTTTTTCCGATGAACCTGTCAGGACCTGTCTCGAGTGTCGGCGAGCTTTGAGACGGGGTGGATGCAATTGACATTCTCTTTCAGAATTGAAACAGCTACATGTCATAAATAATGGGCTTCGAAAGGCCGCCCTTCACACACACACACACACACACACACACACACACACCCGCACGCCCGCACGAACACACACACACATACACACACACACACATCGACGGCGGATCCCCCCCCCCCCCCACCAGTCGCTCCACGGACCACATGACCCCCCTCCACATAGGCCCCTCTGTGACGTCACACGCGCCGCGGCGACCTCCCCTCGACCGTAGCGCCCCCTCGGCTCCCCCACTCTACAAACCACCTCCCTTTGCGTCAGAATCGATATAGCCCTACTACTTTTATAGTTACCATTAACATAAAATAAAAAAAAAGAGCGCGTGATTATTTCTTGAAAGAATGAACATTTTTTATTCAGTTGAATTTTTTCTGCATTTAGAATTGGTTTTTTCGCGTGTCTTTCTCGATTCAACTGAGCTAATTTTTGACGTGTTTTTTTACGCTTATCGATAGGGAAAGCCTCGCATCAATTTTCGTCCGATCACGGGTCATCTCTCCGCTTATATCGATTGGCGGTAAACGAATAAAACTGTGTTCGTGATTTTCAATGCGCGTGGTCGAAATATTTTATTCGAAAAAAGAATTGTTCGATTTTATTTTGCGTGCGTTTCTCGATTCGGTTGCAAACATGTTTTGACTACGTGATTTCGCGTCTCGAAAGACGCGAAATCCACATTTGATCACCCCCGTTCTATCGCGTGTTTCCTTTCCGCGTATAGCGATTAGCGGTAACCGAATAAAGTAGTGTTAGTGATTTTCAGTGCGCGAGGTTGAAATATTTTATTCGAAAAGAAAAATCGATTTTATTTTGCGTGCGTTTCTTGATTGGGTTGCAAAATTTTTTTGACATCGTGATTTCGCGTCTTGAAAGACAAAGACCCGGCATGCATTTTCGTTCGTTTCCGTTCGTTCTCGTTCGATCGCGTGTGTCCTTTCAACGTATATCGATTGACGGTAAAGGAATAAAAAAGTGTTCGTGATTTTCCTTGCGCGTGGTTGAAATATTTTATTAAACAAAAAATTGTTCGATTTTATTTTGTGTGCGTTTCTTGATTCGATTGCAAAATTTTTTTGACTTCGTGATTTCGCGCCTCGAAAGACAAAGACCTGACATGTATACTTACTGGCGGTAAATACATACAATAAAATGGGCATAATGTTCAGTGTGCGTGGTCGAAATAGTTTAATCGAAAAAAATAGTCCGATTTTATTTTGCTTGCGTTTCTCGATTCGGTTGCAAAAATTCTTTGTCTTCGTGATATCACATCTCAAAAGACAAAGGCCCAGCATCCATATTTTTTGCTCTCGTTCGATCGCTAAATTTCTCGAAAGCGGAAAAAAAAATCCGAATTATGTTGCGTGAGTTTTCTGATTCAACCGAAGACAGATACTGACGCCAAGTGTCTTCTCGTATTATCAGAAACCAGCAGCGGTCGACGATTTTTTCCTTATAATGGACAGTCCGTTGCTGAACCGAATACCAATGCTTCTTCACTCTTCTTTCGGTCACCCGCTAGTCGTCATCAGTCGTCGACTCGGTAGTCGTATAGATGGAGTACGTCTTCGCGGTTCTCATTGCACGTAAGTATCGATATAACTTGAATATAAATGCAGGGCAGCTAATTATTTTTATATCACGTTCAAATGCTCCCAATCTTTTGATTTATTTATAGTTACAATTAACATAAAATTCAAGAAAAAAGCACGCCTGATAATTTCTCGGGAGAACGAAAGATTTTTATTCAGTTAATAATGTGCCCCATTTAATATTGGTTCCCTTGCGTGTTTCTCGATTCAACTGAGCGAATTTTTTAACGTGTTTCTTTACGCTTCTCGAAAGACAAAGCCAGGCATCCATTTCCGTTCGGTCTCGTTCGATTACGGGTCTCCTCTCCGCGTATATCCATTGGAGGTGAACGAATAAAAAAGTGATAGTGATTTTCAGTGCGCGTGGTCGAAATATTTTATTCGAAGAAATAATTGTTTGATTTTATTTTGTTTGCGTTTCTCGATTTGGTTGCAAAAATTCTTTGTCTTCGTGATATCGCGTCTCATTAGACAAAGGCCCAGCATCCATATTTTTCGGTCTCGTTTGATCGCTAAATTTCGCGAAATCCAAAAAAAAAAATTTTCGAATTGTGTTGCGTGAATATTCTGATTTAACCGAAGACAGATACTGACGCGTAGTGTGTTCTCGTATTTTCAGAAACCAACAGCGGTTGACCATTTTTTCCTGTAATCGTAAATCGCGTGTTGCCAATTCGGACAGTCCGTTGCTGAACCGAATACCAACCCTTCTTCACTCTCCTTTCGTTCACTCGCTAGTCATCATCAGTCGTCGAATCGGTAGTCGTATGGATAGAGTAAGTCTTCGCGGTTCTCATTGCACGTAAGTGTCTATATAACTTGAGGATGATACATACTCAGGGCAGCAGGGCAGCAGGGCAGCTAATTATTTTTAAATCGTGTTCAAATGCTTGCAATATTTCGATATATTTATAGTTACAATTAACATAAAATTCAAGAAAACAGTGCCTGATAATTTCTCGAGAGAACGAAACATGTCTATTCAGCTAAAAGCTTTCTCCATTTAATATTGGTTTTTTGCGTGTGTTTCTCGCTTCAACTGAGCGAATTTTTTGACGTGTTTCTTTACGCTTCTCGAAAGACAAATCCGGGCATGCATTTTCGTTCGGTCTCGTTCGATCACGGGTCTCCTCTCCGCGTATATCGATTGACGGTGATCGAATAAAAATCGATTTTCAGTGCGCGTGGTCGAAATATTTTATTCGAAAAAAGACCTGTTCGATTTTATTTTGCGTGCGTTTCTTGATTCGGTTGCAAAATTTGTTTGACTTCGTGATTTCGCGTCTCGAAAGACGCGAAATCCATATTTGATCACCCTCGTTCGATCGCGTGTCTCCTCTCCGCATATATCGATTGGTGGTAAACGAATAAAAAAGTGTTCGTGATTTTCAGTGCGCGTGGTTGAAATATTTCATTAAAAAAAAAATGTCCGATTGTATGTTGCGTGTGTTTCTTTATTTGTTTGCAAAGATTTTTTGTCTTCGTGATTTCGCGTCTCGAAAGACAAAGACCCCACATCTATTTTCGTTCGTTTTCGTTTAATAGCAAAACTTTTCTGCGTGTATTGGTTGAGGGCGAACGAATAAAAAAAAGTGTGCATGATCATCAGTGTCCGTAATTAAAGTATTTCATTCGAAATTAAAAGAAGAAAATTTATTTCCAGTTTTGTTGTGTACGTTTTCCAATTTAAGCGAAGAAAGATTCCGATGTGTGTTTGCCTATTTCCAGAACCCGACAGATGTCGACCATTTTTTTGTCGTATATTTGATCTGATGTCGCCAACTTCGGTCTATTTCTGAACCAAATGCCAATCAGTTCTTCACTCTTTGGGTCATTTGCAACTAGTCGCCATTACTTTGGTTCCTCGCCAGTTCTCGTTATCCGTGAGTACTGAGTAAACTTGTGCACCAAGTGCAGGGCAGCTAATTTTTTTCGATCTTGTTTGCGCAACTTAAATGCGCGCAATCTTTCGATATATGCATAGCTATAATTACGATAGAATCGAAGGGAAAAAGTGAATTCGCGCTCAACTCATGTTAGATATATAAAGCGTCTGCTGTACCTAACCTCTTCCTCACTTGAAATTATTGATCCCATTATTTGTGGTAGTACATTTATTCTCCGCAGGAAAAAAAATCGACGTATTTTCGAATTTTGATACGAGTACAAATTGTATCCTCGGATTATTAGTTTTTTTTTTTTCATCCGTTTTTCAACTCGGCACGTGAAATTGTTCGACCTTTATATTTACGCTTTTCTAAATGCTAAAACTGGGCCCTCGTATTTTTTTCACACCCTTTCGATTGCGTCTCTCCTTTCTGCGCGTATTAATTGACAGGCCAGAAAGAAAAACATTCTGTTTTATTGGATGTTGCTGTTTATGGGTCTCTAGTACACGTAACGTAACGTAACAATATGGTGGCGAAAATCTTTCAATACTCTTGATGCACACATTCTCGCGATAATTATCAAGGCCCCATTCCTTTCATACATTTATACGTTCCACTGAGTGTCATTTTTATACCTCAAACAACTTACTATTCAGTAATTCTGTCTCCTTTTGCTTTTTACAGCTATTTGATATCCTGCAGTCCACATAGATACGCATACAAGGGTACCAATGACGTTTTTTCGCCATGTGTTCGTGGTTACGATACTGTTTCTGCTGTCATGTTTCTTGCGGTCGGACCAAACAAATATTTCAATGGTTGAACATTCCGGCCTTCAGCGCAAATAAGTATTGTATACGTATTATAACAAACGGAAAAAATATAGTCCGTCTTCAACGTCAAATCAATCGAAAAAATTTCATTTGAAAACATTTTTTCGGAGTATCGGTCCTCTTTTACTAAATCGGTAGGTGTAATATGATAATTGACATTCTCATTTCCACTGTTTACCACAGACCAGACTAAATCGTGATTCATTGTAACATGAAACTATAGATCAGATAAAATTTAGAAAAGGCCGAGAAATATTGAGTATTATTTGCAATCTGCATTTAAATATATTTCTGAACAAAAGTCTAATACATTGTACAAATCCTTCCCTCAGAAATGATTATTTATTGATTTTTTTTAGGTTTGACGTTACTGGAAGCGACACAAACATTGCAGATGAAAGTCGGCTCCGACTTGCTCTCAATGTTTGCACGATATGCATAATTTGTCACATAATTGATTTCCAAACTTTTCTGCAAAAACATGGGACGGGAAATTACGATTTATCTCTCATCGCTTCATACCTCCCGTTGAGCGTAACGCAACCATTCGATTCACCGACAAATGTAGCTGGTGAGTATTAAACATTTACTACTCTCTCATCATTTATAGAATTGAAATTCCAAGATTTGATGCAGTATATTCTATTTTGTTGTAGTTGAAGTGAACATTCAGTTCTCAAACCATGCACACAAGCTATATATAGCGTCTATAGCTAATACAAACACCTTAAATGTATATTACATTTCGAATCGAGATCTCCACGCCATCTCTCCGAAATAATAAAACTTTGCTGACGGCTTCTACACTGTAACGAGCAACAATTACGAGGTGAGTAAATTCAAAATGATTATTTGTATTCTGGATCCATCATAATACCATTTAATAATGTGAAACACACCTCGTTCAATGTTAATGTAAATCTAAACAAATGAAGAATATAGCATACTTATCATTCACTCTTAATAAGGATATGTCCCTGGGTGCTTTCCAACAAACGTTAGATATTGTTTAGGGATCGTCCATTAATCACGTGAGGTTTTTTGTCCACTTTTTGAGGCGCCCCCTCCCTCATGGTGATATGTGGTGAGGTTTCTGTTATCCAAATCCTCCCCCCCCCCCCCTATTTGAGCCTCACGTAAATTATGGACGACCCCACATCACCATGGGTGAGCGGGGAGCGCTCACAAAGTGGCCAAAAAACCTCACGTGATCAATGGACGATCCCTTATAAGTATCATATTGTAAGTTCAAGTAGCATCGGAAATTCTCAGTCAGTTTTCGGTTTTTATTAGGTCGAATTATAAATAACTTCCGTTTTTTCCATTGATTTTACTAGCTGCATCGGAAGTTATTTATGACACGAGCTAATAGTTGTTTTCATTGTCGTAACAATTTTTCGTTAATACATGAGGTCCGAAAATTGCACAATTCTTATTTTATTTTCAAGGTTCATACTTAACAGGGAAAAAAAATGAGTTCCAAAACCTATTTCCTAGTCCACAAATTCGAGGGTGCTTTTCTGATTAGTGAAGTCAGAATTGTAATGTGATGACTCTATCATACCAATATGGCGCATTTTAAATATGAATTTATTAGAATTTTGAAATTCTTAATTTTAAATGCGCCATAATGGATTTTAGAGCCATTATAATGCAATTCTGACCTCACTAATTGAAAGGGTACCCTCGAAAATGATGGAATAGGTGGTTTTAAAATTGATATATTTTTTTCTCCGTTGCGAATGAAGCTCGAGAATCAAGTAAGAATTGTTTATTTCTCGGAATTAATAGATTGACATACAACAACGAATTGTACGCAAATGTTTTTTATTTGTTTTTTTCTGAGGTTTAGTTAAGGTAGTCCTATCGCTTCACACTAGTCATACCACTGATCATACTTGAGACTTGTACAATTTATATTTTAGCATATGCAAAAAAATGTAATAACTAAAATTTTGCATGTCTCAACTGTTTAATGAAAGTTCACATTTAATTAGAAAAATGAAAAAATAGTTATTCCAACGATTCGCGCAGTATTTCTAGGTTAGATATTTGGCAACATTGGTTTTATCTCCGTCTCTTTTTACTCAACCAGGTGAGTTTAACCTCCATGCTTTTCAACGTCGATCTGCCAAAACAATGCCAGTTTTGAGAAATATAAAGCATTGTTAATCGGGCCACCACTACTGGAAAGAATGTAAACACTGTGTCGGCGAAATATGTCGGTTGAAAATGATATATGTGTGGAAATTCGAATGAATGAGATGAGATTAAGACTACAGTCAGCTGTTGCTTTGCTGTCACGTCTCTATATCGTAGCAAGTGGTATAAATCCAATACCGAAAGTTCGAATTAAACTTGATATTACATAAAAATTAGGTCAATACGCGTCATTTTTTCTTAGAGCATTGGATTACTTCAAGTGTTCGGTATGTAAATCTGATTATTTATAAGAATCTGACGGATTCCCACTGTTATATACACTTTTGTAGCGACGAGAAATTGGATTTTTGTATGTCGTCTCGGAATTCCTTCGCAAAAATACGGAATTTTGATATTTTTTTCTCTGCAATCGACCATAAAACTTTACAAAGACGATTATTAAGGGGGGATTGTCTTTTTTTTCGCAAAATTTACCGCTTTTTGGGAATTTTTTTGTGAAGAAAGTATACAACGGAAAACTTGGCATATAGTTTTATTGATCTGTTTACTACATACAAAAAAATTTTTAAACAATTTCATAAAAAAATCCGCCTCCCACCCCCCTCGACGCGCGATGGTCCTTTTTTGATGGTGTGCACGATTACGGCCTTCACGTTTATCCTGCAACAAAAAGCCAAAAAGCATTTTACTTTAGACACATATAGCTATCGTTCGATGAAGGGCTTGAAGGGCGATGAAGGACCAAAATTGACGATTTGGTGACGTTTTGAACTTGAAGTATCGATTTTTCGAAAAAAATTGATCGATTTTTTGTTATAAATAAAAAACTATTAAACGTATTGCTTTTTTGCTTCATCAAACGATAAAAGGATGTCAGCTGAGCATTCTGTCCAAATTTGAAGGCAATCGGTTGAATAGTTTTTGAGAAATCGTGCACACCAGTTGTGAAAAAGCTGTTTCGAGAAAAACGCGTTTAAGGGGGGATTTTTTGATGAAATTGTTAAAAAAATTTTTTGTATGTAGTAAACAGATCAATAAAACTATATGCCAAGTTTCACAAGTTTTCCGTTGTATACTTTCTTCACAAAAAAATTCCCAAAAAGCGGTAAATTTTGCGAAAAAAAAGACAATCCCCCCTTAAGATATTAAGTGGAGCTCAAAAAAAAAAGAAATGAAAATCCTATGGATTGAAGCCTGGCCATAGGACTACCAAGGGGTTAGGCCACTCTAGAGGCCGAAAAAAATAGGCTTTTTGGGGATTTTTTTTCAGACAAACTACAAAATTAATCGAGATTACAAAAAAGGGTGTTGATCATACATATCGGTGACTGTATACAATAGTTTTTTTGAAGCGATTAATTTCAAAATGGCGGCTGTGCAGCGTTTATCTCAAACCCGTATTTTTTAAGTTGGCCGGAAACATAACTCAGACAATTTTCAACCGATTCACTTGAAATGTTGAATATATCTTGAAAAATACATTGTCTATGGAAGTACGTAAGATTTTTTTTATATTGTATAGTTTTTTTGTTATTAACAATCATCTGACGATTTTTCAGGCAAATTTTTCACTTTCCAAAAATTCGCCTAAAAACCGTCAGATAATTGTTAATAACAGATGAACTATGCAAAATAAAAAAAATCCTACGTCCTGCAATAAACAATGTATTTTTCAAGATATATTCAACATTTCAAGTGAATCGACTGAAAATTGTCTGAGTTATGTTCCCGGTCAACTTAAAGAATGCAGTTTTGAGATAAACGCGCTGCACAGCCGCTATTTTGAAATTAATCGCTTCAAATAAATTATGGTATACAGTCACTGACTGTATGATAGACACCTTTTTTTTGTAAACTCGATTTATTTTGTAGTTTTTCTTTAAAAAAATCCCCAAAAAGCCTATTTCTTCGGTATCTAGAGTGGCCCAAGCCCTTAAATGATACGATTAGTCGTGCACAATTCTAAATCAGTAGTCTTTTTCCGTTGTTGATAAATGAAAACCTTAAACTTTGTACAGACGTAAACTATTTCTCTTTTCTTACACATTTAGTACGTTCCAATACGTGACCATTAACTAATGCGATCGACGAAGCAAAAATGTTGATAAAAGTATGTACAATAAAAAAAGCAAGATCAACTTGCAGCAATTGTAACAGTTTCTTAATTTCTATTCATAACCATAACATTGAGTAACCATCACATTCCCTACCGACCTTTTCGATTCTCCTTACTCTTTTTTTTCTTTTACTCAAGTATCTCATTAAACTCATTCGCTTGATTGGATTGAATATACAAAAGAATCAGAGTTCAAAATATACAAAAATGAAATAAATTATTTTCTTTCAATCGATAAAAATGGAGATGAAATTAGAAAAAGGAATTTGAAAAAAAGACCCAACGTCAGCGATATGCAACTTTGGCATATAAAATTAAAAGAGATCCAAACGCTGCATTTTCAACAGTGTAAAAAATACGAATGAAGATTAACGTATGAGCGCACATTGTGCAAGCGTACGTTTTATTATTTTGCAATATAGTGTCAAGGCAACGAGAACATTATAGTGAAATCAGTAATCGGTAATATTATTTTAATTCGGTCCATCGCAGTATTTCTTACGTTTAAATCTTCCTTATGTTTGAAGAAATCATTACCTCTGTTTAAAATATCACGTGGTACTTGTAATATTTGTCTCCCCCAATGTTACTGGTGACGTTGTTCTTCATCCAATTATCATTGTACTCAAACATTTATAATTGTACTTACGTATTTTCTTAAATGACAATCTTTCGACATCACTTTTTCTTGAAATCGCCCATGCTACACGTTACGAAAAAATAAAATTACATCGGTACAATATTATGAAGTTTTTATCTAGCGTACGCACTTTGGCAAACAATTTGATCCAATATTTAATATAAGTAATACAAGTTTATCGAGGAATCGCCGCAATTCTTTTACAGTGTTGCCACATTTATTAATTTTTATTTAATTACATTTTCCAATGTTGAATCTTAGTATGTACCTAAGTAGAAGAGCTAGAGCGGTTCTAACCCAGGCATCTCAGGGGGGAGCGGGGCGGCGGGGTCCAGCGCGGGGAAGCCAAGTGCCTGGTGGAGGGGGGGTCCAGCGCGGGGACGTGACGTCAGGGGTCTCTGTGGAGGGGGTAGCCATGTGGTCCGAAGAGCGACTGTCGGGAGGGGGCAGCCGTCGTCGGAGAGTGTCTTGTGGGGGCGGGGGTCAGGTAGTGGTGAGTGACCGTTGAAAACCCATAAATCTCCTAATTTATTATAGACATAAAAAAGATTAGCATCGATGCAGTGTTTTTCTTTCTACACTATTTAGTCCGTGTGAAAATAGAACTCACACACACACACGATATGTGTGTATGTAATGGCCATATATGGGTAGGAAAATTTCGTTAATTTGAAGCGATACATGAAGGGGACGGCTTTTCAAAGCTGTTTATTTATGTAATGCCGGTGTGATGCGCTTGGTTTCGTTTCCGAAATCTTTAAAATGTTTGTATGCGTGTCCACTCCTGTCACGCGAGGTCTTCGTTCCCATTCCATGTTAAGATGTCGCATGTAAGTCCGCCGAATCTCGCTGACAGGTCTTAACAAGTCAGGGTTGAAGCTTTTTTTTTTACATTCATAGCCACTCACGATGGGAATTTTTTTATAGCTCGAATATTCAAAACATAGATGAAAACAACGTATTTTTGGACAAACTATCAACTTTAGGGATCTATCGTCTTTAGCCTCGATGGACCACTTGAGCAGAGCTGCAGGACCCCATAAAATAAATCTTTTCACTCGATGCATCCCAACTTGTTATTTTTGTCTCGTTTCCCTCGGTCAATATATACCAGCGCGTTATCGGAAAATCTGTAGGGGTCTGCTGTCCAGAAAAGGGGTACTCCACGGTCGAGGTGAAATCTAGCCAGACTCATCAAGCATTGATTTTTATGATCTCCACACATTTTCGGATTACCATGTATGTGCAACTTGCCTCCAAAACATAGATGAATACGACGTATTTTCGTGGAAAAAAAGATTAACTTTAGGGGTCTATCGTCGAAAGCCTTTGAGGCCAATGGACCACTCGATCACAGCTGCAGGACCCATAAAATACATCTTTTAACCCGATGCATCCCGACTTGTTTTCTATGTCGTTTCTTCCTCAGACAATCTTTACCAATACGATATCGGAAAAAGTCCGGTTTTTTCCCCGAGATATAGGGAAAGCCGAAATTTTTCTTCCGAACGGGGAGCCATTTTTTTTATTATCTGCTTCGCTCCAAACTGGCCACACTTTGAACGAAGCAGTCAGTCAGCTAACATCGCGGAAGTCGTCTCCAACTTATTACTATGGATAACAACATTGAACAAAGTTTGCACGATCAAGCCGCGCTTTTAAGTTCGTTCGAAGATTTTACTGTGTGGGAGCAACGGTGCGTCGAGTTCATCGAAGTGCTAGAAACGCAAAGCCGAACTAAGCGCCCGCGCTTGGTAATTGGACATCAACAGTCACTGATAGCCCAAATATCGCGTCTGGAAGGATTGAAGAATTCTGTATGCAGCCGTGAGATTGACACATCATTCAAGAGTCGAATATCGACTGGTTCTGTAATCAATCACAGTCACATCGAGCCGAAACAATTTCTTAATGATGCTCGGGACCTAGTGCTTCAACATGTACAAAATATTATCTGCAAGCACAACAGTATCAAAGTTAATACGGTGTTCAATGGTGAATTCGCGAGTGGAGATAAACATGCTAATAAAAGTGTCAACACGCGAAACTGTGAACTCTTTAACACGAGCGATTTGAATGAGTGGTATGAACAACGTGTTATTGAGCCCACTTTAACCTCACTCGACGAATTTCAAGAACGAGACAGTGGCTGGGCTCTACGGAAAATACTTAACCTCACGATAAATGTGAATACGTATAATCCGATGCGTGCTGGGTGCTCCATATCATTACCGCGGGAAATAATGTTGAAGAGGGCTGTGGTTAACATCAAATCCAACGATAACGCATGTTTCGCGTGGGCAGTTGTCGCTGCTTTATACCCAGCTGAACGACACAGTGACCGTCCATCTTCTTATCCGCATTATTCGACTGTACTGAATCTCCAGGATATCGAATTCCCGGTGACGATACAGCAAATTAAAAAATTTGAATTTAATAACAATGTATCGATCAACGTATATACCACCACCACCAAAAAGGACATTGTTCCAATACGAGTCACTCAACACAAGAAGGAGAAGCACATCAATTTGCTGTACATGCAAGATACTGAAGACAACAATGTGGGGCACTTCGTGTGGATCAAGAATCTGTCGAGACTCGTGAGGGCACAACTAACCAAAATGGAGCATAAAAAATATATCTGTGATCGGTATGTAGTTACCATAATATATATATACATATATATATATATGTACTTATATATGCTTGACGAATTAAACAAATCAATTTTTTTTTTCTTTTTGCAGGTGTTTGCACTACTTCGGTTCCGAGGAAAAATTGCAATCGCACGAGGTCGATTGTGGGACGATAAACGACTGTGCAATTCGACTACCAAACGACACCAATAAGTGGCTCCAGTTCAGCAACTTTAGCCGGAAAGAGCGACATCCTTTCATCGTGTATGCTGATTTGGAGTGTGTGCTGGCAAAGACCGACGGGGTGAACCTGGCGAAAGATATGTATCAACATCATGAAGTATTTAGCATCGGATACTATGTGCGTTGTTCGTATGACGATTCATTATCTTCATATCACTCGCGTCGTAGTGCTGATTGTGTATCGTGGTTTGTCGAAGAACTAAAAAATCTAGCACTGCGGATAAAAGAAATTTTCTGCGACAACGTGCCAATGGTATATTTAACACCGAGTGAGTGGGCTAGTTATCGAGCCGCGACTCAATGTCACATTTGTAAGAAACCATTTGCGCATGAAGATGTACGCGTTCGAGATCATTGCCATCTGACTGGACGCTATAGAGGCCCTGCCCATTCCAACTGCAACTTAAATTACAAGCAGTCATTTTTCATTCCTGTAGTTTTCCACAATTTATCCGGCTATGATGCGCATTTTATAATCAAGGAAGTAGCCACAGCGTTCGAAGGAAAAACCGATGTGCTTCCAATTACAAAGGAGAAATACATCTCTTTCACGAAGCATGTTGAAATTAAAGACGATTCAAAACACAAGATCCAATTGCGCTTCATCGATTCGTACAAATTTCTCAACACCAGTCTCGACAAATTAGCCTCATTTTTGACCGAGGACAAACTCAAAATTTTACGCATGCAATTCCCAACTCTCTCGACAGACGATTTCAATTTGTTGACGCGAAAAGGGGTCTTCCCTTATGAATATATTGATGACGTGACCAAGCTAGACGACACTTGCCTACCACCACGTGACGCATTTTATAGTTCCCTGACAGATGCTATAGTATGTGAGAGTGAGTATGCACATGCTAAGAAAGTTTGGGAGCGGTTCTCCATTCGAACGCTGGGTGACTATAGCGATTTGTATCTGAAGACAGATGTCTTGCTATTAGCTGATATTTTCGAAAACTTTCGAAATACGTGCATTGAGAGCTATGGCCTAGATCCCGCGTATTACTACACATTGCCGGGGTATACCTGGGATGCAATGTTAAAACACTCGAATGTCAAGTTTGAGTTACTAACTGACATCGACATGGTTTTATTCGTTGAGCGGGGTATACGCGGTGGTCTCAGTCAATGCTCAAACCGATATGCACACGCTAATAATAAGTACATGGAGTCGTTTGATCCATCGAAAGCATCATCATACTTGATGTATTTTGATGTCAACAATTTGTATGGATGGGCAATGTGTCAACCCTTGCCATATGCAGATTTTCGATGGGTCAACGACGTGTCCAATTTTGATCCATCTTCCATCGCGCTAGATTCATCGACAGGCTACATCCTTGAAGTCGACTTGGAATATCCCCAATCTCTACATGATGCGCACAAAGACCTACCGTTTTGCCCAATACACGAAAAACCACCGGGTAAGCAGCATGAAAAGCTACTAGCAACCGTCAGCGATAAAAAACGCTACATCATACACTACAGAAATTTACAACAATGTTTACGTCATGGACTTTGCCTCACAAAAATCCATAGGGTATTACAATTCACGCAATCCCCATGGCTACGTTCATATATCGAGTTAAATACTCAGTTTCGAACGCTGGCCAAAAACGATTTTGAAAAGAATTTATTCAAATTGATGAATAATGCGGTGTTTGGCAAAACGATGGAGAATGTGCGCAATCATGTAGATGTAAAGCTTTTGACAAAATGGGAGGGCAGGTATGGCGCGGAAGCAATGATAGCGAAGCCAAACTTCCACAGCCGAAGCGTTTTCTCCGAAAACCTCGTTGCCGTAGAATTGCGCAATCTCGAGGTGAAGTTCAACAAGCCGATATATGTGGGTATGTGCATACTCGACATATCCAAAACGTGCTTGTATGGATTTCATCACGAGTATATGGTACCATTGTATCGGAATAAATGTAAAGTGATGTATACCGATACAGATAGCCTCATATATGCCATTGAGAGCGAAGATGTATATGCAGACATGAAGTGTGACATTGAAAAATTTGATACGAGCGACTATTCAGCGGACAATAGGTATGATATGCCGCTTGTCAATAAGAAGGTACCCGGTCTCATGAAAGACGAATGCAATGGTGCAATTATGACCGAGTTCATTGGACTTCGATCGAAAATGTATGCGACACGTGTCGAGGGTAAGAAGGATACTAAAAAAGTTAAAGGTGTCAAGAGCAATGTTGTGGCTAGGACAATCACGTTTGACGATTATGCCCGATGCTTGAAGGAAGACATTGAAATGATGCGTAGTCAAACGTGTATTCGATCGAAGTTGCACAAGGTCTACACCATTCGTGAGACGAAAATCGCTCTAAGTCCTCATGATGATAAGCGGTATATCATACCTGGGACCTCTGATACCCTACCATGGGGGCATTATAGAATACCGTCGTGAAAAGTTTTGTAATTTTTTTCCCCCCACAACCTTGATGTAAAATTGTGTATACTTTGTGAATATTGATGTATAAAACTCGTGAAAATTATGTATATATTTTGTTCACTCGATGTTAAAATTATGTTTGTTGTATATATTGTGCAAGAATGGATTTATTATTTTCCGTAAATAAAGAAGCGGACTTTTTATAATCACATGTGTATATTCACTCTATCCATCGCCTCACGTTCCACGAAAAAGGATGACGGCGAGAAGGGGGGAAGCCTGCTGTGGAGTCGGTCGGAGGCCTTGGAGGGATGCGGGGACGACCAGCAGGTCAAGAGTCATAAAACATACATATTTTTCCATTTTCTTTATTATCGACTACAAATCGGATTTACTTATCCAACTATTGTGGCTATTGTCGAAACCTAACCACTTTACAAACATTCGATTACCGCGCTTCTTCAATACCGCTTCAATGAGATAGATATCGGGGTGCTTGACCCTGAGAAGCTCTTGTTCGTAGAAACCACCGGCGATCGGTTCATCTTTATGGTCCTTCAAGTGGTACGTCAGGGGATGAGTTTTTTTCACACGATAGATTGTAAATATTTCTGTTGTCCAGTTTGGGGTGTAACCCTTTTCGAAAACAGTCTTAAATTTGCTGATTCTCACTTTATCACCAACGGCGAATTTCGGTTGTCTTTTTATTGGAGGCTTATTGAAAATCTGCTGCAATTGCTTCTCATTTTCCGCGTTGACATTTCTCGGCTTCATCTTAATGGTGCGATGTACCGAATCGTTGTACTCGGCTACTAGATTATCAAGAATATCGATCCACTTATAATTACCACGAAGACTAAATTGCATCCACATCTTGTTCTTCAATGTACGATTGAAACGCTCGCAAATGGATGCCTTCAAGTTGCTATATGTTGAATACATGTGAATATTGTACTTTTTCGTGATGGCCTTAAAGTCACAATTGTAGAATTCTTTTCCCTGATCGACATGCAAGTTCTGCGGTATGCGTCCCTTAACGAGGATCGACTTCATTGCTGCTGCTACATCTTTACCACTCTTACTCAAAATTGGCATGGCCCAGGCGAATTTCGAGAAGGTATCGATGACGGTGAGAAGAAATTTGTGTTTGGAGTTTTGACGCGCGTATGATGACATATCGACGAGGTCGGCTTGCCAGGTTTCGTCCAAGCCACGGATGTCCACATGCCGACGCGGATAATTTCGTCGAGCAGGCTTATGTAGCTCCAGCACGAGAGCGCTCCTTTTCTCGTTCATTTTCCAGTCCACGCTGTCGCGCATCCAATTCAGCAATGACGTGTGCATTACGCATCACCAAATCTTGTAGAGTTTTGACATTGGCCCCGAGTGTGTTTGCAATGTCTCTTATCGTAGCTTCAAGTCCATTGACCAACAACTGACTACTCACATTCATTTCTTTGCGTATGTTCTTAATGATAGTTCGGGATCTCTTTTGTAATGCACTTAGAGTGATAGCATCATCTTCTCCTTCTGGATTTGCAATGTTACACAATCGTTTCTGCCCCAAGTCATAATGACCATCCGCGGTAATTCTAAAGCCAATCCCAGGTCGACCTGGAGGACCTTGCTTACTGTGGAGTACACTCCTACTTGAATGACGTCCAAACACATCGACACTCATGATGAGAATGCGTAAATTCTCCGATGTCGACTTCATAAATGATTTCAGATTCTCGCAATTCCTCGATAATCGATATAATTTCATTCGCATGGGCCGAATTTTCGGCTGCTTGTGATGCCAAGAGTAAACGAAGACGGTCTACTAGCTCGTTTGGATTGTCCCAATAAATATAGTCCGATTGTGTGTTTTTTCTAGCTAGCTTATACTTTGGCATACCCTGTCCCACATGATGATCAATTATATTTGCAATATATGTGTTAAATATGTGGCTGGTGTTACGTCGTATAGCCTCACTAGGCTTATACAATTTTTTGTGCGCATTCGTCGAGATTACAATCTTTTCATAGTTTTTCAAATCGTCCGGTGCGAGAGTTCCGACATTGGGCACTTTTTTAAACAACAGCTCTGTTAATCCAACAGTTTTCGCATAACTTGCATCTCCCACGCGAATATGTTGAGAGTCGAAAATTATCGGAGAATTACCAATCATTAATTTGTTGCTTGCGAGATTCCGTACACCATATAATACATCCAAGCTTGCCTTTCTATTTGTTTGTAATAGCAGAACATATTCACGGATCAATTCATCGACATTTTGCGAGTCATCATCATCATCCTCATATATTAATTTAAACGAATCTTGGGTTTCACTCTTGAAGGAATCTTGTGCCTCGTTCTTCAATTGATGTTTCGCACTATTTCATGCATCTCTTTCTTCAACATCATCACTCACTTTTCCATCCTTAATTTCTTCCTCCACCACCTCACCATTTTTATATGACACCAATTTCTCCAATGGTCTCACGATAGGCTTAAAGACATCTTGCATTCTCTGCTCATCGCTATCTTTTCCAATTTTGATCATCCAATGCTTTCGTCTGATTGCATCGCTCGCTTTGGCAATTTCATGCAATACATCTTTTTATCACAACAGTTGTTCGCTCTTCATGTTGTCACTGCCGAGGCATGCACAATACTGTCTCTTCAACTACCAGCGATGAGTCATTTATCAATGGTTAGAAAACAATCAAAACCCTGTCTATATCGACCTTCCTTAATATCGCTATCCTTATCAATTGTGACAAATGCATACTTGTCGGAATTCCAGCATTTCACGCACATGTTTTTAAAGCGCGTATAAGTCATATCCGTATTAACATGATCGTTGTAGACGTGTTTGAGATTCATATCGTCCTGCTTGAAAAGCACTCCGAAATTTGCATTATCTCTCACGAGATGTTTGGGGATACAAGTGTACGTCTGACAAAGATAAAAACTGTCAACAATCTCGTGTCTTCCCATGGAAAAGAAGGCCCGAACATTATCCTGCTTTTCGCATGCTATATCATCAAAGATGAATATAGAGTTGGATCGTGCATCACTTGGTGCTATCACTTGTTCATGCCCCTCGAATGGATGATATTCAACTCCACTCACAGGTTCGAGTAATTGTTCGAGCAACTTATACTTTGGCTGCTTCAACGATTTGGAATACAAGTAAATGTTCTCAAATCTCAAACCATTCGGATGGATGATGAGAGTGAGCAAAGCGTTGGTTTTCCCACAATTCGATGGACCGCAAAACAGTGCACGTATGCTATCCGGCAATAAATTCCCATGACGTTTTTGTTTCTTCTTCCTCCCTCCGTCTTCGAGCAACTCGTCGAAATTTATCGCGGGGAGTCCACCTCCCATAGTTTGCTTCTTGGGCGTCATCTCACGCACGACTAACGATGAAATCATATAAATAGGATTCTTATAGGGATCATCAATCAGTCGCATATTGTCTTTAGACATGATCGTGCATGGCAAGAGCGGTAAAGGTTTAGTCAACCGCCTAATCAACAAACTCCCCGTTGAACTACATCTGCCTGGGTATCAGTATTGTGGGCCAGGCACAAAGTTGGTCAAGCGCCTTGCTCGTGGTGATCCGGGCATTAACCCATTGGATACGGCTTGCAAACAACACGATATTGCGTATTCGAAAAATCCAGATAATCTTGAGGCGAGACATTTGGCGGATAAAGTGTTGGCTGAACAGGCTGGACAACGTGTTACCGCGAGAGACGCTAGTATAGGTGAAAAAGCTAGTGCTTGGGGTGTGGCAAATATTATGAAGACAAAGAGAAAATTCGGTATGGGAATGAAGGCCCGTAAGGGTGGCGTTTGTTTGAAAAAGATAATTGGCGCTGCAAAGAAGACAATGATTCAAAGTAATGATCCGCATAAGATTATTAAATCTGCTCTAAAGGGTGCTCGTGCAGCTGTAAAGATGCAAGGTGGCAAAGTACGCACACCTCGGGTTCTACCTGTACCCCATAAAATTGGTGGTTTATTGCCCTTCCTCGTGCCCATTTTTGCTGGTCTTAGCGCTGCGGGTGCTTTGTCGGGTGGTGCGGCTAGTATAGCGAAAGCCGTAAATGCTGCTCAAGCAGCTAAACGTGAATTGGATGAAAGTAAGCGTCATAATCGGACAATTGAAGCAATTGCATTAGGTCGGGGTCTACATCTGAAACCATATAAGCAGGGATTGGGCCTTCATATCAAGCCAAAAAACTAGAAGTTACGCTACCTCACCGACCCCTCACCGACCGCGACCTACTTAAATATGCAAAAATCCTAAAGATTCCACATTTTCGCGGGGTTTACATGCGCGACACATTGCCAGCGAGCGGACCTCTCAAATGTGAAGCAGCAATTGTAAATTTGGATGCAAATGCCGGTCCTGGAACGCACTGGGTCGCTTACAAAAAGACTGGATTGAAAGTCATGTACTTTGATAGTTTCGGCAATCTTCCACCACCATCTGAACTCATGAGGTATTTTCGTGTTGGTAGCGTAAATTATAATTATAAGGGATATCAGGAATATGATACGATTGAATGTGGGCATTTGTGTCTCAAATTTCTTTGTCGACAATTGCAGCACAAAGACAAGTATACACTATATATAGGGGGAAAATGATGTGGGGAATTCAGTTGTTAATTTACCAGCATCATGGACGAAAGTTTAACATTGACCATATCTGGCTCATCGTCCATACTCGAGGCGCAATACTTTCCCCCCATCGAACTCTCGCCACACAAAAATTATACTCTCGGTCTCGTGGAATTGTTAACCTTCAACTCTATTCCCAATATCGACGTTGACCACGATAAACTTTACGTGGGAGATGAGGTGTTGACGATACCTACGGGCAGTTATGAAATAGAGGATATTGAGACGTTCGTACAAGCAGAGCTCTCAAGTAAAAACATCAAAATCAGCATTAAAGCCAATAATAATACGCTACGCAGTGAGATGGAGTGCGATCGTGATATAAATTTTGAGCCGAAAGATTCTATTGGGCATCTACTAGGCTTCACCGCACGCAAATTGGAAGCCAATAAAAGGCACGAATCGGACCTTCCGGTGGCCATTCTCAAAGTGAACGCCTTACGCGTTGAGTGCAACATTACCGCTGGCGCCTATATTAATGGACAAAAAGTACACACAATTCACGAATTTTTTCCATCTGTGCCACCGGGCTATAAGATCATTGAAGTTCCCTCCCACGTAATTTACCTGCCAATCACGAGCCGAACGATTGACGCGATACAGCTTCGCATAGTGGATCAGGACGGTGATTTGGTAAATTTCCGCGGTGAAGTGATCACCATACGCCTGCATATAAAGTCGTGATGGGTATAGTTTTCAATAGATCTTCCAATAACAATAAACGGCCATGGATAAAAACAATCAGTCGTCGGCCAGCGCCCAAAGTGCTAACACCTCAAAACGTGCTACTCTTGAAGAGTTTGGGTCTCAAAGTGCGTGGCGAAAGCGCGTAAAAAATTATTTAGTCTGTGCTCTGTGCATCTGTTGCGTGAAATGGAGGAAGAAATTGTAAACATTCAGGCGCCTGTGGTCTTTGATGAATCTATCATCCATTGTGAGATTCACGCTCATCAGCCATATGCATCTTCAACCTTCAATAACAGCGATGAAATCCGTATTGCCATCCAACATCAAGACCTCTCCATCCTGCCAAGCAAGAGTTCTCTACACATATGTGGGAAATTATCCAAGCGCGATGGGACGCCGACCGCTGCTACAAGTCTCGTCAACAATGCCATTTGTCATTTGTTTGAGGAAGTGCGATATGAATTGAATGCCATAGAAATCGATCGTAATAAGAATGTCGGCATTACGAGTGTAATTAAGGGATATTCATCTCTCTCACCGGCCAAAAGTTCTATGCTCGAGAACACTGGATGGCTCGATGTCGAAGAGACGAAGCAGATTGTAGATGTATCGGGAAACTTTGATGTGTGCATTCCGCTCAGCATGCTCCTCGGGTTTGCCGAAGATTATCGTAAAATTGTCGTAAATGCCAAGCACGAGTTGATCCTCACGAGATCAAAGACCGACGACAATGCCATTGTACAAACAGCGCCCGAAGACTACAAACTCGTATTGCATAAAATAGAATGGCTCGTGCCGTATGTAACAGTCTCCGATCAGCGAAAAATTCAACTATTAAAGTTTCTCGCCAAAGACGCACCAATCTCCATGAGTTTCCGAACATGGGAACTGTATGAATATCCATTGCTGCCTGCGACCTCTAAGCACGTATGGTCTGTGAAAACCTCGAATCAGCTGGAGAAGCCACGTTATGTCATACTCGCGCTACAGACGGGACGGAAAAATAAGAAGCAACAAAATGCGAGCCACTTTGATCATTGTAACCTGAGCGATGTTAAACTTTACCTCAACTCTCAATGTTATCCATATGGAAATTTGAATTTGAACATTGATCAAAATCAATATGCTCTACTCTACGAGATGTACGCAAACTTTCAACCGACCTATTACAACAAAGAGGCTGAACCATGGCTGAGCAGGATTGAATTTTTAGAAAAAGCGCCCCTCGTTGTCATTGACTGCTCAAAGCAAAACGATTCTCTCAAGTCTGGCCCTGTTGACGTGCGCCTTGAGTTCGAATTGAAAAATAATATTCCGCCACACACTTCAGCATACTGCATGATCCTCCATGATCGTATTGTCGAGTACAATCCAATCAGCGGTGAGGTTAAAAAATTGGTATAAAATCATGCCGATAATTCGCGTCCACGTCAGTCAACATGGAGCTTATCGTCGATGTACAGGGCTTCAAGAGCCCCATCAACAAATTTGTCCTAAAGGAGATGTCCATCATCAAACTCCACGACAAGGATGCTGAACCGCTGACGCTCGCCTTCGACGCACCATTTGCATGGGACTCTTTACCGGCCAAGTACAAAATGACAAACAAGTGGTTGGAACGAAATTTCCATGGAATACGATGGGATCACAGCGGCATACCATACGAGGCAGCTAGAAAGACAATTCGAGAAATCTTGCAAGGAGCCCCCACCATCTATGCGAAGGGATTCGAGAAATGCGCATGGCTATCAAGATTCACGGATCCCACGACAAACGTCATCGACTTGGAGACTCTGGACTGTCCATCGCTGCAGAAGTTGCCGAAAATCACAAACTCGAAATGCCCCCATCATTCCTTCAACACGAAATACAACTGCGCCCATGATAATGTAAAATCGCTGAAAAGCTGGTTAAGTGTATACGAAGCGTTGTGTGAGCGAGGGATTTTTTTTAAATGAATAAAAAAACATTTCGATGAAAATATATACCATTTGTATTCTTCATTTATTTTACGACGAAAATTGTTTTGCATTTCTCCTTCTCATACATTTCGATAAAACAGTTCTTTACATACATTTTTACATAGTCAAACACTTCAAACGTCGAAACGATGGTGAGACGACTGTGATCTGGACGGCTGTTCCACTCAACGATGCTGCCCCAACGAATTTGCCCTTTTCCACCATACTCCACGACGATGGAACTTGACGCTGATGTATTTTCCACAACTGCATGTAGAATTGACTCTTACGCGCCAGTTGCAGCATACTCTCGATGATGCAGACAACCGTTCGACGATGGTGTTCCAACGAATTTCGTATTTTTCCACCATGTGTTCTCAGACTTGGAAAAAGTCTATGCTGTTGTATTTTCCACCTTTGTATGTCATCCAGAGACGATGATCCCGTGCCGCTTGCCGCATTCGCTCGAACGTTTCCAAATCTTCATCGAAGGCCTTCACAAGTCGCGCTGGTAAGAAGACAGTGAATTCATCCGCGATGTCCGCGAGGTAGCGTTTCCCAAACTTGGTTTGTACGGCCCTCATGTCGGAGATTCGATGATCCGAGTGAACGCGGAGTTCTGACAGCTTCTTCGTTGGAAGGAATTCCGCCATCACGCTGACTTTGTTGATACTCGAGAGATCCATTTTCCCCGCACTTTCAAAGTTCTTTTTGGAGAGATGTTGATGTCGCGGTGGAATACTGCAGTCTGAGCTTGGACTACGAAATTATAAGCTCCCTCATAACCCTCCCACTTAAATTTTCAAACTTCTCCCCACTTTTCCAATCATGAAAAACAGGTTCAAACACTTTTGAAGAACCTCGTACGTGGAGAATTTCCCCCACGACATTTTTTCACACTCCCAAAAACAGGTTCAAACACGTTTGAAGAACCCCGTACGTGGAGAATTTCCACAGCATTTTTCACATTCCCGACGTTGAGGTGGGGGGCCATCGATGTGATCTTTCATCTGTGGTGTATTATAATGCTCCATACATGGAAGATATGATATCACTTCATTATCGTTCCGATGATGTTCTGGCAAACGATCCCACAATAAGCCAACATATTCACCCCAATATTTTAGGAGCAAGACCTTTGGAACCTGTTCGAGCTCGTTTTTGGTCAAGTCCAGGGGGTGCTTGGCCGGATGCACTGCGTACATACTCGCACATCTAAACATCTCGACGTTATATTTCGTAATGAATACGAGTCCTCGATACATCGAAACATTTTTTTCCCGAGTGCAGCTGTGCACCGGTGGCCCATCTGGGGTCAAAAACCCTTTGACGATAGGTCTCTAAAGTTTATAGTTTTTCCGAGAAATCCCGACTTGTCAGGGCCTGTCTTGGGTGTTGGCGAGAGTCGTGACAGGAGGGGACACGCATACAAACATTTTAAAGATTTCGGAAACGAAACCAAGCGCATCACACCTGCATTACATAAATAAACAGCTTTGAAAAGCCGTCCCCTTCATGTATCGCTTCAAATTAACCAAATTTTCCTACCCATATATGGCCATTACATACACACATATCGTGTGTGTGTGAGTTCTATTTTCATGCGGACTAAATAGTGTAGAAAGAAAAACACTGCATCGATGCTAATCTTTTTTATGTCTATAATAAATTAGGAGATTTATGGGTTTTCAACGGTCACTCACCACTACCTGACCCCCGCCCCCACAAGACACTCTCCGACGACGGCTGCCCCCTCCCGACAGTCGCTCTTCGGACCACATGGCTACCCCCACCACAGAGACCCCTGACGTCACGTCCCCGCGCTGGACCCCCCCCTCCATCAGG
>OY723387.1:24224127-24426702 GCA_963210295.1 Ophion ellenae
TGGTTGAGCTTTACAAAAGATACGTAATCTTACAATAAATGTAAATAAGTATAAATCAATACGCGTTAAATGTTATATCTCATTGCCACGGGAAATAATGATTATGAGGGCTGCGATTAATGTGCAATCAAGAGATAATGCACGTTTCGCATGGGTGACAGTTACGGCTTTATACCCAGCTGAACGAAACAGTGACCACGGATCTTCTTACATGCATTATTCAACGGTATTGAATCTATCGAATATTGAATTCCCAATCACTATGGGTCAAATTTTAAAAAAAATTGTGCTTCAAAACAATTTATCCATTAATGTGTGTACCACCGAAGAAGACATTGCTCCGATACGAATGGCTCAACATAAAAAAAAGAAAAGCATGTCAATTTGCTGTACATACAAGATACCGAAGATAACAATGTATGACATATCACATAGATAAAGAACCTGTCAAGCCTCGTGAGCGCAGAACAGAGACAACCATTAAAAAATATATGTATGCCATCGGTGTATGAAGTTAACACAATTACTATATCGTCATATGTGCTAGACGAATTAAACAACAATCTATTATTTCGCCGGTGTCGGCATTACTTTAGATCAACGGATAAACTGCAATCACATGAGATCGATTATGGAGCAATAAAGCACTGCGCCATCCAACTATCAAATGATACTAATAAGTGGCTTCAAATCATCAACTCCAATTGGAAAGCAACACATCCATTCACTGTAAATGCCTACTTGGAGTGTTTTTTTAACTAATTATAGAGAGAAGATGAGAGTGTGCAAAGACTGATGCGAAGAACGTAGCAGAGGATATGTATCAATATCATGAAGTATTTACTATTGATTACCACATGTGTTTTTCGTATGATGAATCACTATCATAGTATCGATCACATCACAGCGCCGATTTCATATCATAGTTTGTGACAGAACTGGAAAAACTAGTGCTGTACATAAATATATTTTCTACGAAAATTAATGCTCGTCATGAGTTAATTCTAATACCTTCACGCTATGGCAATAATTGTGCATTCAGTCATCATCAACTACTAGAGGTAGAAGTTGAATTACTCAAGATACAATGGCGTATGCCCCACATAATATTAGATGAGATCAATAAATTATCATTACATCGACCATTGGAAAGTGGGCGATACTTGAATGTGGGTTTTCGCTCTTGGGATCTATACGACTGTCCATCGCTTCAAAGCACACCGATACATTCATGGACCGTAAAAGCTGCCTCCCAACTAGAGAAACCAAAATATGTAATTGGTGCGGCGCAGACTGGTAAAAAAGATAATGTATGGCAAAGGACATTATATTATTCACCGACTGCAAACTCACAAGTGCTAAACTTTATCTCAATTCAGGATTCTTTTCTCAAGATGACTCGAATATGGACTTCAAAAAAGTTTCGACATTTTGTTCAATAGGTACTCTCGATTTTATAAATACCATTATGACTGCAATAGTGATCGTTCTTTACTAACCATCGCTGAGTCTTAATGTAACGACCCTCTCACGGTTAATGATTGATCGCATCAGAAATATGTAATTGGTGGCTGAATCATAAAGATTCATGCAAATAAAATAAATGTAACATTATGTACTTTTTATTCTCCTCACCCCGTACTTAGTTATGTCAGCATCACCAGCTATCGGATTGTGCAACTGAAAACAATATTACTTTCGAATGTGAAACTCATTTTTTTTAAATGGAATTTGATTGAAAATAAATTAATATAATCGCCCAATGATAATCGAAGACATTCATCGGTATACGTTCGTTAGACGTTCGTGAGCCGTTTGTTGGAAGTTTGCGAGGCATTCGAAGATTTTCGATAGTCGTTCATGAAACGTTCCAGAGACTTCCGAAGACATTCATACGATGTTCGAAGCCATTTAAGAGACGTTCGAAAACATTCATAAGGCGTTTGAAGACACGCATGAGGGATTCAAAAAGTTTCAAGAGCCTTTCTACGACGTTCATGAGACGTTTGAAGATGTTCGTGAGACATTCAAGAGACTTTCGAAAACGTTCATAAGACGTTTGAAGACATTCATGAGAGGTGCGAAGACCTTCGGAGACTTTCGAAGACGTTCAAGAGATCTGTGACGATATTTATAATACGTTTAAAGACATTGGTGAGGGGTTCGAAGTCGTTTAAGAGACTTTAAAAGACATTTACAAGGGGTTTGAAGACGTTCAAGAAACTTTCGAATGCGTTCAAGAGACTTTCGACGACATTCATAATACGTTTGAAGACATTCATGAGACTTTCGACGACATTCATAAGACGTTTGAAGAGGTGCATGAGGCCTTCAAAGAGTTTCAAGAGACTTTCTACGACGATCATGAGACGTTTGAAGATGTTCGTGAGTTATTCAAAAAACTTTCGAAAACGATCATAAGAAGTTTGAAGACATTCATGAGAGGTGCGAAGACGTTTAAGAGACTTTCGACGGCGTACATAATATGTTTGAAGACATTCATGTGAGGTTCGAAGATGCTTAAGAGACTTTCAAAGACATTCACGAGAGGTGCGAAGACATTCATAAACTTTCGAAGACATTCAAGAGTTCTTTGACAATATTCATAATACGTTTGAAGACATCGATGAGAGGATCGACGATGTTTTAGAGACTTTCAAAGACATTCACGGAGGGTTTGAAGACGGTTAAGAAACTTTCGAATACGTTCAAGAGACTTTCAACGACATTCATAATACGTTTGATTGCATTCATGAGGGATTCGAAGACGCTTGAGAGACTTTCAAAGACGTTCACGCGAGTTTCGAAGACGCTTAAGAGACTTCTGAAGACATTCACGAGAGGTGCGAAGACATTCAGAAACTTTCGAAGACATTCAAGAGTTCTTTGACAATATTCATAATACGTTTGAAGACATCGATGAGAGGATCAACGATGTTTTAGAGACTTTCAAAGACATTCACGAAGGGTTTGAAGGCGTTCGAGAAACTTTCGAATACGTTCGAGAGACTTTCGGCCACATTCATAATACGTTTGCAGACATTCATGAGGGGTTCGAAGACGCTTGAGAGACTTTCAAAGACCTTCACGAGAGGTTCGAAGACGTTCAAGAGACTTTCGACGACATTCATGATACGTTTGAAGACATTCATGCGGGGTTCGAAGACGCTTAAGAGACTTTCAAATACATTCACGGGAGGTTTGAAGACGTTCAAGAGGCTTTCGAAGAAATCTTCGACGACATGCATAATACGATCTTCGACGACATCCATAAACCGAAGACATTCATGACGTTTGAGTTTCGCTGTCATACATTCACAACAATTCACTGTCATACATTACAAACTCAAACGTCATGAATGTCTTCGGATTATGGATGTCGTCGAAGATCGTATTATGCATGTCGTCGAAGATTTCTGAACGTCTTCGAAAGCCTCTTGAACGTCTTCAAACCTCCCGTGAATGTATTTGAAAGTCTCTTAAGCGTCTTCGAACCCCACATGAATGTCTTCAAACGTATCATGAATGTCGTCGAAAGTCTCTTGAACGTCTTCGAACCTCTCGTGAAGGTCTTTGAAAGTCACTCAAGCGTCTTCGAACCCCTCATGAATGTCTTCAAACGAATTATGAATGTGGCCGAAAGTCTCTCGAACGTATTCGAAAGTTTCTTGAAAGCCTTCAAACCCTTCGTGAATGTCTTTGAAAGTCTCTAAATCATCGTCGATCCTCTCGTCGATGTCTTCAAACGTATTATGAATATTGTCAAAGAACTCTTGAATGTCTTCGAAAGTTTCTGAATGTCTTCGCACCTCTCGTGAATGTCTTTAAAAGTCTCTTAAGCGTCTTCGAACCCTACATGAATGCCTTCAACCATATTATGTACGCCGTCGAAAGTCTCTTAAACGTCTTCGAACCCCTCGTGAACGTCTTTGAAAGTCTCTCAAGCGTCTTCGAATCCCTCATGAATGTAATCAAACGTATTATGAATGTCGTCGAAAGTCTCTTGAACGTATTCGAAAGTTTCTTGAACGTCTTCAAACCCTCCGTGAATGTCTTTGAAAATCTCTAAAACATCGTCGATCCTCTCATCGATGTCTTCACACGTATTATGAATATTGTCAAAGAACTCATGAATGTCGTCGAAAGTCTCTTGAACGTCTTCGAACCTCTCGTGAAGGTCTTTGAAAGTCTCTCAAGCGTCTTCGAACCCATCATGAATGTCTTCAAACGTATCATGAATGTGGCCGAAAGTCTCTCGAACGTATTCGAAAGTTTCTCGAACGCCTTCAAACCCTTCGTGAATGTCTTCGAAAGTCTCTAAAACATCGTCGATCCTCTCATCGATGTCTTCAAACGTATTATGAATATTGTCAAAGAACGCTTGAATGTCTTCGAAAGTTTCTGAATGTCTTCGCACCTCTCGTGAATGTCTTCGAAAGTCTCTTAAGCGTCTTCGAACCTCACGTGAACGTCTTTGAAAGTCTCTCAAGCGTCTTCGAATCCCTCATGAATGCAATCAAACGTATTATAAATGTCGTCGAAAGTCTCTTGAACGTATTCGAAAGTTTCTGGACCGTCTTCAAACCCTCCGTGAATGTCTTTGAAAGTCTCTAAAACATCGTCGATCCTCTCATCGATGTCTTCAAACGTATTATGAATATTGTCAAAGAACTCTTGAATGTCTTCGAAAGTTTCTGAATGTCTTCGCACCTCTCGTGAATGTCTTTGAAAGTCTCTTAAGCATCTTCGAACCTCACATGAATGTCTTCAAACATATTATGTACGCCGTCGAAAGTCCCTTAAACGTCTTCGAACCCCTCGTGAACGTCTTTGAAAGTCTCTCACGCGTCTTCGAATCCCTCATGAATGTAATCAAAAGTATTATGAATGTCGTCGAAAGTCTCTTGAACGTATTCGAAAGTTTCTTGAACGTCTTCAAACCCCTCGTGAATGTCTTTGAAAGTCTCTAAAACGTCGTCGAACCCCCTCATCGATGTCTCAAACGTATTATGAATATCGTTAAAGATCTCTTGAATGTCTTCAAACGTCACTGAAGGTCTTCGCACCTCTCATGAATGTCTTCAAACTTCTTATGAACGTTTTCGAAAGTTTTTTGAATAACTCACGAACATCTTCAAACGTCTCATGATCGTCGTAGAAAGTCTCTTGAAACTCTTTGAAGGCCTCATGCACCTCTTCAAACGTCTTATGAATGTCGTCGAAAGTCTCATGAATGTCTTCAAACGTATGACTGTCGTCGAAAGTCTCTTGAACGTATTCGAAAGTTTCTTGAACGTCTTCAAACCCCTTGTAAATGTCTTTTAAAGTCTCTTAAACGACTTCGAACCCCTCACCAATGTCTTCAAACGTATTATAAATATCGTCACAGATCTCTTGAACGTCTTCGAAAATCTCCGAAGGTCTTCGCACCTCTCATGAATGTCTTCAAACGTCTTATGAACGTTTTCGAAAGTCTCTTGAATGTCTCACGAACATCTTCAAACGTCTCATGAACGTCGTAGAAAGGCTCTTGAAACTTTTTGAACCCCTCATGCGTGTCTTCAAACGCCTTATGAATGTTTTCGAACGTCTCTTAAATGGCTTCGAACATCGTATGAATGTCTTCGGAAGTCTCTGGAACGTTTCATGAACGACTATCGAAAATCTTCGAATGCCTCGCAAACTTCCAACAAACGGCTCACGAACGTCTAACGAACGTATACCGATGAATGTCTTCGATTATCATTGGGCGATTATATTAATTTATTTTCAATCAAATTCCATTTAAAAAAAATGAGTTTCACATTCGAAAGTAATATTGTTTTCAGTTGCACAATCCGATAGCTGGTGATGCTGACATAACTAAGTACGGGGTGAGGGGAATAAAAAGTACATAATGTTACATTTATTTTATTTGCATGAATCTTTATGATTCAGCCACCAATTACATGTTTCTGATGCGATCAATCATTAACCATGAGAGGGTCGTTACATTAAGACTCAGCGATGGTTAGTAAAGAACGATCACTATTGCAGTCATAATGGTATTTACAAAATCGAGAGTACCTATTGAACAAAATGTCGAAACGTTTTTGAAGTACATATTCGAGTAATCTTGAGAAAAGAATCCTGAATTGAGATAAAGTTTAGCACTTGTGAGTTTGCAGTCGGTGAATAATATAATGTCCTTTGCCATACATTATCTTTTTTACCAGTCTGCACCGCACCAATTACATATTTTGGTTTCTCTAGTTGGGAGGCAGCTTTTACGGTCCATGAATGTTTCGGTGTGCTTTGAAGCGATGGACAGTCGTATAGATCCCAAGAGCGAAAACCCACATTCAAGTATCGCCCACTTTCCAATGGTCGATGTAATGATAATTTATTGATCTCATCTAATATTATGTGGGGCATACGCCATTGTATCTTGAGTAATTCAACTTCTACCTCTAGTAGTTGATGATGACTGAATGCACAATTATTGCCATAGCGTGAAGGTATTAGAATTAACTCATGACGAGCATTAATTTTCGTAGAAAATATATTTATGTACAGCACTAGTTTTTCCAGTTCTGTCACAAACTATGATATGAAATCGGCGCTGTGATGTGATCGATACTATGATAGTGATTCATCATATGAAAAACACATGTGGTAATCAATAGTAAATACTTCATGATATTGATACATATCCTCTGCTACGTTCTTCGCATCAGTCTTTGCACACTCTCATCTTCTCTCTATAATTAGTTAAAAAAACACTCCAAGTAGGCATTTACAGTGAATGGATGTGTTGCTTTCCAATTGGAGTTGATGATTTGAAGCCATTTATTAGTATCATTTGATAGTCGGATGGCGCAGTGCTTTATTGCTCCATAATCGATCTCATGTGATTGCAGTTTATCCGTTGATCTAAAGTAATGCCGACACCGGTGAAATAATAGATTGTTGTTTAATTCGTCTAGCACATATGACGATATAGTAATTGTGTTAACTTCATACACCGATGGCATACATATATTTTTTAATGGTTGTCTCTGTTCTGCGCTCACGAGGCTTGACAGGTTCTTTATCTATGTGATATGTCATACATTGTTATCTTCGGTATCTTGTATGTACAGCAAATTGACATGCTTTTTTTCTTTTTATGTTGAGCCATGCGTATCGGAGCAATGTCTTCTTCGGTGGTACACACATTAATGGATAAATTGTTTTGAAGCACAATTTTTTTTTAAATTTGACCTATAGTTATTGGGAATTCAATATTCGATAGATTCAATACCGTTGAATAATGCATGTAAGAAGATCCGTGGTCACTGTTTCGTTCAGCTGGGTATAAAGCCGTAACTGTCACCCATGCGAAACGTGCATTATCTCTTGATTGCACATTAATCGCAGCCCTCATAATCATTATTTCCCGTGGCAATGAGATATAACATTTTACGCGTATTGATTTAGACTTATTTACATTTATTGTAAGATTACGTATCTTTTGTAAAGCTCAACCACTTCCACGTTGTTGAAATTCATCGAGCAGAACTTAAAGTATAGACCATCAGGCGTTCAAGTCGAGTTCTCGCCACATTAACCCATCACCGCTGTGTCCTGCACCCATGCATATAGAATGCCTGTACATGAAATACTTCAATCCTTCCAGATTCGGTATTTGGCCTATCAATGACTATTGATGTTTAGTTGATAATTGTTGGCGCTTAATTCGGCTTCGCGATTTCAGTACTTCGATGAACTGGACGATCTGTATCTCCCACACAGCAAAGTCGTCGATCGAACTTAAGAGCGTGGCTTGGTTGTGCAAGATTTCTTCTGATGGTTCATTGTTGTTCTCCATATTAACGAGTTGAAAAGTCTTGCCAGAGAGATATGTGAACTCACTGCTTCATTCAAAGTGTGGCCACTTTTGAGCGCTGCCGACGATTAAAAATGGTCTCCCATCAGAAAATATTTTTGTCGTTCCCTTCTAGCTCGGAAAATGTAATAGAATCACCTCCACCAGAGTTTTTCAATATCACGCTGATATATTTTAACGTGGAAAGCATGAAAAATAAATACACACGCAGAACGAGCCGATCGGGGTTCAACGGGAGCAAAAAATAAAAGTATTTTTGTGAGTATTCCAGACCGCGAGTGCATCTATGCTCAAATGGTGCATGCAGTGGGATCAATGGTCGAAGCCTAAAAAAAAAAAATTCTCCGGCCATGGATCCACAAAGTTGATCGTTTTGTAATAAATACCTCGTTTTCGTATGTGTTTTGGATAGCCAAGACATTACTTGAGCGGAATGTTATTTTTTCAAAATGTTCCCTATGCTCGGAGGCTGGCATTGAACGTCGACGACCAAAAAAAATTGTCTTTAGAATATGGCTGATTTGGTAAAAACTGTATAGCCTCAAGTGTCACTTGAATAGGTTTGATGTTGCTCTGCGAAGAGCGCTATAATTCGTGACAGGCTGGACTTCATACATACTGGAACACGTGGCAATATATATTAAAAACTCTAAGATGCTCTTTATAATACGCCAGTTCAGTCTCCATGACCTAGACGCGGTTCTGTAGAGATCGCGAAAGTCAATGATTGGCGAGCCTGGCCAGCTTTCACCTCTATGAGTGCACACTTTTCTGGACAGCAGATGCCTACCCCTACAGGGATAGTTAAAGAAAAAAAACTTTTCGTTTATCCCCTGGCCAGGATGCACTATCTTGCAAGGTTTTTTTCTACAATAAGCCTCCACCCTACTATAAGCGTATGAGGATCCAAAAATCGAAATCCGAAGAAGGATCGGAACAGCAGTTTTCGCCATTCCAGTCTTCAACCTCCGAGGTGTCCTTGTGGAAGAGTCGGAAAACGGAAAATCAGTTAAGAAAAATGTCAAACCAAATTGAAGTGATCAATCTCGTCGATGATGAGATGGAGGTTGTCGTGAATATCGCCCATGACGACGAAGTGGAAGTTGGGGTAGACGAAGACGTTATTGATATCGGCGATGATGACGATGATGAGTTTAACCATGGGGCTAATTTGTCCAGACTTGCATGATCTCAAGTGTCGGCATCAAGGCTTGACGTTGCACTCCTTGTATATATTATCATTCAGAGATGAAAAACTAAAGCCCTGTACAATGGAAATGCATTTTTTCCCCGGATCACTGTCTTCGTCACATGCTGTCGTAAAATTTTATGGGTTTTCAAGTGTGGACCTATGGAATGATGAGGCTCAATTTGCACATGCGAAGCGATAGCGTATGACGGTCCCTGGCGCTCGACGTAAGAAAAAAAAGAGTCGTAAAATTTGAGACTTTCGGACGAGGTGGTTGAAACGTTGCCGTGTATAACAGCGTCTCGGACATGAGCCTCCGTCGAGATAGTTGAAAAAAAGAACATCTGGATAAATTCATGCACCTTTTCTTAGCCCTCTACGTGACTTCTTAAGAGACAACGTTACACACACACACACACACACACACACACACACACACGCACGCACGCACGCACGCCGACCTCCCCACGACCGTAGCGCCACCTTGGCTTCCCTACACGCACGCACGCACACACGCCGACCTCCCCACGACCGTAGCGCCACCTTGGCTTCCCTACACGCACGCACGTACACACGCCGACCTCCCCACGACCGTAGCGCCACCTTGGCTTCCCTACACGCACGCACGCACGCACACACGCCGACCTCCCCACGACCGTAGCGCCACCTTGGCTTCCCTACGCGCACGCACGCACGCACACACGCCGACCTCCCCACGACCGCAGCGCCACCTTCGCTTTTCTACACGCATGCACGCACGCACATACACACAAAACACTCATCGACCCCCCCCCCCCCCAGTCGCTGCACGGCCCACATGACCCCCCCCCCCCCACATAGGCCTCTCTGTGACGTCACACGCGCCCGGCGACCTCCCCACGACGGTGGCGCCACCTTGGCTTCACCACTTTTGACACACCACCTCCCCTTGGGTTAGAACCGGCCTAGTACATCTACTATTAGGCAATCAACGAAGGCCACAAACTGCCACGTCCGTTTAAGGGGGGATTGTCTTTTTTTTCGCCAAATTTATCGCTTTTTGGGAATTTTTTTGTGAAGAAAGTATACAACGGAAAACTTGTGAAACTTGGCATATAGTTTTATTGATCTGTTTACTACATACAAAAAATTTTTTAAACAATTTCATCAAAAAATCCGCCTCCTCGGGGTGCCCTCGACGCGCGATGGTCCTCTTTTGATGGTGTGCACGATTTCTCAAAAACTATTCAACCGATTGCCTTCAAATTTGGAGAGAATGCTCAGCTGACATCCTTTTATCGTTTGATGAAGCAAAAAAGCAATACGTTTAATAGTTTTTTATTTATAACAAATAATCGATCAATTTTTTTCGAAAAATCGATACTTCAAGTTCAAAACGTCACCAAATCGTCAATTTTTTTTTCCCTTCATCGAACGATAGCTATATGTGTCTAAAGTAAAATGCTTTTTGGGTTTTTGTTGCAGGATGAACGTGAAGGCTGTAATCGTGCACACCATCAAAAAAGGACCATCGCGCGTCGAGGGGGGTGGGAGGCGGATTTTTTGATGAAATTGTTTAAAAAATTTTTTGTATGTAGTAAACAGATCAATAAAACTATATGCCAAGTTTCACAAGTTTTCCGTTGTATACTTTCTTCACAAAAAAATTCCCAAAAAGCGGTAAATTTTGCGAAAAAAAAGACAATCCCCCCTTAACACGGTGATAAGAGCAGATGTCGCACACCAGATGGCCGCGGTTGCCAGATGGAAATGCATTCAAAATTTGCGTCACCATATCGTCAAGGGATTTTATCTTCCTACAGTCGCGTTGATGATTGACTGGCAAACGATCAGAGAGTTCGAGAATATTTTCCGTCTAACTTGTATCGTTGCTCTCCATCTCGATCAGAATCAACAAAGCATGGCGTCAGAAAAAGCCGTTTCCGTTTTTGAAACCAGGCGCCTGTTAGAAGAATCCATTGTTGACCGCCGCACAATCATCGAGAAGCTTGAGACATCTATAAGAAACATAGAACATCAAAAGGAAGCTACGAGCGCTTTAAATTTAGCTGAAGATAAATCAGAAAAAAAATTAACTTAGACGCATCAATGGATCAAAAGCATAATTAGATCGGGCACACCTCTCGATCAATCAACTGTTGGCGGCGACGCTGTAAACAGTTTTTATTTTCCAGAATTTATTCAATCGTAGGAACGGATCGCTAAAGAATTCCCTATATGGACAGCTGCAGCGCTCCCTGGTATACAATCTCATGCAACAACAGCTTCGCAAGAGGGATATTTCGCGGAAATGAGGAATAGGATTTTCGAAGGTATTAATTTACCATGTTCTGCTAATCGATTTTTGAAAGAGCATATTGACGATCTTCATTCGGGAACTAACGAGGTCGCGACAAAATTAAAACACGTTAATCACAATTATACAATGCCGATATTGTCTTCCTCCAAAACTGATCGTAATGCCGATTCTACCCACCATCAAGAAAACTTCGCTCACGCTTCGACTCCCACTACTCGAACTATTCTGACTGAAAAGCCAAAATTTATTTTGAAGCAAAATATCAAGAAATCTCAGCATCATAAAAATGTCATTCACGATTCGACTCCGACTTCTCGAGCGATTCTCTCGGAAAAGCCGAAATTTATTTCAAAACAAAATACATCTACTCCAGTATCTACGTTTATCGAGCCACTTTCGGAACTCGTTCCTGGCCGGCATTCAGCATGTGGATCAGCAAACACCGTATCTGAACCACTCGATTTCGGTGTTAATTCCGAATTAATTGGCCGCTTAATTCATAGACCTCGAACACTAAACGATTCCGACTTAGTAAGTGGCGAAGCCTGTAAAGGTTTGATTAACGAAACAACCTCATTCGCCAACGCCAATGAAGCGTATCTCGAAGATCACAATATTGACCACGTATTGATTACAAAGATTGATCAGAACATCTTGAGCGAAAGCGTTGATTCCAACACGGATACTGAACCATCTGACATCAATTTAGCAAAACCTATTTTCTTGGGCGCGCCGTTAATCAGCGACCATAATTATTCTAAATCAATAGAGGCAGATATTCCTACTGAGAGTAAAAAAATCGACCCAAAAATAAAAAACAAAACTTCCAAAGAAGGATTTTATTTCCAGCCATATCCGCAAATTAAATTCGTCAACGAGAGGCTTGAAAATCGAGGGAAAAAGGGTTTTCTTCTAAAAAACGGCTCGAAACAGGAATCGTGAAAATAAATAACATTTCTGTCGATCTTCAACAAACTTGTGGATTCGATGCGATCGTTCATATTGTACAATTCGGTGCTATTTACGATGCAAAATACCTAACATTTCTACAATCGTCGAGCAATCGCACTTTGAAATTCATCTGCAAACTCATTAATGTCGGTCCATCAGCAGAAGTACTCCGAGAGCGCATCCTTCTTCTTAACGAGTTTTATCCGCTTGTAAAAGACTCTAATGCCCCGACGATTAAATTTCATAAGCTAATTGCTGAAGACTCTATAACATCGATATGGAAATATCTATTCGCTTATGCTGAGCCAACCGAGCCAAATGCAACGATTGATTCTACGTGCGATAACCCGCACTGCATCTCGTAATTACCAACCGACGTTGCGTACTTGGATGTGAATGGTACAACTTTTAACAGCAAAGGCATCGGATCTTTGCAAGATGCAATTAAATTTCATAAAAATTACTTTAACGTGAAATGTCGCCAAAAAGACTGTCCCGATTTAGTCACACAAACTATTCGGCCCCATTTTCATATGATGATTGATTTGGATACGAGGACCCACTTGCGAAAAACACAGCATCTTCGATGCCGATTAGCCGATGTACCATTTTCATTGGATTTAGGAAAACAATATCGGTGAGTTATTGTGAACATAAAAGATATTTGTATTACTAGCTCAGACGCTCCACCTTGTTATCCATCCATAAATCATCAATGAAAAATCAACTCAATTGATGTACTTAAAACTTTTTACTTACTATAATTGTACTGATAGTATAATTAAAAATCTGACACTGAGATAGTCTGAGATAGAAACTGAGAAAATGTGAGATAGTATAGTACTGATAGTATAATTAAAAATCTGACACTGAGGTAGTCTGAGATAGAAACTGAGAAAATGTGAGATAGTATAGTACTGATAGTATAATTAAAAATCTGAAACGACGTGATAAGATTTTTAGTCAGATTGGAACAAACCTTTATTACGAATTTCTTTTCTTACTGATACGTTCCTCTCGCGGTGGAATTTCTTTGACGTTTGTATTTTAACTTCACCCACTTCTATCAACAAAACTTTCTACATTTTCTTCTTGGTCAGTCGTGCTAATTTCAGCGTTTCTCCAATTTTAAAATCAATATATTTAACACTCCTTTTGATAACAAAAATACCAACAAAACTTCTTTAAATGGGCAACTATATGCGTTGGTTATGGCAGAGTACAGTTTGACATATTCATACGACTTGTCATTTTGCTCATTTGACAGCCGTCGCTTCGGATCATTCACCAGTCAATCACAAAACGAAGAATTCGATAACAATAAATATATCGATTGATCGATATTGTTCACACGGATTTTTTAAGAAAGGAATATATCCAATAAATGATGATAATTAAAAACATGTATACTGTTTTCTAATTACAGATTGATAGGGGTCATTCAACATCTTCCGGGCCACTTCGTGGCGTATTGTTGGAAACCATCAGGACGTTGGTTGAAGTGCGATGATATGCAATCAAACATGCAAGGATGCGCTGACTGTACCATAATAGCACCAATTGCTGCTATATATATTGCTGTATAAAATGATCGTTTTATTTTTCTGCTCAATTTAAAGAAAAAAACGTTTCAAAAGCCGATTTATCGATACCAGTTATAGGAATTTCGATTCTGTTACGGAAATTTCGGTAGAGTAACTGAAATTCGACGCTGGATGTGTGTTTTTGAGAAAAAAAATGTATCATGATAATATCGCACCCCACAGGATTTCGAGATTTCATCAGTTTTTTTTTCTGAAAAAAAAACACATCCAGCATCACATTTGTCAAGAGTACTTTCGATTACAAATGTTATGCAGATAACGAAAGTATTTTCTGCATTTGGAATTTACGATTTTTTTAATTTGCATCCGCCGTCTTGAATTTTTTTAATTTGTTAACACATTTGGATTCAAAGGTTACCAAAATAAGAAAAATCCTTTGGAACTGACAAGTCGACAAATTCTGGTACTTATGATTGCGAAAAAAGTGATATATTTCCCATTTTTTTACCGCTATGTTGAATCAAAAACGTAAAATTAACTAAAACGTATACAGTAATGTTCTATTCAACATAAAATTACATTTGAACAAAAAGATGCACGGGAAAACATTATTTTAAAAAAAATATACAAGAAAATCCGACTTTTACAAAATTTCAGGTCATTTCCGCGATTTGGGAAAAGTTGTAGTGAATTGAAGTTTGAAAAAATATATTTTCCTTGAATTTAAACTATTCAGATCACCAATGATCATAGTCCGAATTCAAATTTAAATTCGATTTTTCGGTACTTTTTCTCATAAAATCCGCCACATTGTGTTTTGGAGCCCTCAAAATGAGATTTTCACGCCGAAAATCGAAAGAGCACACCCGAAAACAGTAAAGTACATGGCTGCCTCGTAAATCCACTTCAATTTTCTCATTGCGTTAAGAACTTCAACATCAACCAAAAAAAGTGTTCTGTTCGGCGTTAATAGGTTAAATTTCCCATCCAGAATCGACCCGCTGATGAACAACATGAAAGTTGTTCACACACGCACACGTGTGTCGTTATTATAATTTTTTTCTTCATTTTGCAAGATTTTTTATCTGCTTCAACAATTAAAAGGAAAGAGTTGAACAAATAACAGCAGACGTATGTTTTCATTGAATTTTTTCATTCTCAAAGCTTTTCTTTCTATGCAGATATTACATTACAAAAATTTCGCAATTAGTTCATTCGGTAGATTTTATTCAAAGTTGAAAATAAAGCAAATGATAAAAAAACATTAAATAGTAAACTTCCATTTAAATAATATCGTCAACGGCCGCAAAAGCCTGAAAACTAAAATTACAAAAACACTGCAATGAAAATATTCATGATAAACATAAATTATATTATATAGATAATTATATATATAAAAACAAATACATTAATCAAGGATGTATTGCAGAAATTAGTCCTGCAACATAAATAGCATGAATATTTTAAGTAGTACTAATGCTATATCACCGTGAAAAAATCAATTACATGTAAGACACTGAGCCCAGTAATTTCGAATAATAACAACGTTAAAAGGTTACTAATTCATTGTTAAATGGAGAAAAATTATGAAAATGTTCAAAAAAGTTTTTTTCTTCCGTGTCAGATCAATTCTTTCATTTTTTAAAACCACTGTAAAGGGGGTAGCCGGTTAAGGGGGGTCTGACGGCCCCCACCGAGTTTGATCGAATCGACCCAAAAACCTGAAAGAGGGCTGAAAAACAAAATTTTAGAATTTTATAATCGCAAAAAATGCGTTTTTTTGATGTTTAATTTTTTTTGAGCTTTCAAATGCATTTTAAAGCGGTTTTAACACAACCAAAATTTTGTTTCAGATGTGTAGACATGCCCTGAATTTTTCCAGATTTTTTCGTAAAGTTAAATCATGTGCAACATAATTTTAATGGCAAAAAAACCGTAAAAAATCGTCATTTTTTGTATTTAATGCTATGGTTTTTATTGACGTATTAATGGTAAAAAATCGTGCACCATAGCATAGAAAGCTACTATCTTCCTCTACAAAATGACGCTAATTGGGCTCAATTCGGTCGTCTCTAGCGTCCGAAAATCAAACTTGAATAAATTCCGTTTTTATAATTTGAGCATTTTCAGTTACGAAAATGACACAAAATCATATTTTTCAATTATTTTTTTTAATAAAAGTACATTTTGGGGTTTCTGAGGTCGCCGATTACAAATTTGATGTCAAAAATTAGTTTTGTCACATGACAGCTGTCAAAACGAAGAAAAAATATTTTAATTTTTGAAATTTTTTAAAAAAGCTATAGGAACGATATTAATAAGGATTTTTTAGGTCGCTGATTATAAATTCATTCTTATACACGAATTTTTAATCGTAACAGCTGTCAATAGTTATATTAACAAACAAAAAATTACGTATTATTCAGAAAAAAAATTTGGAATTCCCCGACTAAACTGTCACCTGGCGGAGAAAATCCCAACTTGTACCTTATTAAGCCACGTACCCGAGTGCCTAAGGCCACCGTACCCACGTGGGCCTTAGGCTCGTATGCCCCTCCGCACGGTACTGCGCATGCCCACTACGCACTGACGCATCGAGAACCCCGCTCCACGCGGTCTCTCTTTCTCTCTGTGTTCAGCCGCCGTCCAGTACACACGTCATGCGACGCGCTCTGCTCCGTTAAACAAATCTATTTGTTTTGTTAACAGCGTTTTTTTAATTTATCGTTTAACCTGCCTATCTCAACACGAAGTGATTGAAGCAGTATTCTAAGGTGAGTTTGAATATCAATTTAAATATCAATCAACATAAAAATTGATTTATAATCATAACCTCAATCTACAATCGTTTGCCTCATAGTCGACTTGAAATCGTACAGAAGGTGGCCGTCAACTTCAAGTTGTTGTTTAGTTCACTCACATGAAAAGAATTTAAAAAAAGCAAAAAAAAAACAAAACTAAGACGAAACGATATTTCAATAAAAAAATGATTTGGAATACAATAATTTATTTCTGTTTTGTTTACCGATGTTTTCAACATTTTTTTTGTTTTGATTTACAATTTTTAATGTACTTTCGATTTTCGTTACTTTTGTTCTATTTGTTTTTTTAATTATGGTTTTTTTTTATTCCGGGTTTCAGTTACTTTTTTCATTTTTTTCAAAAAAAAAAAATAATTTGTTAATCATAATAAAAAAAATAACAATGTTCTTTTTTTTCTTTAGGAAAAACTGTGCGATGCCACCGAAAAAACGAAAATGTACGGCTGGTGAAAGGTGCATAAGATGCAACAGATTGTTGCGTTATGATACCGGAAAACAGAAGTCCATTTCTTCAGATGATGACGTACACTTATATACTAAACTACTAGGTAAACGAGTAGAGAAAGGTGACGTTTTATGTCATCTGTGTCGTTCCGCAATCGCTAAATCCCGAACGGTTTCACCATCGACGAGCAGTGATTCTGATCCTGAAGAAAATCTTCAGTTGGATTTTAATCCCGAAGAAAATCCTCTGCCAAACGTCAATCCCGAGGAAAATCCTCTGCCAGATGTTGATCGCGAACAAAATTCTGTCGATCCTGTAGAGAGACATTCATCAACACTCTCCAATTTGACAGTATCAGATGACACAGAACAATCTTTGGAACAGTCTTCGCAACAATTGTCACGGTCGGAGTCTGGATCTTCCACAGGACAGTCATCACAATCTTCTAAGGACCCTCCTTACGTTCTTCGTCCAAGAGAACCGGACTATGAAATGATCGAGATGCCTTTCAACAGAGTTACCGCGACTCACAAATGTTGTTGCGTATGTCTTACTCCAATTACGACATCTCCGGTTGTTCCGTTTAAAGCGAGGTTACAGGTATTTATAAGTTCACGAATTTTCATTCCAAAAGGCAATCGCTGTTGTCCTGTACATCTTATCAGTGAACGTATGTACGTTGACGAAATTTCAAACTTGAAAATATTTTCGAATACTTGTACTATCAGTTCTCAAGAGTTGGCATTATTTTTGGATGCACTGTCCAAAAAATGCGACAACAGTATTTTAGACAGAGTAGATGATTACAATTTATCGGCAGAGCGCATAAAATCGCTAACTGAATACACAGTTGCAGAAATCAAGACTCTAAAAAACATGTTGGTCACTTTGCGAAATTCTCAAAATCGCAGTATTAATCAAGCTCTTTTAATATTCCTTTTTAAATTAAGAACTGGAAATTCCAACACAATCACTGCGTCAATTTTCGATATCAAATCTGAACAACTAGTATCTGCTTATTGAAAATCGGTTTTGGATTCATTCGCGAAAGACGTCTTTCCACTTCGTTTCGGAGCTCGGGCATGTTCTCGCGAAGATTTAATTGCTAATCACACGTCGCCTTACGTAAAAAAATTACACGGATTTGAAGATCGCCTGCTCTTGATTGCTGATGGTTCATACCTTCGACACCAAAAAAGTAGTAATAATTGTTACCAAAAAAAATCTTTCTCTGGTCAGAAAAAGTGTCCACTCTGTAAACCCTTCACAGTTTGTGCCACAGATGGATATGTAATAGATGTTTACGGACCGTACGAAGCAATTGTGAATGATGCGAAAATCTTACAACATGTACTAAGTGATCCGAACGGCTTGAGATCAATCCTCAAAAAAGGGGATGTTTTTATACTTGACAGGGGGTTCAGAGACGTCAAAGATTGGTTAGAATCTCAAGGGTTCGTTGTGTTGATGCCAGCGTTGAAAGGCAAAAGAAAGCAACTTCCAACAAATGAAGCAAACGAAAGTCGATTTGTTACGAAATTGAGGTGGGTGGTAGAGGCTGTCCACGGTATAATCGGTAGTAAATTCAAACTCTTGCATAATCAGTTTAACAACAACATGTTGGATTCAGCGATGCTTTATTGCAAAGTAGCGAATTTTTTGGTTAATGAGTTTGGAAAAAGACTGAATTGCGATACCGATTTACAAGATCAAATTGCCGAGCAAATGTTGAAAAGAAAAGACGTTGACAATTCTTTAGCGAAAGTTGTGGAAGAACAAAACTGGAATAGGAAGAAAAGGATCTTCAAACCGTTAACATCAAATGACGTATTAGACTTTCCGGAAATGACAGAGCAAGATTTGAAGATCCTTTTCACTGGCTCGTACCAGTTATCGCAAACTGTTTCATACTTAGCTGAAATGTATACCGAAGAAGGACTTTTGAATATGCAATACTTGTTGGAGGACGATACCATTTTGAAATGTGAAGTTAAATCAAGACATATAAACAAGAAAGTATACAGATGTTACGTTCAGTACGACCCTAACAGTATTGGATATAACGGTATAAAAAACTACGTATGTGATTGTGCAAATGGGCTAAGAACTGTTGGTTGCTGTGCCCACGTTGCAACAATCATTTACTTTTTAAGTCATGCACGGTATTTGTCCAAAATCATCCGCCCAGCTCAAATTCTAACGAATCTATTTCACGTTGATAATGTCGAACCTGTTATTGAAGAACACAGTGACGAAGATTAACAACATAACAATCATGTTGCAATGTATGTATTACTTGTGTCTGTTTAATGTATATATTAGATGAATGTATGTAATATTATTATAAATAAATAGATTTTTTAAAATACAATGACTTTTAATTATTGAAAAAACCGAAATAGCAAATACCATTTTCATTTGATGACATGTGTAATTTTTTTTTTTGTTAGCTGTTTGACACCAAATTTGTAATCGGCGACCTCAGAAACCCCAAAATGTACTTTTATTAAGTAAAATAATTGAAAAATATGATTTTGTGTCATTTTCGTAACTGAAAATGCTCAAATTATAAAAACGGAATTTATTCAAGTTTGATTTTCGGACGCTAGAGACGACCGAATTGAGCCCAATTAGCGTCATTTTGTAGAGGAAGATAGTAGCTTTCTATGCTATGGTGCACGATTTTTTACCATTAATACGTCAATAAAAACCATAGCATTAAATACAAAAAATGACGATTTTTTACGGTTTTTATGCCATTAAAATTATGTTGCACATGATTTAACTTTACGAAAAAATCTGGAAAAATTCAGGGCATGTCTACACATCTGAAACAAAATTTTGGTTGTGTTAAAACCGCTTTAAAATGCATTTGAAAGCTCGAAAAAAAATTAAACATAAAAAAAACGCATTTTTTGCGATTATGGTGTTTTCATAAGGGTTTAGGGGGTTAAAAAATATCTCTAAAATTTTGTTTTTCAGCCCTCTTTCAGGTTTTTGGGTCGATTCGATCAAACTCGGTGGGGGCCGTCAGACCCCCCTTAACCGGCTACCCCCTTTATACCGCTCCGTAATCACACTCGGCCTTGGTTGCAAATGGTCTTTCATCAGGGTCATTAACTCCGCGAATGACTTGGTGCATGGCAGGACTGGCATACAGAGGTTACGTAACAGTGTGTAACCCTCATTTCCGATCAAGGTTAGAAAGAATGATACTTTCTTTACCCCAGGAATATCGTTAGCAATAAAATATTGATCTAACCTTTCTGTCCATAGCTCCCAGTCCTCCTGTATGTGAAATTCCTTAATTTCGCCGATCTTCGTTGTAACGACCGTTTGAACCCGACTCAGCTGCGACGTTACATTGGAGTTAGCCACATTTTGATGCGAAGTGTTCGATCGCTGTGCCACAAACTGTTGTTGATCGACGGCGAGTTGGTTGCGCTGCTCCAGTAATTGCCTTTTTGCTTCTTCAAATTCCGCTCGATCCTTTTCCAACTGCTTCCTTTCTTTCTCCAATTTTGCCTTGGCAAGTTTCGCTTCGTCCCCCATTTTTTTGTCTGCACGCGCGTTTTCGTGTGGATTCCTTCTACAGTGATCCTTTATCGACTGCAACTTTTTATCCTCCTCGATTCTTTCTACAGCGATCCTTTATCGACTGCAAATCTTTTTATCCTCGTCGCCACTGTAATGTCTCGTAATAAAAAGACACCATCTCTCTGTTGGCCAACTAAGATACTTTATGATACAACTTAACTCTACTCAGTCTCGACAGTGACTCGCACGTCCGCACACTAGGGGAGATGGGCGCAGACAGACGATATTTGTGAATACGACTTGGGATTATTTTCCTACGCCTGGATAGCGCTGATGTACCGTTACCGTTTCCGGCATTCTAACATTACAGTGCTTATGCCAAATAAATTATAATTAATAAAAGTAAGCGGAAATATATTTATATTCGTACTATTATATTAATTCTCATACTTTCATCAAGCGATAAAGCATTATCCCCCAAAACAAGCCAATCAACCATCCGGCCGCGAATCGTCAGTACCAGAAAGTGCATATGCTACAAGCGATGGGATGGTCCCGTTGGTAGCGTTCCTGGCTTCGGTCCGCAGGGGCGCAGGATCGTTCCCCGCGCTCAGTGCTTTTTATAAAATTATTATTACTATTAATTCTTGTTTGATTAGTTATTTTTATTCGTGATCATTATTATTTTAATTAGTTATCTTTTAGTGTCGAAAAATTTATCGCGCACTCCGACCGCTTATTTGATAAGTTTGTACGTTAATTTAAATGTAATAATAAATGTAAATTACAACTTATTTATCTTCAAAAAAATGGTTTGCGCTTTACTCACACCCATCCCTATGCCAAATAAATAGTAATTCATAAAAGTAAGCGGAAATATATTTATCGTCGTATTATTATATTCATTCTCGTAAGTTACGATTCGCGGCCGGATGGATGATTGGCTTGTTTTTGGGGATAATGCTTTATCGCTTGATGATAGTATGAGAATGAATATAATAATGCGAATATAAATATATTTCCGCTTACTTTTATGAATTATAATTTATTTGGCATAAGGACGGGTGTGAGTAAGGCGTAAACAATTTTTTAGAAGATAAATAAGTTGTAATTTAGATTTATTATTACATTTAAATTAACGTATAAACTAAAAAAATAAGCGATCAGAGTGTGCGATACATTTTTTGTATACATTACTAACGCAGAGAATCAAGAGCTAAATAAGCATTGAAATAATCTAAAAGCCTCGCGCGTGCCGTCGGGTGACGTCTCGAAGCCTTCGTTTCGGCTTGGCCGCACATGAACGAGCTCGGCGTCCATGTTTGGTGTAGCTGCCAAAGGCGCGGTCGGCTCTTTCCGAAGATGTCCGAACGTCGCGCGCTCACGTATACGCGCTACTATGATTGTGTGATGGGCGCGTAAGAGACTAGAGAGAGGGTAACTTTTGCGCGCGATCTGGCTGCGCTGCTCTTTCTATCTAAGGTCAATATGGACGCCGAACTTGCTGGGATGCGTATTCGATCCTCTTCCATCTCTCTTACACGACATCGATACTCAGCTTACTTCTCGAGGTCTTAGAGATAGTGGCGCCATCCCTGATTGACCACATTTTTGTAGCCACTTTGAAATGTACAGATCGGCCTCCTCCCACTCTAGCCTCCATGGAGAAAACCATCTACGGTTAGACGCAGGCGATACAGGGCTGTAGTTGGCTGCTGAAGGATCTAACGGAATACGGAGCAGTGATATGTCAATTTCTTTATGTTTCTCTTCGCCGATTTCGTTCCAATAAGTCTCACCTGGAAGATAATCGTTTGGTAGTGATTGGTAGCTGAATTACAATGTTTGGTAGTGAATTCCTTAATTCCGCCGATCGAAAAATCATCAACCCGTAGACACAGGCGATAGAAGGCTGTAATTGCCTGCTGAAGGATCTAACGGAAAAGGGAGCAGTGGTATTTTAATATTATTATGTATCGTCACCGATCTCGTTCCAATAAGTCTCATACGGAAAATAATCGTTTGGTAGTGATTGGTAGCTTAATTATAACGTTTGGTAGTTAATTCCTTTATTACGCCAATCGAAAAACCATATATGTTTAGATGAAGGGATAGAGGGCTGTAGTTGGCTGCTGATGGATCCAACGGAATACGGAGCGATAAAATATCGATTTCTTTATGTTTTTTCACCGATCTCGTTCCAGTAAGTCTCATGCGGAAGATAATCGTTTAGTAGTGATTGGTACCCTGATTAAAACATTTAGTCGATAATTCCTCAATTACGCCGATCGAGAAAACCATCTACGGTTAGACGCAGGCGATGGAGGGCTGTAGTTGGCTACTGAAGGATCTAACGGAATATGGCGTAGTGATATTTCAGTTTCTTTATGTTTTTCCTCGCCGATCTCGTTCTAATAAGTCTCATACGGAAGATAAGCGTTTGGTAGTAATTGGTAGCTTAATTAAAACGTTTGGTAGTTAATTCCTCAAATACGCCGATCAAAAAATCATCTACCCTAACAAGGAGACGGCATGACCGTGGGGTTGGGGATTTGGCCGAATTTTCTAGTGGTGAAAGAGGACCCCTAGCACCTCACGTGGTTAAAATAGTAGGACGCACTACTCGGAAAATTCCGAGAAAAATTAATTCAAAGTTTCTTAGGCGCCTTATGAGTTTAAAATGTCAAGCACTTGTCGAGCCGCCGTCTAGTCGGTCTTTTGCGCCGGGGGTCTCGAGGTCGATTCCTCCTTCGAATCCTATTTTTTCTTTTTTCATTTCATAAAAATTATTTTCTTGTTTTTCCAATAAAACAATTCATAACGCTGGGTTTTTCATTTTTCATTGTTAAGTGTATGAGGATGAAAATTGGGTTTTTAATGAGAATAACAATGTCGATTAGCAAAAATTCAATTTTTCTTCATGTAGTAATTATTTACAAAAACCGCAGTGGTAATTATCATAGAAACAAACAAAGCAATAATTTTTCCGACATCTTGCGCAACATATAAAACGGATTTTTTACAATCGCAGGGAGTTTACTATACATCCGTACAAAAACATGTCCCATTAACATTCATGAAAATGTTTCTAGTAACTGATAATTTTGAGGCAAACCAGGCGTATTGAATCATGTCTCGGAATATTGGTGACGATAACTGATGGTGAATTATTGAGTGGATTTTTAACAACCTTCTCGGGAATTAATTTCACGATTCTGCTCTAACAATTCGCTGCGATTTACTAGAAACATTTTCATGAATGTTAATGGGACATGTTTTCGTACGGATGTATGGCAAACTACCTGCGATTGTAAAAAATCCGCTTTATATGTTGCGCAAGATGTCGCAAAAATTATTGCTTTATTTGCTTCTACGGTAATTATCATTGCGGTTTTTGTATATAATTATTATATGAATAAAAATTAACCCGGTGCGTTGGTCTAGTGATTAGCGTGCTGGGCAGCGGATCGGGAGGTCGCGGGTTCGAAACCCAGTTCCGTACTTTCGTCGGGAAATGTTTTTTCTTCGACATTTCTCGGCGAAAGACTACTAGGTCCGTGACCGGGAAGCGAACTTGTGACCGGCTGTATCAGTATAGGTTTTTCGAAGTTTCCCTATGCCCATGGCAGATATGCTATGGCGAATACGATACAGAGCGGGAAGTCGGCTGGCTGCGGCCGCAAGGCAAGAGGGTGTGGAATGGTCGGAAGGGGAGAGTTGTGTGGAATAGTTGATAGAGGGGGTATGGATGTGGAATTGGAGGTAAGAACGAAGTTGAGGCGGATTGCACTGGAAAAATAAGCGTGTCATCAGTGAGTTGAGACAACACATAACACGCCTACTACATTTGTAGGACCCAGTTGATGCGTTGAAACGATATGTTTTCCTTCTTTTACCGTGTTGCGACAATACACGCTAAATCATTCATGGCAACAACACACTTTTTGCATTTTGCCAAAGAACACGCTTAATGCAATGCACATGAAGTGTGTTGAATCGATGCATTTTCTCCAGATCAACACACTTAGCGTATGGGGCTCGTAGAAAGGGGAAGACCCTGTACGGCTGGAAACGAACCAACATATAAATAAAAATTGAGTTTTTCCTAATCGACTTCGTTTTTCTCATTAAAAAGCCAATGTCCCTCCTCAAATACTTGACAATGAAAAATTAAAAAGCCCACCGTTATGAATTGGTTTATTGGGAAAAAAGAAAATAATTTTAATAAAATGAGAATAAGTAGAAAAAAAATAATGTAAATGAATTTTAAAAAATAATGTAGCGATGAGAAACGTTTTGAATAATTGTTGGGACAACAAGAAAAAAAAAGATCCGAAGGAGGAATCGAACTCGAGACCTCCGGCGCAAAAGACCGAGCCCTAACCGTCTAGACTAGACGACGGCTCGACAAATACCTGACATTTTAAACTCATAGGGCGCCAAAGAAACTTTGAATCGGTTTCCTCGGAATGTTTCGAGTAGTGCGTCCTACTACTTTAACCACGTGAGGTGCTAGGGGTCCTCTTTTACCACAAAAAAATTCGGCCAAATCCCCGACCCCACGGTCGTGCCGTCTCCTTGTTAGGGTAGATAATTTTTTGATCGGCGTATTTGAGGAATTAACTACCAAACGTTTTAATTAAGCTACCAACAACTACCAAACGATTATCTTCCGTATGAGACTTATCAGAACGAGATCGGTGAAGAAAACATAAAGAAATTGACATATCACTGCTCCGTATTCCGTTAGATCCTTCAGCAGCCAACTACAGCCCTCTATCGCCTGCGTCTAACCGTCGATGGTTTCTCGATCGGCGTAATTGAAGAATTATCTACCAAACGTTTTAAGGGGAGATATAGACCTAGGAGCCAGAAAAAGGTCATTTTTGTGAATTTTATCGAGGAAAACTATTTTAAATTTTGGATTGGGGTCTTAATTATCTAAAAGTATATACATTCAAAAATATGTTTAATTTTCTTGATTTAAAAATATCAAAAATATACAAGGATACTGTATGATCCTTGGAGCGTCGTAAAAAAATCTACGAATAAGGTACCCACTGGCGTTTCTTCAAAAATAATCTTAAAAAAACAAAACGATTATTAAATTACTCACTATAATCTAGTACTTGTCATAGCCTAGTACTATCTAGTACTTGTCATAGCCGATTTTGAAAATATCGATTTATCACAAAATGGCGGACGTTTGAACTCCAATAGTGATTTTTGAGCCAAAAATTAGTTATTATTTTGCCTATAAAAAAAACTAAATAACGGAAAGAAAAATCCTATGACAAGTACTAGATAATGGTGTATAGAATAACCACAAAAAACCTCAAGGAAATCGGTTCATTAGTTTTCGAGAAATTTTGGGTACCGATTTGAAAAACGTGGTTTTGAGAAAAACGCGTTTGAAAATTTGGGAATATATAAATCACGAAATTTGCCATCTTACATGGAATCATCGATACCAGGTTCATAGTGTAGGTCTTCTACGGTCGACGGAATGTTCATAGCTTCTAAATCCTCGACCTCGACCATCGAGGTGTATATCTCTCCTTAATTAAGCTACCAATCACTACCAAACGATTATCTTCCGTATGAGACCTATTAGAACGAGATCGGTGAAAAAAACTTAAAAAAATATATATTTCATTGCTCGGTATTCCGTTGGATCCATCAGCAGCCAACTACAGCCCTCTATCTCTTCATCTAAACATAGACGGTTTTACGATTGGCGTAATTAAGGAATTAACAACCAAACATTATAATTAAGCTACCAATCACTACCAAACGGTTATCTTTCGTCTGAGACTTATGGGAACGAGATCGGTGACGAAAAACATAATGAAATTTAAATATCACTGCTCCGTTTTCTGTTAAATTCTTCAGCAGCCAATTACAGCCCTTTATGGCCTGCACCTTAGGGTAGATGATTTTTTGACCGGCGTAATTGAGGGATTGACTACAAAACGTTTTAATTAAGCTACCAATTAACATCAAACGATTATCTTCCGTATGAGACTTATAAGAACGAGATCAATGAAGAAAAACATGAAGAAATTTAAATATCACTGCTTCGTATTCCGTCAGATCCTTCAGCAGCCAACTACCGCCCTCTATCGCCTCCGTCTAACCGTAGATGGTTTTTCGATTAGCGTAATTGAGGAATTATCTACCAAACGTTTTAATCAAGCTACCAATCAGTACCAAACGATTATCTTCCGTATGAGACTTATTGGAACGAGATCGGTGAAGAAAAACATAAATAAATTGAAATATCAACGCTCCGTATTCCGTTGGATGCATCAACAGCCAACTACAGCCTTCTATCCCTTCATCTAAACATAGATGGTTTTGCAATCGGCGAAATTAAGGAATTATCTACCAAACGTTTCAATGAAGCTTCCAATTACCACCAAACGATTATTTTCCGTTTGAGACTTATTACAACGAGATCGGTGAAGAAAATTTAAAGAAATTGAAATATCACCGCTCCGTATTCCGTTTGATCCTTCAGCAGCCAATTACAGCCCTATATAGCCTGCGTCTAAAGGTAGATCACTTTTCTATCGGCGTAATTGAGGAATTAACTACCAACCGTTTTAATCAAGGTACCAATCACTACCAAACGATTATCTTCCGTATGAGACTTATTGGAACGAGATCGGTGAAGAAAAACATGATGCAATTGAAATATCACCGCTCCGTATTCCGTTTGATCCTAAAGCAGCCAATTACAGCCCTATATAGCCTGCGTCTAAACGTAGATGATTTTTCGATCGGCGTAATTGAGGAATTGACTACAAAACGTTTTAATCAAGGTACCAATCACTACCAAACGATTATTTTCCGTATGAGACTTATTATAACGAGATCGGTGAAGAAAAATATAAAGAAATTAAAATATCACTGCTCCGTATTCCGTTAGCTCCTTCAGCAGTCAATTACAGCCCTCTATCACCTATGTCTACGGGTTGATGATTTTTCGATCGGCATAATTAAGGAATTAACTACCAAACGTTGTACCTAAGCTACCAATCACTACCAAACGATTATCTTCCGTTTAAGACTTATTAGAACGAGATCGGTGAAGGAAAACATGATGAAATTGAAATATCACTGCTCCGTATTCCGTTGGATCCATCGGTAGCCAGCTACAGCCCTCGATCGCTTCGTCCATACATAGATAATTTTTCAATCGTCGTCATCGAGGAATTACCTACCAAATGCCATAATTAAGCTACCAATCACTACCAAACGATTATCTTCCGTATGAGACTTATTGGAATGATGTCGGTGAAAAAATATAAAGACCTTGATATATCACTGCTCCGTTTTCTGTTGGATCCATCAGCAGCCAACTACAGCCCTCTATTGCCTACATCTAACCGTAGATGGTTTTTCGTTTGGCGCAATTAAGGAATTAACTACCAAATGTTTCAATTCAGCTAACTATCCATACCAAACGATTATCTTCCGTTTGAGACTTATTGGAACGAGATCAGCGAAGAAAACATAAATAAATTGAAATATCACTGCGCCGTATTCCGTTGGATCTATAAATCACTAATTACGGTCCTCCATCGTATGCATCTAGGCGTAGATTGTTTTTTGACCAGGATAACTAATGAATTAACTACCAAACGCTGGGATTTGCATATTTGTGACCACCAACCGATTTTGCATCGATTCAGCGTGGCATTTTATGAATTGCGTGATAAATAAAAAAAGGTCCGGGCGACTTTACGGAAAAAAGTTTCATTTAATTATAACGAAACGGTTGACCACCAAACCTTCGTATTAGGCTACCAATCACCACCAAACGACCACCAAACCATTAGAAATGAAAAACCTTGAGAAGTTAAAGTTGTTCGGCTAAGGCCCGGTTCCACAACTCCCGGTTAACCGAGCTAACCCGAGATTAGCCCGCTAAGCGTGGTTCTCATTGGTCCAGTCGCCCTTAAACTTCGCTCAACTCGGTTAACCGAGAGTTGTGGAACCGGGCCTAAGTTTATGGTGGTATCCGGGCGGCCCATCGTTGGGTCATCTCTCTTCTGTGACTTCCTGTTGAGTTTCTTTGATTTGATTCTTTATTGGTAATGAGTTTTCGCACACTTCAATTAAATAATTATTTCAAAATGAGGTCACGAATGAACAAAAATGTACGCCTCGGCTAAGACGGATCATGATCCAAAGTCATAACCGAACCAAGAACGGATATCCGGCATCTTGATTAGAGGATTGCGATTGGTCACTGAAGGTCCAACCACAGAGAAAAATTGTAAAACACGGATGCACTCGCAATCTCTTGTCTGATTTCCCTTCAATAAGTCTTCATTTATAGAAAAATTCCGGGAAGCGTTTGGTATTCAATTTAGAACGATTGGTAGTCGATCACTAGATTGCGCCAACGAGAAATACGTGTCTCTCGTGAACGGCGAGCTGTAATTGGTCGTCAGAAGCCGCAGCGGAAAAAAGGATTTCTAACAAAAATTCACTCATTATTTTGTGGCCAATTCATTGTGATAAGACCTAATTGATAGAAAAATAAATCATAGCGTTTGGTATTCTATTCAGGTCTTTCGGTAGTCGATCAATCAATAATGGCCTCTGCACACTGCGCGCGATTTGCGACGAGCAATGGGCGATATCCAATGGGAGCTTCACTTTCCCCGGGGGTTTCTGGAACACCTGAGCTCCCATTTGATATCGCTCATCGCTCATCGCAAATAGTGTGCAGAAGCCATAACGCCAACGCAAAATACAGCAAATCGGGAATGGAGCGCTGGGATTGATCGTCAGAAGCCGCACTGGCAGAATTATTTATTAGCGTAGATTTACTCGTTATTTCTTGTCCGATTACGTTCTAATGGGCCGCGATCGATAGAAAAACATCCGGTAGCGTTTGTTATTCTATTCGGGACGTTTGGTACTCGATCATTCAAATACGATAACACAAAATACGTGCGTATCAGGAATAGAAAGCTGTGATTGGTCGCCAGTAGCCGCAGGCGCAGATCGAAGTGACATTTTCATAATTAGATTTGTTAATAAACTCCGACCGAACCGAAAGAAATTACGCGTATTCGAAAGGAAAGGCTGCGATTGGTCGCGATAATATACGACGTTCATCGCTGCTCATCGTCCTATCTTATGAATCGAATTTTTTTTTTCATTCTCCGAAAGAACGGGAAACTACCAAACGATTTGAATGGTTTACCAAACGCTACCAAACGACCACCAAACGATTCGTAAAAAAAAAGTTCGATTAGTCAAAGTGGGGGGGCCAACTTACCGTCCAATTTTTGATTATCGATTTTTCGAAAAACGGAGGACCATCAAACGATTTGAATGGTTTACCAAACGCTACCAAACGACCACTAAACGATTCGTAAAAAAAAAGTTCGATTAGTGCTAACTTAGACGAGGTCAATACGGCGAGCTACGGAGTGAGCGGTTGAAAACGTGTGTCGCTGAGTTGCTGATAATAGTTGTTTTTTTCTGCGTTTTGAACACAGTACGTGTTCGCTAAATGGAAAGCATATTCTTTTATAATGATGATGTGGTGCACCGTACGGCGCATGAAGGGCCTACATAAACAAATTTGAAAGGTTTCATTCTGCTTATCTCGACATGAAAACGAATGCACGTACTAAAATATAAAAAAATCCGTGAATTTTCTGCACTTGTATTCTCATTGAATTGCTTAAAAAACACGGGAATGACAGTGGCTTTCAACCGGCAACAACGCGAGCATGGAGCCTAGATACCAGGAGGTTCAGCGGCAATGCAAAGGCGCTGAAAAAAGCGTCCCCGAAAATGTCCCGAAGTGATGGCGCTGGGGTGCAGCGGTGAAAGTGATCGGATGAGTTTCTAACCTCACGACAGACCGATCGTGACATCAAACGTCGAAATATCCGCCGATTCATAATTTCCTCATGACGGTTCGGAAAAAAAAACGCAAATGCGAGAAAAGATCTCAAACTCAAACTCAAAATGGCGGCGATACAGCCGATCTGGAAAAACGTGTTTTTTTACATATAGCTTCACGGGAGAACGGTTTACTCGTAAAATATAAGACCTGAAACAAAAACCAAAAAAATGATAATTTATATATTATTAGCTATGAGACTACCTAGAAATTTGCTTTCAAATTTTGCAAAAATAGCGCACTTTGAAGGAAATAAATCGATTTTTTGCCAAAAAAAGCAGTAAATTGTTTATAAAAAAAGTTTACATTCAATCAAAAAACGGCTACGTACTCCCATAAAGAATATAATTGTGAAGCTGCTATCAACATTTCAAATCGATGCATGCAAAGGTGGTCGAGTAATCCGTCTTCCGAGATCGAAAAAAGTGGTTTCGAGAAAAACGCGTTTAAGTTGTACGAGCAACTCGGCGCGCGCTCCAAGGCGCTGCGGCCAAATCGATAATTGAACCTTTAAATTAAAAAAATGGCTACAGGACCAATTGCATATTTTTTTTATGACACCAAAGTATTTTTAGGAAAGAAAACGTGTTTCCAAAATCCTAGAACGATGTTATCCCTTAACACTAATGAGGGTTAGGTACATCATCTGTGATCTGTCTTCGATCGCACCCATGTTTAGTGTATATCTATATACATATAGGTGCCGGAGCACCCCAGCGCCATCATTTCTTGTTCTCGATTTGGGGACGAGTTGAAAGGCCTCGCTGAACCTCCTGGTATCTAGGCTCCATGAACGCGAGTATGAGGCAGCCCCTGTCACCATCAGTCATACACGGCTCGCGTAATGTCCGTCCTTTTTATTTTCAATCGCTGCAACGTGTGGCGCTAGTAGTCACCTGCTCGATAACTATATATATGCCCTATAACCTGTGAACCAGCCGAACCCACCAATCAATAGAGAAAATGTTTATTATAATCATTATTATAATATGATTATTTTAATCGCTTGAAATTATGTAACTAGAGATGTATTTGTTTTTTGGCAGTTATAGACCGAGAAGTGTATGCGTGGGTGACTATTTCTTAACGAGCATGAAAATTTAAAGAAATAAATCGATACATATAAATATGAGGAAAAATATATTTATTTGCCTTGAATAATTTTTTAATTATCAATTGCCGCTCAACGTCGTTTGATAATTATAACCTATACACAATACAGAAGGCATGTCATGGTAAACAAGAATACACTTCGCCGATCGCGGATTGATTTTTTTACATTTAAAATGTTCTGAAGATTTTATTTTACTCACAAGCCACAAGTCACAACACAACCGTAAAACGCGTAAAACTCCAAATACTCCGAAAATGTTATTATATCGAGCATGGAACGCGCATGCGTAAAAGAAACCGGCCAGGTGACTACTAGCGCCACGAAGTGGACTGAAGCGCAATGAAACATCCCGGACAACACGCGAGTAATTTATTGCCATAGGAATAGTACCCAGTATCAGGGGGCTGGTATGAGGTGAGGACGGAACCACTCCGTCAAAGTTCACATGCAATGTGACAGCTTTAAAATCGTATGTATGTGCTTATCACACTCGCTTGGCTTCAGAAAGTTTGTTTGTTCAAATACGATTAAGATCATATATTTTTCATTGTATTAATCGAAACTGATAGGACTAACGCTTTTCCCTGGCCCTTTTAACAGTGTTTTGAACTCATAATAAATATCCGTGTAACGAACATGAAGGTGGGACAGAGATAGAGGGATAGAAGCATGGCCGACAAGTGCTATCTCTGTCTGACCCCCCCAGCCGCGCCGCAACGGGTATTTTGATCGCAACGAACCTAGTTGCGACTAGTAAACTACCAACTCTCTTCAATAAGCTACCTACCCCCTTCACTGGAGTTTCCAGACCGGTATGTAAGACCGTGGACTCAACCATGGAGACTAGAGTGGGAGGAGGCCGATCTGTGCATTTCAAAGTGGCTACAAAAATGTGGTCAAAAAGGGATGGCGCCACTATCTCTAAGACCTCGAGAAGTAAGCTAGGGAGTCTGCTTGGTTGAATTGAAAGGTGTGGTTGAATTCGGGACGAGGATTGAGGTTCCAAGGAGATTATCCGAGACCGAAACACAACAATTAATTTCAAAAGGTTCCAAGGAGAGACTTACAGACTGCTAACAGAGGCAACGTCAAGGCCATCAGTAGTTGCTTCGGTGAAATAGTCACCGGGAACTCGGGACGTCGGCGATACACGACCAGACATAACCTCGCTCAGTAGCGAGGAGAGGGCCGACACGAACGAACAAGCATTCGATGATTTTGCCGCATCCGTAAGCAGTCTCCGAGGGGAGAATGCTTTAATGAACCAAGAATGTAACCAGAAGATAGACAGCAGAAAAAGAAGAATTTCCGACGAGGCCAATACCGAGGAAGACAGAGACGAGTACGCGGAAAACTCAGTTTACACCCAGGTTGGTACCATGGGAAAACACGGAAGCGCTAATAGTAAAAAAACAAAAACGAAACAAACTGCCGACAGTCTCGACAACGCATCGGCGATAGTAGCAAATGCGACGACATCAAACACCGTCCCGCGTTGCTCGACCGAAAAGACGCCTTTGACCCACAACGACAATGACGTTATCCTTTATGACAGGAAAGACAAGGCCCCGTACCTAGTACATGTCAAGGCCATATCCAAAGATCAGACCGCAAAATCGCTTCCCATCTTAAAGATCTCTCAAAAGCTTTACAGATCTAACATCAAATATGAGTCTCTTGAGAATTACGGCAAGAACGAATGGATACTCTCATTCAGCGCACGCGATGAGGCGAACAGATCCATATCGAACCAGTACCTCACTGAAGTCGAGCTGAAAACCTTTATCCCGAGTTACGCACGATCGCGCAAGGGTAAAATTTGGGGCGTCCCAGAGGACATCTCTATCGAAGAACTCAAAGATGTCATCTCAGTAGAAAACAAAGAAATAGAGATTTTAAACGCCCGCCGCCTCCCGAGAAGAACTTTGGTCGAAGGACGAACAAAATGGGTCGATGGGGACGCAGTCTGTCTGGAGTTTAGGGGTAAAACCTTGCCCGAAACTCTATATATTTGGAGGACCAGGGTAAACGTGGTTCCCTACATCGAAACCGTCACTGTCTGCTATGGGTGTGGTGGGTTTCGCCACCCGAAAAAGTACTGCCGAAAACCCGCACGATGCCTACACTGCGGAAGTATTCACCATCTAGAGGAAGGGCAAAGGTGCGAGGCAGCACCGCGCTGCATCAATTGCGGAGGCGACCACCGAACGCTCGACAATAAGTGCCCAATGCTTTCCAAAGAAAGGGAAATCAACCGCATTATGGCTCACGATAATTTACCGTACCTCATACGAGAACCCCATGCAGCAACCGCAATATAGAGCACCACCGCGAACATTGGAGAACTTCCCGCCACTACCAAGCCGACCGGAACCACAGCCTGTAAAGGCCCACGGATCGTACGCAGGGGAAGAGCGTTACCCGTCTGGCACAAGAGGGAAAGCTGGAAGCTACGCTCGACCAACGCATCACGGACAGCAGTCACAAAACTTCGACTGGCATCAAGACCATTTCATCAAGGAACTCTCCGCACAAGCGGAAAATCCACCCGGGGAGGTCTTGGAGGGTCTTTGGGACATCTTTCGGATACTTTTGGCCGACAAGAACGCCGTACTTCTGTTGGAAAGAATAAGAAAAACCATTGGTCTTCACATTCAACACGACACAAAATAATTCGTTACGGAAGCTCAGGATCGTTGAATGGAACGCTAAAAGTATCAAACAAAAGATTCCCGAACTTCAACACAACTCTCGTTATTTTGATATTCTACTGTTATCAGAAACTTGGCTCAAAGAGAAGGATTCGTTCTACCTGCGGGGATTTGACGTTGTACGAAATGACCGGCTCAATCAGAGAGGGGGAGGAGTCGCGATCGCCATTGCAGGTACCCTGAAGTATAGAGTAATTCGCAACCTTAAAGACTGCAATAAAAAAATGGAGGTATGTGCCTTGGAACTGGATCTCAAAGACGGGAAACTCACGATTGTTTCGTGTTATAGACCGCCGAACGGCCCGGATATTAATGTGCGGGAATGGTCGGACTTTTTCTCGCAATTTAGGAATAGATTTTTAATTGGGGGGGATTTCAACGCCCACCACTCTTCATGGGGAGACCTTCACGACTGCGCAGTCGGAAAAGACATAATCAACAGTATTGAACCGCTTGACGTGGCGATTCTGAACGAGGGACAGTTCACGTTCCATAGCGGTGCCTATAATTCGCAATCCGCGATTGACATAACCTTTGTTGACGATAGATCACTGCTGTCATATCGATGGTCGGTCGGCGAAAGCTCATGGGGCAGCGACCACTTTGCTATTTTCATTGGGTTGGAGTGTTTCACAATACCGACCGGTAAACATAGAGCATCAAAGAGGATACATACACAAAAGACCGATTGGAACGAATTCTCGAAGCTATTAAAAACCAGAATAGAAGGCACCCTTGACGGGTCCTGCGGTCAGTGTGATATTCAGTCAAAATACTCATCCTTTGTCGCGTTGGTAGAGGACTGTGTAAACGAATGCACGCCCGGCTCAAACATCCCGACAAAACCCACTAGCCGGGGCTATCTTGCGTCCCGACCTCCATGCCCGTGGTGGAATAATGAGTGCGATAAGTTGATACGAGTCAGGAAAGCTTCCTTCTTAAGTTTCAAACATTGCCCAACACGTGTAAATTTCTTAGCCTTTAAGCGAGCAGAAGCTAGAGCAAAATATGGTCTCCAAAAGATTAAGAAAGAAAACTTTGTACAATTTTGTGAGGGCTTAACCAAAAACACAAACCCTACTTACCTATGGAGGAAGATTAAAAGTTTCAAAAACAGATTTAATTATAAAGATAATGCAAATGAATATAACGAAGAACGACTAAAAAATGTGTACGATATGATCAAAAAGTTGTGCCCACCTTGGGCGGAAGTTCCAATTCCTTCGTTTGATAACGCCACTCAGGACGAATTCTTGAACTTGCCTTTCACAGAGACGGAGCTGGAGCTAGCTATTTCTAGCGTGAACTTAAAATCAAGCCCTGGCGTGGATAGGATTGACTACAAAATCATCTCGTTGTTACCTAAAGAAGCAAAAAACCTCCTCTTAGACATATACAATGCGATATTTGCTACCCAGTCGTTTCCGGAAGAGTGGCGCAGATACAACGTCTTTTTCATTCCAAAAGGCGACGGGTCAAAACTTAGACCGATTTCTCTAGCTTCGTGTCTCCTTAAAGTGATGGAAAAAATGATCAATTACAGAATAGGTTGGTGGATGGAGTACTACGAGAAGTTGCCCAAATCACAATTCGGATTTCGAAGATCTAAGTCAACTATGGACAATTTATCCCTACTAACGGCGGATATTTTGAAAGCATTTCAATCGAATGGATCCGTACCAGCCGTTTTTTTGGATATTCACTCGGCCTACGATAATGTCCTTGCAGATGTCCTAATAGACAAACTTAAGGGACTTGGATTTTCAAGTAAAGTGTTATCTTTTATCTTCAATTTAACTTCATGTAGGTCACTGACGTTTAAATACGACGTCATCGACGAGATAAGCTGGTCCCATAGGGGACTCCCTCAAGGAAGCGTCCTTAGCCCAATACTTTACGCAATATACGTGGCAAAACTAGAAGATGCGCTAGATCCTAGTTGCAGAATCATCCAATATGCAGATGATATCGCGATCTACTCTACTGTTCAACCCATTGTAGACTCCACTAATAGTATCCAGACATCTCTCGAGAACCTCGACAATCAGTTAAATCGATTGGGGTTGACTTTAGCGCCCGAAAAGACCAAGTTCATAATTTTCGACAAAAAGAGATCAGACAGACAAAGAACCCATAACTTAACCCACTATGGCACCATTATCCGCGAGAGCGAGGTCATTCGGTTTCTAGGGATGCAACTCCAATCAACCCTCGCTTGGGGGGCCCAGGTTAAAAAAATTGCGTCAAGTTGTCAGAACCCGCTTAAAATTATAAGCTGCTTGAGACATACGTGGTGGGGAGCAGACCCCACCTTACTGACCAGACTGTATAAATCTCTAATTCGCTCAAGAATAGAGCACGGCGGATTTCTCTTTCACAAACTAACTAAGCAAGACATGACGCGGCTGGAAAGGATACAATACAAAGCATTACGCCTGGCATTAGGATATAGAGCCTCCACTCCAACCAATATCATTTTAGCAGAATCAAAAGTCCCTCCCCTCCGGCTACGGTTCGAACACTTGGTTAATACTTTCTTAACTAGATTACGCGCCAACAACCCTAAGCATAGACTCCTGAACATCCTAGAGGAAATTACACAGAACGAGGATCATCCGACAGTTCTAAGTTATGATGGGAATAGCCCACTAACCGAAAGCTTTCGGGATCTGGACGGAATAGGACACCTTCTAGAGACGAGCGTGACGAGGCCATTATGCTACGAGTACAGCTACGAAACCATCATGTTTCGACCGAACATTTCCTTTGAGGAAGGCAGAAATATCCTAGAATCTAAGATACCACACGAAAGATTTACGGAAATATTCGATCAAACTCTTCGTGATTCCGTGTGTTTTTTTACGGATGGGTCCAAAATACCAGGGGCTGCGTTTGTCGGCTTCTCGTCAATAAAGACTCCCGACAACGAAACCCGCTCCTTCAGGGCAGCTGGTTTCGCATCGATTTTCACAGCGGAGGCCTTGGCTATTGCTAAGACTCTAGAGTGGATCACTAGTCTGAAGGCATCGAAATTTGTCGTCTTTTCCGACTCGCAAAGTGTGCTAAGTGCTGTCTCCTCCACTCCCGATTTGCCCAAGAAGTCCTACCTTACTTTACAATTGAAAGACCAATTAAGAAAGCTTAATGACAAAGATAAGGACGTCAGACTTGTCTGGATTCCGGCTCACGTAGGTATAGCGGGAAATGAGCTAGCAGACGCTGCGGCTAAGGCCGCTCCGAGAACGGGACGGGATACTCAACATGGACTTCCAATCTCAGACTTCACAATCCTATGGAAATCAAAACTCGAGAATAAGTTCCATCAATGGTGCTTGGACAATAGTAAAGAAAAAGGCACTAACTACTTCAATAATTATTACAAACGCAGTCGACAACCATGGTACCATAAAGCTGAATTAAGCAGAAAAGGCATAGTCAGCATCAATCGTCTGCGAAGCAATCACACGTCTTTGAGTTCCAGTCTTAAGCGCTTTAATATAGTTCCATCAGCGGGGTGTCTGTGTGGCGAGTCCGACGAAACCCCAAATCACATCTTCTGGCAATGTTCCCGATACAAAAAGGAAAGAGGGAATCTACTTAAAAGCCTGAATCGAAAATACGGTTATCTCCCGTACAGCGTGGAATTCTTCCTGCACACTATGGAGCCTTACGCTCTACAAAGCATAGAGAAATTCATATTAGCCAGTGATATTGCTATTTAGAAGCAGCAACAATAATAGACGCCCCCAAATCAAGGGTGAATGTAGTGTTTAGTTTTGTTCGCTTTTGTTGTCTTCCTGACAGCCGGTTTACAACCGGCTGTATCCATAAAGAAAGTAACTTCAAGTGATAAACGTGATCTCTAGGATATAAGAACTTTAACTTGACCTATAATAGGAACATAAAGGTAACAACACGAGGGTACAAAATCTCCATATAGGCTGCAAGGTTAACCTACCGCAGCCTCTATTCCTTAAAGCCCGACATGGGATAAGGTTAGGTATTGTGCGAGCATCCGCTCTCTTGGAGTAGCATGAAACGGGCTGTGATAAGTAACGATAAGTGACATACTGTTGAAACCTGTAAAAGTCTATTGTTGTACCCCTCTACTTTTGTACTTAAGTAACCACTGACCAGATGGGATAATAATCCTAAGGTCTTCTCACTTTATCAATAAAAAAAAAAAAAAAAAAAAAGAAGTAAGCTAGCTGAGTATCGATGTCGTGTAAGAGGGATGGAAGAGGATCGAATACGCATCCCAGCAAGCAGTGCAGCGAGATCGCGCGCAAAAGTTACCCCCTCTCTAGTCTCTTACGCGCCCATCACATAATCATAGTAGCGCGTGTTCGTGAGCGAGCGACGCTCGGACATCTTCGGAAAGAGCCGAGCGCGCCGAAGTTTCCCGACCGCGCCTTCGGCAGCTACACCAACACATGGACGCCGAGCTCGTTCATGTGCGGCCAAGCCGAAACGAAGGCTTCGAGGGAAAAAGCAATCTGAGCACGACTCGCGCGTGTCGTCACTCGACGGAACGCGCGAGGCTTTTAGATGATTTCAATGCTTATTTAGCTCTTGATTCTCTGCGTTATCAATGTATACAACAAAATGTATCGCGTACCCTGATCGCTTATTTTTTCGGTTTATACGTTAATTGAAATATAATTATGAATCCAAATTACAACTTATTTATCTTCTAAAAAATTGTTTATGCTTTACTCACACCCGTCCTTATGCCAAATAAATTAATATTAATAAAAGTAAGCGGAAATATATTTATATTCGTATTATTATATTAATTCTCATACTTTCATCAAGTGATAAAGCATTATCCCCAAAAACAAGCCAATCAACCATCCGGCCGCGAATCATCAGTACCAGAAAGTGCATATTCTACAAGCGATGGGATGGTCCCGTTGGTAGCGTTCCTGGCTTCGGTCCGCAGGGGCGCAGGATCGTTCCCCGCCCTCAGTGCTTTTTTCAAAATTATTATCACTATTCATTCTTTTTAGATTAGTTATTTTTATTAGTTATCATTATTATTTTAATTAGTTATCTTTTAGTGTCGAAAAATTTATCGCGCACTCCGACCGCTTATTTGATTAGTGTGTACGTTAATTTAAATCCAATAATAAATATAAATTACAACTTATTTATCTTCTAAAAAATTGTTTGCGCTTTACTCACACCCGTCCCTATGCCAAATAGATTGTAATTCATAAAAGTAAGCGGAAATATATTTATAGTCGTATTATTATATTCATTCTCGTAAGTTACGATTCTCGGCCGGATGGATGATTGGCTCGTATTTGTGGATAATGCTTTATCGCTTCATGAAAGTATGATAATTAATATAATAATACGAATATAAATATATTTCCGCTTACTTTTATGAATTATAATTTATTTGGCATAAGGGCGGGTGTGAGTAAAGCATAAACCATTTTTTTGAAGATAAATAAGTTGTAATTGGATTAATCATTATATTTAAATTAACGTATAAACTAAAAAAATAAGCGATCAGGGTGCGCGATACATTTTTTTGTATACATTGATAACGCAGAGAATCAAGAGCTAAATAAGCATTGAAATCATCTAAAAGCCTCGCGCGTTCTGTCAGGTGACGTCACGCGCGATTGTGCTCAGATTGCTTTTTCCCTCGAAGCCTTCGTTTCGGCTTGGTCGCACATGAACGTGCTCAGCGTCCATGGATTGGTGTAGCTGCCGAAGGCGCGGTCGGGAAACTCCGGCGCGCTCGGCTCTTTCCGAAAATGTCCGAGCGTCGCTCGCTCACGGACACGCGCCACTATGATTGTGTGATGGGCGCGTAAGAGGCTCGAGTGGGGGTAACTTTTGCGCGCGATCTGGCTATACAGGGAGGCTAGAGTGGGAGGAGTCCGATCTCTTATGGAGAGACTTGAAAAAAGTGGCTACAAAAATGTGGTCATACTGGGATGGCGCGACTATTGCTAAGATGTCGAGAAGTGAGCTGCGTGTGACAGAGACGGAACAAGTAAATAATGAGAAGTGAACTGTGCATAAGGCAGCATGATACTTGAGAAGTAGGCTGTGTGCGAGAGAGATGCAGAATGATATATAGCCAGATCGCGCGCAAAAGGTACCCCCTCTCTCGCCTCTTAGGCGCCTATCACACAATCATAGTAGCGCGTGTTCGTGAGCGAGCGACGTTCGGACATCTTCGGAAAGAGCCGAGCGCGCCGAAGTTTCCCGACCGCGCCTTCGGCAGCTACACCAACACATGGACGCCGAGCTCGTTCATGTGTGGCCAAGCCGAAACGAAGGCTTCGAGGGAAAAAGCAATCTGAGCACGACTCGCGCGTGTCGTCACTCGACGGAACGCGCGAGGCTTTTAGATGATTTCAATGCTTATTTAGCTCTTGATTCTCTGCGTTATCAATGTATACAAAAAAATGTATCGGGCACCCTGATCGCTTATTTTTTTAGTGTATACGTTAATTTAAATATAACAATAAATCCAAATTACAACTTATTTGTCTTCTAAAAAATTGTTTACACTCTACTCCCACCCATCCTTATGCCAAATAAATTATAATTCATACAAGCGGAAATATATTTATATTCCTATTATTATATTAATTCTCGTACTTTCATCAAGCGATAAAGCATTATCCCCAAAAACAAGCGACCCTAGCAGATTGGGTGCCTTGATAAATGCCAAAGAAAGCCGTTTGATATGCCTATTGAAGTGACTGGCTGAATGCCGTGCCTATTGTAGGCATTTGTAGTTACTTTGGCAGGCATTCCGGTTCAAATAGTGACGGTAAGTGCTGAAGAGTGACCAAACCAGCATTTTCGATCCGAAGTACCGGCATTTTTTGGGTCATTCACCGGCTTTGTTAGGCACTCACCGGCATTACATTTTTTTAGGCATTCACCCGCATTTTTCGTTATTCACCGGCATCACAATTTCTTCTGACAGCTGCGGTATACCCAAAGCCGAAAGTACGAATAAATAACCAGCCAACTAAGAAGGAGCACTTCATATGGTAATATACTGGTTGTAGTATCCAAGATGTATGCTCGTTCCATCCCAACCAAAATTAAGTTCCAGTTACAACTTAAGGCCTTCGTCACGAAATAAAATTGTTTGAAAAAATCAAACAAATTGATATCATGATAATCTTGAATATGATTGGTTTTTTCCAGACTTGTTTCTCCACACGAAGTACTTGAAAATCTTACCGAAATGTATTTTGGTTAGGAATGTAAGTGCAAAACATTGTCGCCAAGACTCAACAGCCACTTGCACCAGTATTTCCATAGACATTCTGAACGGCATTCGCATCAGTATTTTCATAGACATTTTAACAGACACTCGAAAGGCATTCTCTGTGCGTTCATAAAATTTAACGTTCGTCATTCATCGGCATTTACCGGCACTTTTTGAACTAATATGCCTACCAAAGTGCCTTAGGCATTCTTATAGTAAATTGATAGGCACCCAATCTGCTAGGGGAATCATTCATCTGGCCGCGAATCGTCAGTACCAGATAGTGCATATTCTACAAGCGATGAGATGGTCCCGTTGGTAGCGTTCCTGGCTTTGGTCCGCAGGGGCGCGGGATCGTTCCCCGCGCTCAGTGCTTTTTTTTAAATTCTGATTACCATTAATTCTTATTTGATTAGTTATTTTTATTAGTTATCATTATTATTTTAATTAGTTATCTTTTAGTGTCGAAAAATGTATCGCGCACTCCGACCGCTTATTTGATTAGTTTGTACGTTAATTTTAATGTAATAATAAATCTAAATTACAACTTATTTATCGTCAAAAAAATTGTTTGCGCTTTACTCACACCCGTCCCTATGCGAAATAAATTGTAATTCATAAAAAGTAAGCGAAAATATATTTATATTCGCATTATTATATTCATTCTCATATACAATCATAAAGCGATAAAGCATAATCCCCAAAAACGAGCCACATCCATCCGGCCGCGAATCGTAATTTACGAGAATGAATATAATAATACGACTATAAATATATTTCCGCTTACTTTTATGAATTACAATTTATTTGGCATAGAGACGGGTGTGAATAAAGCGCAAACATTTTTTTAGAAGATACATAAGTTGTAATTTAGATTTATTATTACATTCAAATTAACGTACAAACTAATAAAATAAGCGGTCGGAGTGTGCGATAAATTTTTCGGCACTAAAAGATAACTAATAAAAATAATAATGATAACTTAATAAAAATAACTAATCAAACAAGAATTAATAGTAATAATAATTTAAAAAAAACACTGAGCGCGGGGAACGAACCTGCGCCCCTGCGGACCGAAGCCAGGAACGCTACCAACGGGACCATCCCATCGCTTGTAGAATATGCACTTTCTGGTACTGACGATTCGCCGCCGGATGGTTGATTGGCTTGCTTTTGGGGATAATGCTTTATGACTTGATGAAACTATGAGAATTAATATAATAATACGAATGTAAATATATTTCCGCTTACTTTTATTAATTATAATTTATTTGGCATACGGACGGGTGTGAGTAAAGCGTAAACAATTTTTAGAAGATAAATAAGTTGTAATTTGGATTCATAATTATATTTAAATTAACGTATAAACTAAAAAAATAAGCGATCAGGGTGCGCGATACATTTTTTTGTATACATTGATAACGCAGAGAATCAAGAGCTAAATAAGCATCGAAATCATCTAAAAGCCTCGTGCTCACATTGCTTTTTCCCTTGAAGCCTTCGTTTCAGCTTGGCCGCACATGAATGAGCTCGGCGTCCATGTATGTAGCTGCCGAAGGAGCGGTCGGGAAACTTCGGCGCGCTCGGCTCTTTCCGAAGATGTCCGAGCGTCGCTTGCTAACGGACACGCGCTACTATGATTGTGTGATGGGCGCGTAAGAGACCAGTGAGGGGGTAAGTTTTGCGCGCGATCTCGCTGTACTGCTTGCTGGGATGCGTATTCGATCCTCTTCCATCTCTCTTACACGACATCGATACTCAGCTTCCTGCTCGAGGTCTTAGAGATAGTGGCGCCATCCCGGTCTGACCACATTTTTGTAGCCACTTTGAAATGCACAGATCGGCCTCCTCCCACTCTAGCCTCCATGTGGCTATATATCACTTTGCATCTTTCTCGCACGCAGCCTACTTCTCAAGTGTCATGCTGCCTTATGCACAGCTCACTTCTCATTATTTACTTGCTCCGTCTCTGTCACACGCAGCTCACTTCTCAAGGTCTTAGCATTAGTGGCGCCATCCCAGTTTGACCACATTTTTGTAGCCACTTTTTTCAAGTCTCTCCATAAGAGATCGGACTCCTCCCCCTCTAGCCTCCCTGGTTGCGACGCAACCATCGCTGACAACTACTAGCTGAAACTTGTGAAGAACAGAAGTTACACAATGAAGACATCAGTGAGAGATCCTTGGAGCAATGGGAGAGACCCATCGAACGACGGCCACGAAGGAGGATTCAACAATGCACGATTCGAAGACTCGTTCGTCAGTGAGAATATGGACCCTTCGAGGTTATCCGACTCTGAGCAATATCTGGCTAGACTCTGTGAGTTATTCACTTTCTCGCTCCAAATATTACGTGAATTTGATACTTGAACAGCTTCCGAGGTTCAAAAACACACGTTACATGTATCCCTATGTTTTGCCAGTACAGAGATGCAACGATTAAAGGGTAGTGTCTGTTTGACACTGTTAAAATATCGACTGATGACGCATGGGGATTACCACGGTTGGTTATAAGGCAGAGCGGAATTTAGTCAGTTGATCTAATCTATAAGGTGATAAGAAACTCCTAGAAATACCTAAATTTGATTTTTTTTTGTTTTAGTAGCCTGGACGGAATAAGGCGAATATTAATAAATTTTTTATTTTTACTTTATTGTTCTCAGTAAATGCCTCATTAATACAGAACTCAAAACTTAAACAAGCCCTCCAATTGTGAAAATCACCCACTTCTGCATATATTAGGTGCGCAACTAAGTTCTCGCTGTTTTTTTAATGAAAATTGCCACTTTATTGTGAAAAAATGGTTACAAATGAATCATTCAAAAAATTGTCCATCGTTAGCGACAACTTTTTCCCATCTTTCTGGTAGAGCTCGAATACCGTCACGGTAGAAGTGTTCGTCTTTTGAGGCTATCCACGAATCAAGTCATTTTGAGATGTCTTCATATGAGCGGAACTGCTGTTTAGTCAAACCATGTGCCAACGAACGGAACAAGTAATAATCGGAAGGCGCAATATATGGGGAATATGGCGGGTAGGGTAGGACTTCCCATTTGTGCATTTCTAAGTAGGTTTTAACAGGTTTGGCAACGTGAGGCTGAGCATTGGCATGCTGTAAAATCACTTTTTCGTGCCTCTGCTTGTATTGTAGCCGCTTTTCGCACAGTGCTCGGCTCAATCTCATCAATTGAGTTTGATACCGTTCCCCAGTGATGGTTTTGTTCGGGTTCAACAGCTCATAATAAATAACACCGCCCTGCTCCCACCAAATACACAGCAAAACCTTCGCATCTTGAATATTCGACCGAGCCTATGACGTAGAAGCATGACCGGGCAGTCTCCATGATTTTGTTCTCTTTGGGTTGCTGTAATGAATCCATTTTTCATCACCCGTAACGATGCGATGAAGAAAACCCTTCCTTTTTTGTCGCTGGAGCAGTTGTTCACAGGCGTCAAAACGATGCTCAACGTCTCTCGGCTTCAAATCATAAGCAACCCAAGTTCCTTGTTTTTGAATCATTCCCAAAGCATGCAATCACTTGGAAATGGCTTGGCGGGTAACTCCTAATGCTGAAGCAAGCTGATTTTGCATTTGGCACGGATCCTCATCACGCAATGCCTCCAACTCAGCGTCTTCAAAGGTTTTTGGCCTTCCTTCATGTGAATGGTCGTCAACATCGAAATCACCGTCTTCGAAGCGATGGAACCAATCACGGCACGTTGTTTCACTTAGAGCAGCATCTCTGTAAACTTTTTGGAGTTTTTGATGCGCTTCAGCCGTCATTTTCTTCTAATGAAAGAAGAAAAGGAACACTTCCCGCAAATGACCATTATTTGGCACAAAATCAGACATTTTCACACAACCAAAAGAATACAACGCAAAAACAAAATCACTAATGTGTCAAAGCGGTTTGTTTACCATATATCTAAGCTTGGTTCATGACGTTTTGGTTATGTCACAATCGACCAGCACTTACTAGTGGAGACATTTCTTGAAAAACAGCGGGAACTTAGTTGCGCACCTAATATATTGATGTAAGATTAGAAATTAGGATAAAGCGTAACTAGACGTTTAAGGTGGCGAAAATATAGTTGATATTCCATTGTCATTCAAAATTGGCGATGACATTAATATATCTGGATCTTCCAAATCAGGATTTATTTTGCTTTCACAAGAAATCTGAATTACCTATCACAATAGATAGGATGGTGATAGGATTTTCCTCTTTCCTATCCACAGAATTGAAAATTATAAAATACCTAATTAAACACAGGGTGATTTTTTGCCCCCAATTGCGGTAACAAGTTCGTTAGAATGAAGCGTGAATGGGTGTCAATAAAGCCTCATTGCCATGTTTCGTAATCGCACAATCAATTTTGATCAACTATTTAGCCAGAGATACTAAGTTGCGGAAGACTTTTTTCAGACTCGAGGCTGAAACACGTAAAAGGTGGCACTTCGAAGAAGGACCTTGTGAATTCATTGTCCGATGCCAAAGCAGATTGCATAGCACGCCTGGTGATGAACAGTCAGTGTTTCGAAACTGAAAAAGAAGCCTTGCTTGCTGCAAATCCGGTTATAAGGCACATAGCGCCACATTTGCAAGTTAGTTTCATATTGAATGTATACAAAAAAAAGATTAACTTACCAACCAATACTCGCATAACTAACCGTATAGCAGAAAAAATGTGTCAATTTGAAAACTGCACATCGCATGCACATCATTTTATTCCGTTAACGAAGCTTCCTCTATGAGGGGGAGCGAGTTTTGCAAGAAGTCAGGATTTATTCTTCACAGGCCTTGACCGCCAGTGAGTTGGTTCATCTACTGAAGGCAGACGTTCTTCAGAGCGTGACAAACGAGCAGAACGGTCATCAAGATCAGATGAGCGTGCGAACGGACAAGGTCGCCGAAGAGATGCCAATAAGCAGGCAATCCAAACCGGAAAAAATCTCATTGTGGCCCGAGAAACTTGATAACGCCGATCAGGATGCGCCCAAGCCAAATCACATCGACTAAAACGCGACCATCGAAAAATAATTCAGTGCACTGAAGATTATACATGCATCTGTAATACGAAAAAAATATTGGAGAAGTAATTCCAAAACACAACCCATACGTATATTCGAAGATTTGACCTTTGAATCTTAAGATGTCGTTTTTTTGCGACCTCGCCTTCGTTTATCGAGATATTCATCGTGGAAATTGCGTCCAGTCCTCGAGTGGTACACTGAAAAAAATTACTCGAACTGATGGAATTCGTCATTGGGGGATGTCCGCGAATTATTTATAAAAAAAATAGAATAGTGCATTATTATAAGAATTATTTATTCTTTCGAACCAATGAAGACTCGGAATAATCATATTTTAGTTTTTCATCGCAGTATTTTGTTGATCAGGTGTAAATTTCGTTAATCCAAGTGATTTTTCCCTTCGTGTATAATATACCACAGATTGTAAAATATTTCCCACACAATAAGGCAGTTGTAATACAATTCTTGTGGACCTTGGCAGAAATAGTTAGAAGTTTAAAAATGAGAAAAGTGATCGCAGTGGTCACAGTATTAAGCGGTAGAAAATTTTAAGTATTCAGCAGAAAAATTATGTAAAACGTTTTGTGAGTAAAGAATTATGTTAGAACATAAGTACGAATGTTTGCAATAGAAACACGAGAAGAAAACACTTTGTATATGATTCTCAATATTTATTAAATATTAATTAATTTGAAATCGCAACATGTAGTTTTAATATTCTTTCGCATGCCCTTGCGGATTTGTCGCGACTCTATCCCTTCCATCTTAGAGTGTTTCTCACTGCCATTCGTTCCTAATGCACTAGTGTATCACATCTGCACGAGGGCAGTGGTTAACTGTGGAATACTCATGCTGATACAGGTGATTATATTTTACTGAGTTTCAGCTGTTCTACCATTGGAAAGTCAGTAAATATTCCTCTCGCTTGCCATTCAGCGCCCAAGCCAGTCCATGGCTCAGCAGTCGGCCGTTTAGATATTGGCCCAGCCAAACGCTGCTTGATACAGGAGATGGAAACAGCCGCACATCGACCGTGCTTTCTTTACTGTCGGATATATGAAATATATCCGACGTGATGATGAAATTGGCATTTTGCATACTATTTTAACTTTTTCGATTACGATTCCTCTATTAATAAGTAGATTTTTAAAAATTGTCTTTGTCATAGAAAAAGTTGTGTGAGCAAAATAAAAAAGATGAGGGTACGCTGTGCAAGTTTCTATTTTTTTTTTTAAACTATTATTAGGTGTGCCATGTTAAACATGGGTAACCATCGCTCTACTAATTTTAAACGTACGCTATACTAAATATAAACGTTAAACAAATCGCTATGTCAAATATGAACGTTGTTGTTGGGTGTACAACATTTATACTGATATCTCAAATTTGCAAAACGGTATAGCACAACAATGGGTTCTTTTAAAATTAAAGGTCCCGTAAAAGCAGTTCTGATAAAAAAAATTAGGTGAAAATTTGATCCAGACATTTGTTTGGGTTTGTGGTATCAAGCAGTAGATTGGTAAATATTTCGGAGACCTATAACTAACGGGTTCGTATAACTTTGATGGGGCCCAAAAAGCAGGTCGATTTTAACCATTTTTTTCCGACGACAGTATTGGAATAGCGATATCGGGATTTTACTTTATTGGTGAGTTGCTATACACATGCCGGCTTTTGCTCCGCACCTTCTCGTCTTTACTGTCCTTCCTGGGGCCTGCAAGTTTCTTTTTCCAGATCTAAAGCACTCTCTTTATTCCTTTACCCTCGTGGACCTTTAAAGATCTGCGCTGTCTGCATGAAGTGGCGCAGGATTTCCTCTCGACCGTGACAGTTTTCTTAACCGTAAATTCAGGATCATCAGCATTTTCTCGCTATCGCTACAGGTCAATGTCACGGCAATGAATTCAGGGTGGGTTGTTGAAAACTGACGGTTTTCCAACTTACAGGTAACTTTATCTGCCCGGTAAATGTCTATACTCGAAATTACGAGAATCCATTAATATTCAGTGACGAAGATGAAGATGATACTGTTGATCAGGAAGACTAGAGTAAAGGAGTGGACTCTCCATCAGAGCTGCCAGACATGTAGTGAGCGAAACCGCCGCCAGACGCCGCTTGTGTAGCCCAAAAACCGCGGAACTTCACGAAGCCCAAATAGCGCGGTAAAAGCTTGCATATAGCCCAAATTCGTGATTTTGGTAGGTCATGAAGGAAAAGCACCGATATAAGTTAGAAATTGAATTATTTTGAAATAAAACATAATCAAATATCCGTATTTTGTAGCAGGCTAAAACAATGACATAAATAAACAAATACTTATTCCTTGAGATTACACTAGTACAAAAATCACCCAGTTTCAATCACAGTCTCATATATGATATATGAATAAGAATATTAAAGTAAATATCTTTACGTTCTCTAGAAATCTAAATCAATTATGTCCATCAGAGAAACATAAAATTCGTTTAGCAGGTCCGCTGCATTCGAAATTTGATTCTCTGGTACATCAATATTCTTTGGCACATTCTCCTGGGCAGGGACAGGGCCGGAGTCCGGATCATCCGGATTCAAGCTGAACTCAGCTTCCCTTGTCGGCTAAGAAGAGGACACGGGCGTATATGAGTATATCGGGCTGAAGGAAAATGCTTTTTTATGTTGGTCGTTCGTTATGTATTTTTATTTTATAATATGTAATTAATAAACAGTTTTTCTTTTTTACATTTGATGTTTACTTTACCTCCAATTCATAATCATAAATTTAAAATTTGTGTTGTCTGTGACTATGGATTCAAGCGGGACAATAATAGGATTTTTGTGTCCATGGCGCGATTTCATATAAACTTTAAATCATACCATGTGAATCGCATAACAATGACTCGATGGCCGTATAATTGTATATTTTTATTTAAAATTTTATAAATATGAATTCACTACGTTCAATTATTGATAGGTACAAAATATATTACTCTAAAACCCATAATGAAAGTAACCCCCGTAAAATAGTTGTTAACGATTGCGTTATCGACTTGGGTGCTCCTCTATTCTTCTATTTGGCGCACACATACGTATAGCGTGTAAAAAAGAACACGATTTTTGTATAATCGTTTAGTTGGCGTGCTGTATTATATTATGTGATGATATGTTTCTTATGTGCGTGAGTAAATACGTGATGATAATTTGTGACTGCAGTAAATTGTGTTTATGTGTGTATTTCCTCACCCCCTGTAAAAATGTGCGGATGGTTTTGTTTGAAGCGAACTATGCAAGACGCATCCTGTAGTTACATGGCCTAAGAGCCTAAAGAAAGCCATTTTATTTTCGCATATAGCCCAAACCGCGCTTAAGCGCGTTTCAAAAATTTGGGCCGCGAAATGGCCTCCCAAGATAGCCCAAATCGCGGTTTATAGCCCAATCTGGCAACTCTGCTCTCCATAGGAGATAAGCAGCGAAAGACGGCCCCAAAATCCCGACTTATAAGTGACTGCAAGAGGCGCTGCGATCACAATTCCCTGATGTATAGTAATACTTGTAGCTAAAGGTTCTAGGCATGCGCATTAGAGGAAAGTTGTCAAAATCGAGGTTCGCGTCTTTTCGGCAATTTTCGTTTTACCTTGGCGGGACTTGAATGATACCGTGTTTCTTGCGGGAGAAAAATTTTGAAAAAGTGTGTATCTCGAAAAAAGTTCTAATTTTCACGAAAGGAGATAAGTGGTTGAAGAAGGTTTGTTTTTATTATTAATTAATTTATCTATTAAAGAACATAAAAATCACCGACGAAATTCTAACCCCACAAGAGCAAGTAGGACCAATTTGTGTCAATGCTTGTTGAATTTTTTTGCAGTGACAAGTATAAAAGGGAATGTTCTTGTGAGATCGAAGTTTCTTCGGTGATTTTTCAAGTATTGAAAAGAACTTGCGAAACATTTTTTCCATTTCATTATTTTAATAATCCATCTACTTTTCAGTATGAAGAGACTATGGTCAGTCCCTGGATGTCAGAGCGGTCGATACAATGACAAGGTGAGAAAAAGAAGAAAAATTCATCAATTTTTACCAGTTACATTTGTATCTTTAAAACTATTTTTCGAATCAGTGCAACACGTAACTCCAGGAACGGAGCAAGGTCCTTGGTTTCGCAGTGGAAAAAACGCACTTTGTTTGTGAGTTTCACTTCGCAGACAAATATATTAAAAAGAGTGATGATTTCATAAGCAATGGAAAACAGGAATCGATACCACGAGACCACTGGACGCTCTTGGACGACGCTGTCGTATCGTCGATCATTCCCTCTGCCCCTTCGGCGTCGGGGGGCTTGACGATGCGGATGACTTCGTCCTCTGTGAAACTCAACTCGTTTGGAAACTGGGCCTTCTACGGATACAGCAACGCTTCCATGATGTCCTCCTCATTTCGTCATCATCGTTTTTTTTATATTGCATGATATTTGCAAACTTGTACTATACTAACATTTAGTTTTTTTTTCTTTTCGCGAGCGTTCAGTCATATTTTTCGTTTATTATAAAACACAAAAACGATACGTGTTGCATAGTTCACGGAGCTAATGTACGGAACTCTCGTTGTAGAAAGTGAGATAATGAGAATGGAAAATGTAAGATTGTTGCATCGCTGAAAAAAAATGCACAGTGAGATTGAGCTTCAATGCATGACGTACTGCAGGATTTGCATTGTTTTCCATTTTTATTGTTCCATGTTATAATAAAAATACATAATGTTAAGAGCGACGCTGGAAGCGTTCACGTGTGCGATTAACAATGGCAAACAGAAGTGTCACAATCAAAAGTAATCAATATGATTTAGAATAATAAATTGAAATTTGGTTCACTGCGAATGAATTAAATAACCAATCTGTACTGTTATCAAGGCGCATTTTGCTGTACATTATGTCTGTGTAATAATAAATAACTATCACAATAAGTAATAATAATCAAAAATATTCTATTGTACGCCGTAATTTTTTAAATAATAAGTTATCACAATTACACCCATTGTTACTTTGTCTATGTAATAATCTTCTATCAAATTTGAAAACGATTCACCGAACGGTTTAATAGATAGTTCGTTCTCAATTTATACACATTTAACATTGCTTCTTATAAAAGATTAATAACTATATACAAAACTCATTTAAAATGTGAGTTTTCATTTATAATTTTTTTACACATCACATAATTCTTCTTTTTCCAGCACAGATTCAATCCACAGACAATCATGTATAAGTAGGCGGCGGAAAGCTAAGCAAGACAGTATACCTATTGTGACGTGGCAATTTCGCACGCCACAATAGATTAAAGGTGGCTCAGGCTCGGCGCATCGAAGGGCGCCTCCCGCCGGCCAGGAACCCCCTCAAGCGATTTCCCAGGGCCCAGCTTAGCGTAAAATTATTTTATTAACCCTTTCGTTATTATTTTTTGTTGTACTTCGTGAGCGAACGGCGTGTTCTCGCCGTTACGTAGGACGGGATCGAGGAACGAGTCGAAAATCGAACGGCAACGGAGTCACCGACCCTGACGCACGCGGTCTCGCGACGAGGCGTCGCTCATCGACACTCGATACCAGCGGATCCAAATAAGAATGAAGTGGGGGAGTCTCGCCTAATAATGGCCCTCCGCACCTCATGACAATGGATTCCGTTGGGTATGAGCGAGCGACAACGGAAAGTCGCGAATTCCAAGGATGGGTCGCCGGCTCGAAGCCCCACTCCGAGCTGTCTGTCTACCTCTACGGCCGGTCATCATCCCGATGAGTCCGTGACCCAATCAGGTCCCGGGACGGGAGCTTAAGGCAATTTTCACGTTCAGTAATTATGAAAATGTGAACGTTATCGGTAAGGTCAACGCCGAAAAATCAAAGAGGCTGTGACGAGGCAAGGAGTGGGGGTTGGGACCCAGGTCCGCGGAAAGGCTCCTCGCGAAAATATCTTCACTTGAGTTCTGGTCTGGAGCGAGGAGAGGTGCACTTCCCAAGCCGTAGCCGTTCCCGCCACCCAAGAAAGCGACGCCACCGGAAATATCGTGGATCGAGACCGAGATTTTACCGGATCGAGATCTTCTGAAACTGTAGCGGTGAGGCCGTCGTTTCGCTCGTCAAAACCCCTTGCGCGATTCCGTCATTCGCGAAGACCTCGCTCAAATTAAATTAACGTAGAGCCGCCGAGAGGGGTTCATTTTTGAAGTACCAGAACAAAAGTCATTTAGTATAAGTTAGAATTAAGATATTATTGGTTTGTCGTCATTAAATCAGGAGAAAATTTCTATCAAGAAGAAATCTGTACAAATTTGGGAAAAATAAGAGGACCGCGAATTGCCCGTATCCAGAACTGATCCCGCCGTATGCGGGAGTCGCGAAATAATAAAATCGATTACTGTTTTCACCAAAGCTCGGAGCGTTCGTAAAAACTCATTTTGTGCTGTTGTCGCGGATCAACCCCGCCCCTCTGCCAAATTCAGGGCTGCAGCAGTCGGACAAACGACATCTCGTCGATTCGTTAGGAAAAATAAATTTGCGCGGCTGGCGCCCTATCCCATGGGAGTCGGACGAGAGCTGATTTTGGGACGCGAGCACCGAAAATCGTGTCACACTATATATAAGGGAAAGCCGATTGCAACGCCACCTACAACTCTTATTTTCCTTGATTCTGGAGCCACATCGCTAGCGCACAGTGTCCACTCCTTTACTCTAGTCTCCCTGCTGTTGATATTAAAGTGATAGTACGAGTTCGGAAACCCTATACAATACGACCACGTCCAGATTTATTTAACGGTTATGACGACGAAGAATTTTTGCGACGATTTCGATTTCGGAAAAGAACGTTCCACACGATACTTGGCATGATTGAAGAAAGGATTAAAAACAAGACTGATAAGTAAGCACGAAATTTGATTTTGTACATTGTAAAGCGTATATTTTTTTACAAGGATATACAGGGTGTCCCATTTTAATCTTACACCTGAATTTTCTCGCAAAATATTGCTCGGACGAACTATTGTGTGGAACAAAACTTCTAGGGATTGAAGGGGGACGTTTGAAAAAAATGTATTTGAGGAGCCAAAATTCAAAATGGCGGCGTTACAAAGGCTGACATGTTTTTTTCAAACGGAAACATAACTTTTTTTATTGCCAAAAAATTTGTCAGCTGAAAACTAAAAACTTTTGTTCAAAATTTTTTTTGATAAAGTTCATAGTTTTCAAGTGAGAACATCATTGTCAATTATTTCAGATGTATCCAGGATTTGTGTGTGTGTGTGAGTGTGTGTGTGTGTGAGTGTGTGTGTGTGTGTGTGTGTGTGTGTGTGTGTGTGTGTGTGTGTGTGTGTGTTCGTGTGTGTTCGTGTGTGTGTGTGTGTGTGTGTGGAACACTCACAAGGATTAGGTCTCTGCGGTTCGTAACTACCGTTGTATTTTTTTACGCCAAACCCTCCTTGTAAGTGTATTGTGATCCCTTTCTAGAGATGTTCAAATATCCCTCCATTCATGTTTAAACATGCCCAAACTCTTCTCGCGATTACGTTTTTTAATATCAAGATCTGAAAGGTAAGCGAAATTGAAGAAAACATGATTGGTACTACTGACATAGTCTGACTTTGCGGAGTTCTCTTACGCACTTTTGTACTTTTGAGACATTACGTAGAAGGAAAATCAACATTTTTTGAAATTCAACCGTTCTTAAATCAGAGAAAAATTCTGAGATTGAGCAACAATGGCGGATTTCAGACCCAAAGAAATTGTTGATATGCTCCTCATTTTAGGGAGATGTCGGTGCAATTACTTACGCGCCGAAATTTTTATCGACGCGAATATCCTCATCGTCGTCACCCATGACGGCAGACTATCCGAACCATCGAACGGCGAGCCAGGGCCGGTCGGATGATCCGCCACCGTCGACGTTACCAAAACGTCAACGATTTTAGTGACTTGCATGAGGCTCGAAACATGGCTATTTTAGCCATGATAGCAATTGATCCTCATTTGAGTGTTCGAGCGATCTCGGAACGATTGGGGTTTGCCAGATCCACAGTGCACCGAGTATTGAGAGGTGCTAAACTTCACCCGTACCGGGTACAATTCCACCAAGACCTTCCGATACTGGTCCGATCAGAACCCACATTGGTTGAGACAGATCGATCACCAGCATCGATGGAGTTTAAACGTTTGGTGTGGTATTGTTGACGGGCAAATAATAGGTCCCCATTTCTTCGAAGGAAGTGTGAACACTGTCCGTTACCTCGATTTTTTGGAAAATAAACTGCCCTTTTTGCTAGAAGATATGGATTTGGAAACACGTCAACAGATGTGGTTCCAGCAAGATGGTGCACCCGCTCACTGGACTCGTGTTGTTCGAAATCATCTGGATGCAACATTCGATCAACGGTGGATTGGTCGCGACGGTCCTATAAATTGGCCTCAAAGGTCACCGGATCTTACATCTCCTGATTTTTTTTTGTGGGGGTACTTAAAAAATGCCGTCTACCGTCAAGCTCCAACAACACGGGAGAATATGAAGGAGCGGATAAGAGCTGCCTGCCGTGCAATCCCGCGAGATGTTCTTCTGCGCACAGTGGACGGTTTCGCGAGAAGAGTTCAGGCATGTTTAAACATGAATGGAGGGATATTTGAACATTTATAGAAAGGGATCAGAGTACACTTACAAGGAGGGTTTGGAGTAAAAAAATACTGCGGTAGTTACGAACCGCAGAGACCTAATCCTTGTAAGTGTTCCATACGCACGCACATGCACACACACACACGCACACACACCCACACACATACAAACACACACACACACACACACACACACACACACACACACACACACACACACACACACACACACACACAAAACGGCCCTACTCAGGGCCAGGAATGCTAGACAGACAACCTCCACGTGGTGTATTCTGGGTAACGCGAATGGTCTGCAACAGACTCAGCCATGCAACCTCCTACGCTTTGGCTAACGCAAATGCCGGTGGTAGGGACAATTAGACTAAATGTCTCACGGCAAGCCGCTCAATATTGTATTTTCGAATGTATGACCACTTGAACAAAAAAAGAATCAAATTTTTTTGTTGAAAATTTTGTTTTTTTTTGTTTTCTTGTTTTCAAATTTGGACGATATTTCATGAGAAAATTTTGAAGGCAAATCGATGAAAAATAGTTTTTTTTCCATTTTAATAGCGTTTGTGCCATTTACAGGCCCAAAAACGTGTTTCTTTAAATCCTTGACGAACTTTGATCACGATGGGTAGAAACACACACACACACACACACACACACACACACACACACACACACACACACACACACAAAAATCCTGGATACATCTGAAATAATTGAAAATGATGTTTTCACTTGAAAACTATGAACTTTATCAAAAAAAAATTTTCAACAAAAGTTTTTAGCTTTCAGCTGACAAATTTTTTGGGAATAAAAAAAAGTTATGTTTCCGTTTGAAAAAAACATGTCACCCTTTGTAACCCCGCCATTTTGAATTTTGGCTCCTCAAATAATTTTTTTCCAAACGCCCCCCTTCAATCCCTAGAAGTTTTGTTCCACACAATATTTCGTCCGAGCAATATTTTTCGAGAAAATTCAGGTGTAAGATTACAATGGAACACCCTGTATATTTATTTTATAGAAATCATAGTGTGCCACCAAACCTGCAACTATTATTAGCACTTCGATATTATGCCACTGAAACATTTCAAGCGGTCATCGGCGACTTGGGCGGCATTCACAAGTCAACAACTTGTAGAATGATAAAAAAGTAACAGAAGCCATAGCTTCTCTACTACTGCTGAATATTGATTTTCCAACTACGCCCAAGGGTCAAAAACGCATCAAAGTAGATTTTTACAGAATCGCACGTTTCCCACGACTCTTGGGTGCAATCGATTGCACACATGTTCGACTTAAATCACCAGGTATGTTAAGTACATTGAGATCAAATCAGTTCAAGTATATATAGAATTCAGAATATATAGTATTTCTAAACATATATGTTTATAGGAGGACAATATGCTGAGGTATTCAGAAACGGAAAAGGAATATTTTCTCTAAACGTACAAGCAATTTGTGACAGTAATATGAAATTTATGGACATCGTGGCACGATGGCCAGCTTCCAGCCACGATTCCACAATTTTTAATGCCGGTCGAGTACGAGCACGATTCATTGACAGACAAATGGGGCATGGATTATTACTCGGTGACAATGGATATGCGTGCGCGAACATTGTCTTGATCCCACTACTACAAACAAATACTCGAGCTCAATAATTGTTCAATGAATCTCACATTTGCACACGAAACGTCATTGAAAGAGCTTTCGGAGTGTGGAAACGTAGATTCCCAGGTTTAACGTTCGGGTTGAGAATGCGGCCCGAATTCGCTCGAGCAGTAATAGTCGCGACAGCGGTACTTCACAATATTGCGCTGAGTACAGCAGAACCTGAACCGCCCATTGACATGGCTATTGTAAACGCTTCGGAGGAATTGGAGATACATGGAGAAAATGTTCGTAATGCAGTTGAGAATGCCAATGTGCGCGGTCGGAATGCCACGGCGCCTTGGTCGGTGAGCACTACTACTTGTTCAATTTGTGCTACAAATTTATCTTGGTAATAAAAAACGCAGAATTGTATATATTTTATTGCTTTTTAAAAAAATATATCCATTTAACTTGTATATTTATAAAATTACTGAAAAAAAATTGGACAATTCCAAACTTGTAATAAATCTTTATTTGATATAACAGATTTATCACAGGTGTAATTAATACAAATAAAAATATTATAAGAAAAAAACTTATTATTCTAATAGTTTTCTTAGATGCGTCACTTCGATTTCTTTTTTAACCTGTTTTATTTCAACGTCAAGACGAGCAGCTAGCAGGCGAGTCTTGTTGATCTCCAATTCTTTACGAAGTATGGTCATTCGCATCTCATGTAGCTTTTCTTTTTTTGCTGCTTCGCTTGTTGAGGAATTTCTCGTGACCTTTTTCTTTTCATTGTGGGCCTTATTTCGGGCGCTGTTGGTTTTTAAAAAAGGCAAACCCCTTTTTTAGGGATATTCTTATCCACATTGTTCTCATTCGTTCCCCACGTTTTTTCTTGGTTTCCATAATCTTCCAGAAACTCAATGTTTTCGAACGCGTCAGACGGTGTCAACTCGTCCTGTTCAACATAGAATAGTTTCGTTCTTTTCATTTCTACATTAGTATACTCTTTGCGTTTCATTTGTTCTATATGTACCTGCATTTCCTGATTTTCATTATCGATATCATTCATATTGTCATCTTCAATGGTTGATTTGGCTTTCACCCCTGTTGCAATAAAATAAGATATTTTAACATTCAAATTCAATAACGGAACCTATCGCTTTTTAGCCCGTAAAAACCAAATGAAATTTCACTTACTGGGCATGTTGTCGCTATCCCAAATAGATGGTTGTCCATCTACTGTCGATCCCACAATTTCTGCTATGGTTTCCTCTGTAGCTGTCAGGTTTTCTAAAGCAGAAACCCCACCGCCAGTTTTGAACCGTTCCATTTTATCATGGGCAGATTTTTTTTATATCTTCATATTTGTTTCTCAATGCCTTTTTTGAGCGACAAGTTACAGAACATGAATCGAACGATTCCGTGACAATATCCCATGCTTTGTGTTTCATTCGCCATGTTGTACCGTCCGTTTTCTTACATTCAATAATGTTCCTGTTTTCGGAAATTATTGAAACGAGAGTGTTTGTTTCATCCCCCGAAAAATTCGCGCTCCTTTCCCTTTGTGTTTTCGTCTTATCAGCCATCTATTTACAATGAAATAAAGAAATAATAACATATTCTTCGTATGTCTGCATATTTAAAAAACACTACTTACCGTTATTCGGAGAAAAATAACACTTTTCATCTTTATCAATGCAGCAAAATAAAAATATATTATTTTCTTTTAGCGTTCACTTGTGCTCAAAAATTGGGTTATGTTTTTGACAAACCGATTACACTTGAACATAGTCATCAATACTTCCGGAAGTAAGAGTGGATACATATCGCCGGGTAACTAACAGTGGGATAAATAATGGTGGAACAACGCTCACGCACTTAACTGGCGGGTAAACGTTACTCGGCCGTTAGCTACCGGATACTTTACCTGAAGGTTGGAACAACCCACCCTCAGACGTATATAGAAGACCGGTTCTTAAGGAAATTATGTGCCCACTTTATTGGGGACTTGTCCCCACGGTTAGTTCTCCATTGGCGCCGCTGACGGCAGTTTACACTCTCGCACTCGCTTCCTCTCGTAGGCTTTAATGCTGGGGACATAATTGCATCCTGCTTACTCTTACAGATGTTATGCGCTGGGGCCATCGTTGTGTCCTGCTTCTTCTCATAGGTATAATAGGCGCTGGGAACACGTGCGGCCGTTCTCGCTGGAGACATGTTCGTTCTCTCTCTTCCACCTTCTCGTTTCGCTGGCGCTCTCTCTTTGTTCCACTATTGCATAGTTCCATAAGACCCCCTGACGCTCTTGCGTCGAGTAACATCCGAGTTCGAGTTCATTGTGACAGGTTGCCGGGCTCTTTAAGTTTTTGGATTTAAATAAGTGTTGAAAATGCCAACTAACGGTTTATGTGCCTACGGGGGATGCCGTGATTCAAAGCGCAAAAATTCCAATTTGTCATTTCATCGTTTTCCAAAACACGATGACACGTAAGCCTTTTACTTTTATTTAGAGAAATAATGAAACATTGTATGCTGTACGGTGAATTTTCGGATAAAAAAAAGCAAATAGCTTGAAGAAGCCAACAAATAATTGTGCATAAATTCTTTTATAGTATTAATTCATCTAAAATAATTAGGTAAATAATTATTAATTTCACGAATGTTAGTTATTGCAGGGATAACCAATATTCGATGATAACGATAAGTGCGAACGGAGGTAATTATGTTTCGTAACCGAAAATTTTGTGCTAAATTATATAAGTGGTATATAAATTATATATTTTATATTTTATATATTGTATATATTTTAGCTCACGCATGTTCTTTTTCTATTTTTATCTGGAGATAGGCAATTTGTGAAACTAATTTTTTCTCTGCTTCAATAATTCTCTTATATAATGAGCACACGTGAACTAAAATTAGCTAAGAGTGGGTTGATTGAATATTTTTATGCTTGCGTTAATTTAATTGATTAGTTCATGACAAGTTTAATTTTAGCGGACGAAAATGTAAATAAGAATTATGCTACGAAAAAAAGCGCTCAGTATTTCCTAAATTTGTTTTTTTTTCGATAAATTGTCTTAATAAACTTTATACTGCACCAAAATACGTAATGCTATGTTTATGAATTATTTATCTGAAAAAAAATCATGCAGGTTGGTTTCCAACCAAGGCTCTTAGCTGAAGCCTGTTCTCGCTCCGCAATGTGTTAGAGAGAGATAGGTGTCTCATTCCGCTCCACGCCTCGACAGCTGTGCGTTCGTGACGCCGCCACGCGTCAGTTTGGATCGCAGAATACTTGTCTTCAGGCCGCCCATAAGAACTGTTCTTCTATATACGTCTGAATTGAGCTCCATAAACTTAGCCGCCGACTATGGAAATATCGAATTTTTTTCGACGCCAATCGATTGTTAGTCGTTTGTTAGTGTTTGTTAGACAAAACCCAGCGTTTCTTAGACTTTATTTATTGAATAAAACGAAAAACAAATTTATGCCAAAGTTAGCCCCAGCAGCGGGATTCTGTAACTCGTTATACTGTCGTTATGCGCTCATAGCGACTGTTTTCGGTATGAGGAATAACGAGAGGTCGCGGTAACGACAAACGCGATTCCGTACACCAAGAATTACGAGTTTTGTCGTTATTCATACCGAAAAACGTCGGTACGATGTCGCTATGGGTTGCGAGGATACCGAGACCTAGGTACCCCCTCGATATGGCATAACGACATGTTAGAAGGATAAAAAATCGCACGGGTAGCATTGACTGCGTGAAACTGAGAACGCCGTGAACCACAGTGCTTACTCCGAAACGCTATATGTAGTGTTCACTTTTCGAGGATAATAATTTTAACCTTGTGAAAAAATCGGTAAGTAAAGTACGTTTGTAATAATAGATACAATAGATTAAATATTAATTAGTACATATATGCATTTTGTAAGGTATTTTTAATCCGACATAACCTATAAATATTATTTTGTACACATAATTTTCTTCAGTAAATATTGTAATGAAACTTTTGTTTTCATAAAATCGCTAAAATAATGTAAACGGTATATTGTTTGTTGGTCTTTAATTTTCGCATATTATTAAACAATCTTTGTAATTTTTAGTGAACATGGCCCTAGAATTTGTGGCTCTAGAATTGGCTTTGCTCGGTGAGAGGGTACGTCGAGTAGAACGGCGTGTGGAAAGAAGACGTTTAAGAGATGCTCAGAACCCCTTTCATTTGCCACGAGACGAATTCATAGATTGTTTTCGCCTCACTCCAGAACTTATACTCAGCATTGCACATGAGTTACGAGCTGATTTGGAGTGTGAACGAAGTAATGGCCTAAGCCCACAAATAAAGGTAAATTTTGAGATTAAGTATTGTATTAATTTATATTATTAATAGTGTGGATATATTATTAGTATGGAATAATGAAATATATAAAAATTTATGGTAGGTATTGGTTGCCATACAATTTTATGCCCAAGGCAACTATCAAAGAAGTGTCGGCAATCAATTCCATTTCAATGTCAGCCAGACAACAACAAGCCGTTGCCTTCACGCTGTGACCGAAGCAATAAATTTGCGCTTGCTACGAAGGTGGGTAAAATTCCCAATGACCAACGAAGATCGACAGCGAGCTCGCGAAAAATTCTCAACTGCTGCACAGCCATTCGAGGGTGCTATTGGCGCTATAGACTGTACTTTTGTGCACATTCTTGGCCCTTCAATACATGAAGAGGCATTCATTAATCACCATGGTCGACATTCATTAAACGTTCAAGCCGTAAGTATATATGCTGTAACGTGTTTTTTTTTTGGTAACCCTCCGCTGGCCCGCCGGGCCCCTTGGTGCCTAGCGAGGGCGTCCTCCGGCTCGGCGCCACCATCATCGCCACGACACGATTCCGTAGGGTCCTGAGTAGCTGTATATTATTTACTAATTTTGTCTGTATTTCTTTTTATTTTTCTTTATGATGTAATGTAAACCCGATGCCGAGGTTTCTCCCGCGGGAGGAAGTACGCGTCGTCAAGAAAGGAAACATCCGGGACACCGAGGATGGCGGAGTCGAATTTTCGTTCTGGGCTGAGGATCGAGAAAGCGCGAGAGGCTCGTAGGCGGCTGGACGCTCGGGGAGGCCAAGATTCCCGCGAAAAACTCCAGCGTTCGCGACTCCCTCCTCATCCGGAGAGAGTATCTTACCGAGGCCGGACCCATGCGTTGACTTTTTATTCCCCCTCCCCCGCTGCGAGGTCTCTCTCAACCCGTGTAACCCGGAAGATCGAAGGGTTGCGGTTATTGGTCCCGCCAAGACCCGAGTTTCGTGAGAGCCGGCGTGCTGATTTTATTCCTTCGTTCCGGGAGTTACGAAATTCGAAATTCGCGCTAGAATCGTAGGCGAACTCCCGAAACAATCGGCACGAGACTGCCCTCTCGCGCGAAGCGAAAGATAAAGGAGAGGAGCGGGGAGGAGCAGGGGTACGCGTCTCGCGCGCCGGCCGGCTTGCCGGGCAGCTTCTCGCAAGGTACCGAGCCGGAAGGACGTGCGACGACCAGCATAAAGTGGCCAGCTACTCTCTCCCGGTGAGCCCAGCGTTGCCCGCAGCAATAAACCGCGTAGATTTCTGACCGCGTGGTCGATCCTCGATCTCGGGTATCTTTTGTTCGTGGCCACGGCCTCTATCGCGTTTCTTCAAGCTTAAAACCCCCGTTTCACGTAGCTAGCGCGTATTATCGGGAAATCGTGTCGTGGTTGCGCGCGGGAAGCTCAATCTCGTATCGCGACGAGCTTCGGCTCGAATTTTTCGTTAGCTTATAACAAGTGTAAGTGAGTGTGAGTGTGAGAATTTGGGGACGTGTCGTCCTCGGCGATCCCTCGGCCTGCGGCGAGGCCTGACCAAAGGGGAAAGGGGAAGAGATTGCCCTCAAGTGGGAACGTCTTCACGGAGAACTGGCCTCCCGTTTATCATCGGGGTGCGGGTTCGAACCCGTGCGGGCTTTCGTCCATATTAATTTCGTCTACCGGGTGCCCCTTTCCCCGGTGTAAGGATTTTCCCGGCTTTGTCGCGGGGGAGAGGTTGCTGAGCGTCGGCGCCCATGTAAGTAGCGACCGGGGTATTTTTCCCGGGATATTTCGTTCTTTTATTTAACGCTCGGCCGGGTAACCGATTAGCGGGGGCTCGGTGTTGTAATATTAGTGTGGCTGGTAGGGGAGAGAGAGGAGAGGCCAAGACGAGCTCGACGTAAATTGTGTGTATGTGTAGGCCCCGGTCGGAATTGGTGTGTGTGTGTGTGCGCGTATTAGATCTATTTTCTTTGCGTTCCGATTTTTGTCCCGTGTCCCTTGCGAAGGAGGGGAATTATTAACGACAGGTAAAATAAATTTCCTGACTATAAACTTCTCTTGCCGCGCGTGATTGACACCTGACCCATCCCCTCTACCTTATCCACGAGGCTGCAGTTTGGCCGGACACTGCGTTCCCTTTTCTTGGCCCGACAAGCCGATTTTCGGCTGGCGCCCTATATAAATTGTCGGGACGGGAGGAGGGGAGTTTTGTGACTCTCTCGGTCCTTTTTCCCCAGCTCCCTCGATTTTGCGGTCACAATGCATAACAACCATACTGCGAGAGAAAAGGTATTCCTGCGCCAATGAGCTAAACTTTTAACAGATAAAAATTTAGCAATTTGCGATGCTAAACTGTTTTATGGGTCACTCAACCAACTTTTGATGATATTTTTCTTTAATTTTATCAAAAAAGTGTTGAAACGTATTAAGAGGATGGATCAGTCACCTAACCTCGACTCGAATTTTCGAACTTGAAATTCTTCGACACGAATTGGACGATTACAAAAAGGCTCTGTCAACGGGCGCAAGACGATGGCAAAGATCCGCTGACAAGGCCGTTTTGTAATCAGTCAAACCGTATCGATGAATTTCACTTTCGAAATTCGCAGCTATCTCTCCCGCACTCACGGGGGTTATATACCGACTGATCCATGCTCTTAATGAACAGAATAAATGTAAATTAAATTATTTTATTATTTTAAGTTAGGGCAAATTACTATCATCATTTTTATATTTTGTTTTTACTAAAACAATTTATTTATATTTTTTATGGTGGTGTTATTTATTACTTATCAGAAATTGAAGGAAAAAAATAACAAAAATTCGATTGTAGAACTTACGATCATTGTTTTGACTCTTTCATGTACGAATACTTTTTATAATTATTCTATATTGAGAGCTTACTTGTAAAGTCGGGTTCAACTATTTCATTACCAACTTATGTTTTCAGATTGTTGATCCAGATCTAAAACTGCTGAATATCAACGCAAGGTTTCCAGGTGCACGCAATGATGCATACATCTGGAGCATATCACCAATTCGCCGAGCTATGGAATATCATTACAATCGAGGAGAACGGAAAACTTGGCTTATTGGTAAGTCTCAGTGCGTTGTTATTTGCACTGTCAAGTACAGCAAGGCTGTGTACTTTATACTCCTGCTGAAAGTGACATTTTGCTCCATAAAATAGTAAATTTGGTTTCAACAGACGAATCCTTTTGAAAACTTGTTGCCGTTTATGTATACATTCAATACATTCTTAACAATATCAATATTTATCAGGTGATGCTGGATACCCGCTAGAACCATGGCTCATGACACCCTTGGCTACTTATCCTGAAGATACTCAGCAATTTCAATACACGCAGCAGCTTTGCAAGGCAAGGAACGTTGTTGAACGATTTTTTGGTGTTTTTAAATCTGTATGGAGATGTCTGTCCTATCAGCGTGTGCTTATGTACGAACCGGCATTTGCAGCAAAAATAGTTAATGCCTGTGCAGTATTGCATAATATGAGAATACACCATCGTTTGAATAACGAAGTATTCCAAGCAGCGATAGCTGATCATCGTCAAATCGAAAACATTGATGTAGATTTTGATAATGACTTACCTGAAAGAGGACCACGCGCTGTGGCTCAGAGGATCCAACGGCAAATTATGAGGGAGAGATTCCCTTATTACCGTGACGCACAAGATATGAGAGATGAGCACGATGAATGAACTACCGTTTTTTCTATTTTGATTGGTATACGTCAATTACTAAACTACGAATTACAGCTATCGCTATTCAATGTGTAATATTTATTGTAATAACTACTGTAACATGAAAACATGTCTAATGCGTTTGTACATATCTAAATTATAATTTGAAATTCACTGTAAAAATCCATGTGTACTTTCGTCGGCGTATGTGCGCGATAGATAGTATTGGGGGAATTGTATACAGATTTTGTGAGGGAGCGTTTTGAAAATAAAAAGCGATTTGAAATACCTTGTGATTTGTTTTCATTTTTATTATTAATATTTGGCATGAACCTGTTTATTATATTAACGATATGACACTTTTCTCTGCTATTAGACAACTATGTACACATATACACTAAACAAGTAACTTTCAATAAACTTCTTAATACTTTAAATATAAAACCTTTATATAAACATGAAAACTCTATATAGATAAAAAATGTTATTTTTTTTTTCAAAACGTCAACACAATCTTTTATTATAAGAGCGAGCTGCGAGAATGCCTCGTCTCGAGTTTTTTGACTTTCGGCCAAGGTACGAAGAATCTCGTTCCTCTCTTTGTCATTGTCTGCAATTTTTTGCATAGTTTTAGCAAACATCTGAAAAAATAACAATTGTCAAATTTGATTGAATTGATTAATTTGTTAGAAAAAGAATTTTTATTTGCACAATAAGCATATCAAAGACTTGTACTATTTACCTCCATGCACGAAATTTGTCGTTCAGCTAGGTCCACAAAATCTTCCCGCGCATCTTGCAACTGTGTGCCCAACCTATTGGGACCTTGAAAATATAACAAAAATTGTACGCATGTTTTTGTACCTTGTAGCAATTGAATGAAGGACTATAATCATACTCACGACGCTTTATGGCATTTGTGGTTCTTCCCGGACGACTTGAGCTGTTTTGGCGACTCGAATGTTGGTTAGATGTTGACGGTGCACATGGTGGTTTCTGCGGACTCGACAATTGACGAGGTTCGAAGAGTGCAGCTGCTTCAGCGTCTGTTGCTGTTAATGCCCTTTTTTGCCTTTTCACTGATTTGTCTGTTATCAAAGACAATTCAGTTTCGTCGGTCCCTTCCATTAGTTCGGCCAGCACGTCATAATCTAAAATGAAACGGTATATACTTTGTTCTGACATCAAAGTAATTTCAGTTCTGTAAGCTGAAAATTTTACTAACTAGTATAATGACTGCTGTCGCTAATGTCACTGATGCTCCGCACTGTCAAGGGATTAGCACCAATCTCCAATATACCTTCGTCCCCATCTGCGAGTAGCTCAATGGCGTTAGGCTGAAATAATTAAAGCGAAACATATATCAGTTTGTCAACTTTATGGTTGAAATATCCACAAACTTTCAAACTACGAAAGAAATAATCGTTTGAAATAAAGTAAAAATGTTGACATAGCATTTCTACTACACAACTCAACTTATTACATAGGATTTTTCAATTATTTACACCAAGAAGGTGTAATACATCTGTATTCAAAGACGAATTATTACCTGTTCTTCTGGGAATGCATCCGGACTCTCAACTCCTTCTACGTAATCGTGACCCATTAAACCCAAAATTTTTTGGTCGCGCTCTGTTAGTTTTGGTGGAGGGCCTGTCGAGTTGCCTGTTGCAGCTTGATTCGCGCGTATCTTTGCCACTTTTTGAGACACCAGTGTTTTGTTGTCTCGCCACGTCTATAAAAATATTTTAGATGTATATTGTTTGGAGCTACGGAAACATCTTGATGTGAAATATTTAAATATCCCTTCCATGTGTCAACTATTTTTCAATGAGAACATAACGCTATTGACTTACGGATTTCCATGACTTCACGTCTTTTGTTCGTCCATCGGTCCACATCTTATTTAATTCGTCCGCCAACTTCTCCCATGAAGCAGACAAATCAGATTTGTCGTGCAATGTTAGAAATTTCCCTGTAGCCACATGAGGATTCTGGACAAAGTAATCAACCATGAAATCGATTTGCGATGCGGTTGCCTTTGCTTGTCTTTTCCTCGCGCCTACTGCCACGCACGTTTTATTCCTAAAACAAAATTCGAACCACGTTTAATGAATTTCATGTACTTAAGCAAATATATACAACCTACGAGTGTACGGCCGGTTGTTCCATCTTCAGGAAAATTCTACCTGCAGGTTGTAGCATCGGATAACAGACTTTTAACTATGGATATAATCAAATAAAATTCACCGGGAGGTAGAAAAACCGGTCCGAAATATGCATGTATAACCTATAATTCCACCTGTCATATTGTAATACACGTATTGTTAAATATTTTCATTACAAATGTATTTACTTACTGCGATTGCGAAGCCATTGTCGAACGAAATAAATTCTTTACTTTTCACTGTCGAAAAATCACGCCAAAGTATATGTAATAAAGGCACCATGGAGACTAGAGACCATGAAAGGCACAAAGAAACACGATTTGTAAACAATGCTTCCCATTCGACGATTACTAGTTATTTATGAGAAGTTACTAAAATGCCGGTGGTTCTCAACATCAACCATCGATAGATTTTTCTATTTCACGTAGTAAACGTCACTTCCGTATAGGCTTGAAACATACCGACGACGTTAAATAACGACGTTTCGTTATCGCATTCTGTAACGTCGAAGCAACGCTATTTGGAGTTACGGAATCAGACAGTCGTTATCCGTTTGTCGTTACACACGGTAGACGTCGCTATCGTTACCATAACGTTCCGATTCGTTATAGACATAACGAGTTACAGAATCCCGCTGCAGAAAATAGTTTTCTGGTGAATTCTAACTTTTCTTCGTAACCAATCGATTGTTAGTCGTTTGTTAGTGATTGTTAGTCACTTTATATCGTTTGTTAGAGCTAAATTATTATTAAAATTAAGGAAACACTTTTCGGCCCTAGAGCGCGCTGCAAGCCAAGTGAAGATGGCAGCATCGTCGCGACAGCTGCTTCCGGCTTTGCACATGTGACTCGTCAATTTCAGCAAAACGTTGATTCTTGTCATTCTATTAGATTGTTAGACGATCACTAGGGATTGTTAGTAAATTTTCATCGATTGTTAGAGCTCCATTTTTATTAAATCGCCGTAAAATTTTTCGGTGCGAGAGCGCGCTGCGTGTCGCGAAGGTTGGCAGCATCGCCGCGACAGCTGCTTCCGGCTTTGCACATGTAACTCGTCAATATCAGCAAAACGTTGATTTTTGACATTCTATTAGATTGTTAGACGAATGCTAGTGATTGTTAGTTGATTTTCATCATTTGTTAGATCTCCATTTTCATTTAATCGCCGAAAAACTTTTCGGCGCGAGAGCGTGCTGCATGTCGCGAAGGTTGGCAGCATCGTCGCGACAGCTGCTTCCGGCTTTGCACATGTATCTCGTCAATTTCAGCGAAACGTTGATTCTTGTCATTCTATTAGATTGTTAGACGATCGCTAGTGATTATTAGTTAACGTTCATCGTTAGTTAGAGCTCCATGTATATTTAATCGCTGAAAAACTTTTCGGCGCTATAGCGCGCTGCTTGTCGCGAAGATTGGCAGCATCGTCGCGACAGCTGCTTCCGGCTTTGCACATGTAACTCGTCAATTTCAGCAAAACGTCGATTCTTGTCATTCTATTAGATTGTTAGAAGATCGCTAGTGATTGTTAGTTAATTTTCATCGTTTGTTAAATCTCCATTTTTATTTAATCGCCAAAAACTTTTCGGCGCGAGAGCGCGCTGCATGTCGCGAAGGTTGGCAGCATCATCGCGACAGCTACTTCCGGCGTTGCACATGTAATTCGTCGATTTCAGCAAAACTTTGATTCTTGAAATTCTATTAGATTGTTAGACGATCGCTAGTGATTGTTAGTTCATTTTCATCGTTTGTTAGAGCTCCATTTATATGTGATCGCTGAAAAACTTTTCGGCGCTAGAGCGCGCTGCATGTCGCGAAGGTTGGCAGCATCGCCGTGACAGCTGCTTCCGGCTTTGCAATTGTAACTCGTCAATATCAGCAAAACGTCGATTTTTGACATTCTATAAGATTGTTAGATGAATGCTAGTGATTGTTAGTCAATTTTCATCATTTGCTAGAACTCCATTTTCATTTAATCGCCGAAAAACATTTCGGCGCGAGAGCGCGCTGCATGTCGCGAAGGTTGGTAGCATCATCGCGACAGCTGCTTTCGGCTTTGCACATGTATCTCGTCAATTTCAGCGAAACGTTGATTCTTGTCATTCTATTAGATTGTTAGACGATCGCTAGTGATTGTTAGTTAACTTTCATGGATTGTTAGAGGTCCATTTATATTTAATCGCTGAAAAACTTTTCGGCGCTATAGCGCGCTGCTTGTCGCGAAGGTTAGCAGCATCGTCGCGACAGCTGCTTCCGGCTTTGCACATAGAACTCGTCAATTTCAGCAAAACGTCGATTCTTGTCATTCTATTAGATTGTTAGACGATCGCTAGTGATTGTTAGTTAATTTTCATCGTTTGTTAAATCTCCATTTTTATTTAATCGCCAAAAACTTTTCGGCGCGAGAGCGCGCTGCATGTCGCGAAGGTTGGCAGCATCGTCGCGACAGCTGCTTCCGGCTTTGCACATGTATCTCGTCAATTTCAGCAAAACGTTGATTCTTGTCATTCTATTAGATTGTTAGACGATCGCTAGTGATTGTTAGTTAACTTTCATCGTTTGTTAGACCTCCATTTATATTTAATCGCTGAAAAACTTTTCGGCGCTGAAGCGCGCTGCATGTCGCGAAGATTGGCAGCATCGCCGCGACAGCTGCTTCCGGCTTTGCACATGTAACTCGTCAATATCAGCAAAACGTTGATTTTTGACATTCTATTAGATTGTTAGACGAATGCTAGTGATTGTTAGTCATTTTTCATCATTTGGTAGATCTCCATTTTCATTTAATCGCCGAAAAACTTTTCGGCGCGACAGCGCGCTGCATGTCGCGAAGGTTGGCAGCATCGCCGCGACAGCTGCTCACGACTTTGCACATGTAACTCGTCAATGTCAGCAAAACGTTGATTCTTGACATTCTATTAGATTGTTAGACGATTGCTAGTAATTGTTAGTTCATTTTCATCGTTTGTTAGAGCTCCATTTATATTTTATCGCTGAAAAACTTGTCGGCGCTAGAGCGCGCTGCTTGTCGCAAAGGTTGGCAGCATCGCCGCGACAGCTGCTTACGACTTTGCACATGTAACTCGTCAATATCAGCAAAACGTTGATTCTTGACAATCTATTAGATTGTTAGACGAATGCTAGTGATTGTTGGTTAATTTTCATCGTTTGTTAGATCTCCATTTTTATTTAATCGCCGAAAAACCTTTCGGCGCGAAAGCGAGCTGTATGTCGCGAAGGTTGGCAGCATCGTTGCGACAGCTGCTTCCGGCTTTGCACATGTATCTCGTCAGTTTCAGTAAAACGTTGATTCTTGTCATTCTATTCGATTGTTAGACGATCGCTAGTGATTGTCTCATAGAATGTCAAGAATCAACGTTTTGCTGAAAATGACGAGTTACATGTGCAAAGTCGTAAGCAGCTGTCGCGGCGATGCTGCCAACCTTCGCGACATGCAGCGCGCTCTCGCGCCGAAAAGTTTTCAGCGATTTAATAAAAATGGAGCTCTAACAAACGATGAAATCTAACTAACAATCACTAGCGATCGTCTAACAATCTAATAGAATGTCAAGAATCAACGGTTTGCTGAAATTGACGAGTTACATGTGCAAAGCCGGAAGTAGCTGTCGCGACGATGCTGCCAACCTTCGCGACAAGCAGCGCGCTCTAGCGCCGAAAAGTATTTCAGCGATTAAATATAAATGGAGCTCTAACAAACGATTAAAATCAACTAACAATCACTAGCGATCGTCTAACAATCGAAGAGAATGACAAGAATCAACGTTTTGCTGAAATTCACGATATACATGTGCAATGCCGGAAGCAGCTGTCGCGACGATGCTGCCAACCCTCGCGACATGCAGCGCGCTCTCGCGCCGAAAAGTTTTTCGGCGATTGAATAAACGTGGAGCTCTAACAAACGATGAAAATTAACTAACAATCACTAGCATTCGTCTAACATCTTAATAGAATGTTAAGAATCAACGTTTTGCTAATATTGACGAGTTACATGTGCAAAGTCGTAAGCAGCTGTTGCGGCGATGCTGCCAACCTTCGCGACAAGCAGCGCGCTCTAGCGCCGACAAGTTTTTCAGCGATAAAATATAAATGGAGCTCTAACAAACGATGAAAATTAACTAACAATTACTAGCAATCGTCTAACAATCTAATAGAATGTCAAGAATCAACGGTTTGCTGAAAATGACGAGTTACATGTGCAAAGCCGGAAGTAGCTGTCGCGACGATGCTGCCAACCTTCGCGACAAGCAGCGCGCTCTAGCGCCGAAAAGTTTTTCAGCGATTAAATATAAATGGAGCTCTAACAAACGATTAAAATCAACTAACAATCACTAGCGATCGTCTAACAATCGAATAGAATGACAAGAATCAACGTTTTGCTGAAATTGACGAGATACATGTGCAATGCCGGAAGCAGCTGTCGCGACGATGCTGCCAACCTTCGCGACATGCAGCGCGCTCTCGCGCCGAAAAGTTTTCGGCGATTGAATAAACGTGGAGCTCTAACAAACGATGAAAATTAACTAACAATCACTAGCATTCGTCTAACAATCTAATAGAATGTTAAGAATCAACGTTTTGCTAATATTGACGAGTTACATGTGCAAAGTCGTAAGCAGCTGTTGCGGCGATGCTGCCAACCTTTGCGACAAGCAGCGCGCTCTAGCGCCGACAAGTTTTTCAGCGATAAAATATAAATGGAGCTCTAACAAACGATGAAAATGAACTAACAATTACTAGCAATCGTCTAACAATCTAATAGAATGACAAGAATCCACGTTTTGCTGAAATTGACGAGATACATGTGCAAAGCCGTAAGCAGCTGTTGCGGCGATGCTGCTAACCTTCGCGACAAGCAGCGCGCTCTAGTGCCGAAAAGTTTTTCAGCGATTAAATATAATTGGAGCTCTAACAAACGATGAAAATTAACTAACAATCACTAGCATTCGTCTAACAATCTAAAAGAATGTCACGAATCAACGTTTTGCTGAAATTGACGAGTTACATGTGCAAAGTCGTAAGCAGCTATCGCGGCGATGCTGCCCACCTTCGCGACAAGCAGCGCGCTCTAGCGCCGAAAAGTTTTTCAGCGATCACATATAAATGGAGCTCTAACAAACGATGAAAATGAACTAACAATCACTAGCGATCGTCTAACAATCTAATAGAATGTCAAGAATCAACGTCTTGCTGAAATTGACGAGTTACATGTGCAACGCCGGAAGTAGCTGTCGCGACGATGCTGCCAACCTTCGCGACATGCAACGCGCTCTCGCGCCGAAAAGTTTTTGGCGATTAAATAAAAATGGAGATTTAACAAACGATGAAAATTAACTAACAATCACTAGCGATCGTCTAACAATCTAATAGAATGACAAGATTCGCCGTTTTGCTGAAATTGACGAGTGTCATGTCGAAAGCCGGAAACAGCTGTCGCGACGATGCTGCCATCCTTCGCGACAAGCAGCGCGCTCTAGCGCCGAAAAGTTTTTCAGCGATTAAATATAAATGGAGCTATAACAAACGATGAAAGTTTACTAACAATCACTAGCGATCGTCTAACAATCTAATAGAATGACAAGAATCAACGTTTTGCTGAAATTGACGAGATACATGTGCAAAGCCGGGAGCAGCTGTCGCGATGATGCTGCCAACCTTCGCGACATGCAGCGCGTTCTCGCGCCGAAAAGTTTTTCGGCGATTAAACAAAAATCGAGATCTAACAAACGATGAAAATTAACTAACAATCATTAGCGATCGTCTAACAATCTAATAGGATGACAAGAATCGACGTTTTGCTGAAATTGACGAGTCACATGTGCAAAGCCGGAAGCAGCTGTCGCGATGATGCTGCCAACCTTCGCGACATGCAGCGCGCTCTCGCGCCGAAAAGTTTTTCGGCGATTAAATAAAAATGGAGATCTAACAAACGATTAAAATCAACTAACAATCACTAGCGATCGTCTAACAATCGAATAGAATGACAAGAATCAACGTTTTGCTGAAATTGACGAGATACATGTGCAATGCCGGAAGCAGCTGTCGCGACGATGCTGCCAACCTTCGCGACATGCAGCGCGCTCTCGCGCCGAAAAGTTTTTCGGCGATTGAATAAACGTGGAGCTCTAACAAACGATGAAAATTAACTAACAATCACTAGCATTCGTCTAACAATCTAATAGAATGTCAAGAATCAACGTCTTGCTGAAATTGACGAGTTACATGTGCAACGCCGGAAGTAGCTGTCGCGACGATGCTGCCAACCTTCGCGACATGCAACGCGCTCTCGCGCCGAAAAGTTTTTGGCGATTAAATAAAAATGGAGATTTAACAAACGATGAAAATTAACTAACAATCACTAGCGATCGTCTAACAATCTAATAGAATGACAAGAATCGACGTTTTGCTGAAATTGACGAGTTTCATGTCCAAAGCCGGAAACAGTCGTCGCGACGATGCTGCCATCCTTCGCGACAAGCAGCGCGCTCTAGCGCCGAAAAGTTTTTCAGCGATTAAATATAAATGGAGCTATAACAAACGATGAAAGTTTACCAACAATCACTCGCGATCGTCTAACAATCTAATAGAATGACAAGAATCAACGTTTTGCTGAAATTGACGAGATACATGTGCAAAGCCGGGAGCAGCTGTCGCGATGATGCTGCCAACCTTCGCGACATGCAGCGCGTTCTCGCGCCGAAAAGTTTTTCGGCGATTAAACAAAAATCGAGATCTAAGAAACGATGAAAATTAACTAACAATCACTAGCGATCGTCTAACAATCTAATAGGATGACAAGAATCGACGTTTTGCTGAAATTGACGAGTCACATGTGCAAAGCTGGAAGCAGCTGTCGCGATGATGCTGCCAACCTTCGCGACATGCAGCGCGCTCTCCTGCCGAAAAGTTTTTCGGCGATTAAATAAAAATGGAGATCTAACAAACCATGAAAAGTGACTAAAAATCACTAGCGATCGTCTAACAATCTAATAGAATGACAAGAATCATTGTTTTGCTGAAATTGACGAGATACATGTGCAAAGCCGGAAGCAGCTGTCGCGACGATGCTGCCAACCTTCGCAACACGCAGCGCGCTCTCGCACCGAAAAGTTTCACGGCGATTAAATAAAAATGGAGCTCTAACAAACGATGAAAATTTACTAACAATCCCTAGTGATCGTCTAACAATCTAATAGATTGACAAGAATCAACGTTTTGCTGAAATTGACGAGTTACATGTGCAAAGCCGGAAGCAGCTGTCGCGACGATGCTGCCATCTTCACTTGGCTTGCAGCTCGCTCTAGGGCCGAAAAGTTTTTCCTTAATTTTAATAATAATTGAGCTCTAACAAACGATATAAAGTGACTAACAATCACTAACAAACGACTAACAATCGATTGGTTACGAAGACAAGTTCGAATTCACCAGAAAACTATTTTCTGGGGCTAACTTTGGCATAAATTTGTTTTTCGTTTTATTCAATAAATAAAGTCTAACAAACGCTGGGTTTTGTCTAACAAACACTAGCAAACGACTAACAATCGATTGGCATCGAAAAAAATTCGATATTTCCATAGTCGGCGGCTAAGTGTATGGAGTTGCCTTTGCATTGCCGCTGAACCACCTGGTATCTAGGCTCCATGATCTCCCTACTAATCTCTGATTTGACATGCACAGATCGGACTCCTCCCACTTTAGCCTCCGCGCAAGGAGACTAGAGAGAAGGAGTCGACACTCCCGCTTTATACAGTTCTTTCAATCACCTCGTCAAAGTTAACCCCCCCACTTTGACTAATCGAACTTTTTTTTTACGAATCGTTTGGTGGTCGTTTGGTAGCGTTTGGTAAACCATTCAAATCGTTTGGTAGTCATCCGTTTTTCGAAAAAACGATAATCAAAAATTGGGCAGCAAGTCGGCCGCCTCACTTTGGATAATCGAAATTTTTTTAACGAGTCGTTTGGCGGTCGTTTGGTTGCGTTTGGTAAACCATTTAAATCGTTTGGAATTTTACCGTTCTTTCGGAAAATCAAAAAGAAAATTTCAATCCATAAGATAGGACGATGAGCAGCGGAAAAAGTCTCGACAACCAACGCCATCTATCGCAAAAACGTCGTATAATATCGTGACCAATCACAGCCTTCCGTTTCGGATACGCGAAATTTCTTTCGGTTCGGTCCGAGTTTATTAACAAATCTAAATATGAAAATGTCACATTGTTCTGCCCCTGCGGCTTCTGGCGACCAATCACACCTCTCTATTCCTGATATCCACGTATTTTGTGTTATCGTATATGAATGATCGACTACCAAACGTCCCGAATAGAATACCAAACGCTACCAGATGTTTTTCTATCGATCGCGGCCCATTAGAACGTAATCGGACAAGAAATAACGAGTAAATCTACGCTAATAAATAATTCTGCCAGTGCGGCTTCTGGCGACCAATCCCAGCGCTTCATTTCCGATTCGCTGTATCTTGTGTTGGCGTTATTCATTGATCGACTACCAAACGCCCTGAATAGACTACCTAACGCTATGATTTATTTTTCTATCGATTGAGTCTCATCACAATGAATTAGGCACAAAATAATAGGTGGATTGTTGTTAGAAATTCCTTTTTCCGCTACAGCTACTGACGACCAATCACAGCTCGCCGTTCACGATAAACACGAATTTCTCGTTGGCGCAATCTAGTGATCGACTACCAATCGTTCTAAATTGAATACCAAACGCTTCCGGGAGTTTTTCTATAAATCAAGACTCATTGAAGAGAAATCAGACAAGAGGTAGCGAGTGTATCCGTGTTTTACAATTTTACTCTGTGGTTGGAATTTCAGTGATCAATCGCAGTCCTCTAATCAAAACGCCGGATATCCGTTCTTGGTTCAGTTGTGACTTTGGATCCTGATCCGCCATAGCCGAGGCGTAACTTTTTTTTCATTCGCGACCTCATTTGGAAATAATTATTTAATTGAAGTGTGCGAAAAGTTATTACTAATAAAGAATCAAATCAAAGGAACTCAACAGGAAGTCACATAAGAGAGATGGCCCAAGAATGGGCCGCCCAGATACCACCATAAACGTAGTCGAACAACTTTAACTTCTCAAGGTTTTTTCATTCCTAATCGTTTGCTGGTCGTTGGGTGGTGATGGGTAGCCTAATACAAAGGTTCGGTTGTCGACCGTCTCGTTATAATTAAATGACACTTTTTTTCCGCAAAGTCGGCTGCACTTTTTTTTATTTTTCACGCAATCAATAAAATGCCACGCCGAATCGATGCAGAATCGTTTGGTGGTCACAAATATGCGAATCCCAGCGATTGGTAGTTAATTCATTAGTTATGCCGGTCGTAAAACAATCTACGTCTAGGCGCATCCGATGGAGGGCCGTAATTGGTGATTTATAGATCCAACAGAATACGGCGCAGTGATATTCCAATTTATTCATGTTTTAACCTCGTTCCAATAAGTCTTAAACGGAAGATAATCGTTTGGTCGTGATTGGTAGCTTTATTGAAACATTTAGTGGTTAATTCCTTAATTACGCCCAACGAAAAACGTCTACGGTTAGATGTAGGCGATAGAGGGCTGTAGTTGGCTGCTGATGGATCCAACAGAATACGGAGCAGTGAAATATCAAGGTCTTTATGTTTTATCACCGACATCGTTCCAATAAGTTTCACGCGGGAGATAATCGTTTGGTAGTGATTGGTAGCTTAATTATAACATTTGGTAGTTAATTCCTCGATTACGACGATTAAAAAATCATCTATGTTTGGACGAAGGGATAGAGGGCTGTAGCTGGCTACCGATGGATCCGACAGAATACGGAGCAGTGATATTTCAATTTCTTCATGTTTTTCGTCACCAATCGCGTTCTAATAAGTCTCAAACGGAAAATAATTGTTTGGTAGTGATTGGAAGCTTTATTTAAACGTTCGGTAGTTAATTCCTTAATTTGCTGTAGTTGGCTGTTGATTGATCCAACGGAATACGGAGCGGTGATATTTCAAATTCTTTATGTTTTTCTTCACCGATCTCGTTCCAATAAGTGTCATACGGAAGATAATATTTAGATGCTGATTGGTAGCTCGATTAAAACGTTTGGTAGATAATTCCTCATTTACGCTGATCGAAAACTATCCACGGTTAGACGCAGGCGATAGAGGGCTGTAGTTGGCTGCTGAAGGATCTAATGGAATACGGGGCAGTGATATTTCAATTTAGTCATGTTTTTCTTCACCGATCTCGTTCTAATAAGTCTTAAACGGAAGATAATCGTTTGGTAGTGATTGGTAGCTTACTTGAGGAGAGATATACACCTCGATGGTCGAGGTCGAGGATTTAGAAGCTATGAACATTCCGTCGACCGTAGAAGACCTGCTCTATAGGCCTGGTATCGATGAATCCACGTAAGTTGACAAATTTCATGATTCATCCATTCCAAAATTTTCAATCGCGTTTTTCTCAAAACCACGTTTTTCAAATCGGTACCCAAAATTTCTCGAAAACCAATGGAGGGATCGCCTGGAGGTTTTTTGTGGTTATTCTGTACACCATTATCTAGTAACTGTCAGGATTTTTTCCGTTACTTAGTTTTTGTTTTATAGGCAAAATAATAACTAATTTTTGGCCCAAAAATGACTATTTATGTTCAAACGTCCGCCATTTTGTCATAAATTGATATTTTCCCAATCGGCTATGACAAGCATAGATTATAGTATGTAATTTAATAATCTTTTTGTTTTTATTGCAGATGATTTTTGAAGAAACGCCAGTGGGTACCCTATACGCAGATTTTTTTACGACGCTCCAAGGATCATACAATATCCTTGTATATTTTTGATATTTTTAAATAAAAAAAATTAAACATATTTTTGAATGTATATATTTTAGATAATTGAAACCCCAATCCAAAATTTTGAATCGTTTTCCTTGAAAAAAATCTCAAAAATGACCTTTTCCGGCTTCTAGGTGTATATCTCCCCTTAAAACGTTTGGTGGATAATCCCTCAATTACGCGGATCGAGAAAACCATCTACGGTTAGATGCAGGCGATAGAGGGCGGTAGTTGGATGCTGAATGATTTAACGGAATACGGAGCAGTGATATATCAATTTCTTTATGTTTTTCTTCGCCGATCTCGTTCCAATAAGTCTCAAATGGAAGATAATCGTTTGTTAGTGATTAGTAGTTCAATTACAATGTTTGGTAGTTCATTCCTTAATGACGCCGATCGAAAAATCATCAACCCGTAGACACAGGCGATAGAGGGCTGTCATTGGTTGCTGAAGGATCTAACGGAAAAGGGAGCAGTGGTATATCAATTTCATTATGTTTTTCGTCACCGATCTCGTTCCAATAAGTCTTGTACAGACGATAATCGTTTGGTAGTGATTGGTAGCTTAATTATAACGTTTGGTAGTTAATTCCTTAATTACTCCAATCGAAAAACCATCTATGTTTAGATGAAGTAATCGAGGGCTGTAGTTGGCTGCTGTTGAATCCTACGGAATTCGGAGCAATAAAATATATATTTCTTAATGTTTTTTTTTCACCGGGCTCGTTCCAATAAGTCTCATACGGAAGATAATCGTTTGGTAGTGATTGGTAGCTTAATTAAAACGTTTGGTAGATAATTCCTCAATCACACCGATCGAGAAAACCATCTACAGTTAGACGCAGGCGATAGAGGGCTGTAGTTGGCTACTGAAGGACGGTTAGAGCTGGGCCTTTTGCGCCGGAGGTCTCGAGTTCGATTCCTCCTTCGGATCTTTTCTTTTTATCCCAACAATTATTCAAAACGTCTCTCATCCCTACATTATATTTTTAAATTTGTTTACAAGATTTTTTATAATTATTTTCATTTTTACAACTATTTTCTTTTTTCTCCAATAAAACAATTCATAACGTTGGGTTTTTAAAAATTTTTCATTGTAAAGCATATGAGGAAGAACATTAGGTTTTTAATGAGAATAACAAAGTCGATTAGGAAAAATTCAATTTTTATTCATATAATAATCATTCACAAAAACCGCAGTGGTAATTATCGTAGAAACAAACAAAGCAATAATATTTGCAACATCTTGCGCAACATATAAAACGGATTTTTTTCAATCGCAGGGAGGCTGCAATACATCCGTACAAAAACATGTTCCATTAACATTCATGAAATTGTTTCTAGTAACTGATAATTTTGAGGCAAACCAGGCGTATTGAATCATGTTTCGGAATATTGGTGACGATAATTGATGGTGAATTATCGAATGGATTTTCATACAATCTTCCCGGGAATTAATTTCACGAATCTGTTCTAACAATTCGCTGCAATTTACTAGAAAAATTTTCATGAATGTTAATGGGACATGTTTTTGTAAGGATGGAATGCAACTTCCCAGCGATTGTAAAAAATCCGCTTTTATGTGATGGGCAAGATGTCGCAAAAATTATTGCTTTGTTTGCTTCTACGATACTTATCATTGCGGTTTTTGTATATAATTATTATATGAATAAAAATTAACCTGGTACGTTGGTCTAGTGGTTAGCGTGCTGGCCAGCGGATTGGGAGGTCGCGGGTTCTAAACCCAGTCGCGTACTTTCGTCGGGAAATGTTTGGGAAAGGTTTGGGAAATGACTGGGAAGCGAACTTGTGACCGGCTGTATAGGTATAGGTTTTCCGCGGTTTCCCGATGCCCATGGCAGATATGCCCATGGCGAATATCATACAGAGGGGGAAGTCAGCTGCGGCCGCAAGGTGGGTGGGTGTGGAATGGGTGGCAGGGAAGAGTTGTGGAATAGTTGATAGATAGGGATAAATGGATGTGGAATGGGACGTAAGAACAAAGTTGAGGCGGATTGGGGCTCGTAGAAATGGGAACACCTGTACGGCTGGAAACGAACCAATATATGAATAAAAAATTTATTTTTCCTAATCGACTTCGTTATTCTCATTAAAAACCCAATGTCCCTCCTCAAATACTTTACAATGAAAAATAAAAAACCCACCGTTATGAATTGTTCTATTGGAAAAAAAGGAAAGTAATTTTAAAAAAATGAAAATAATTAACAAAAATAATGTAAAGAAATTTTTTTAAATGATGTAGGGATGAGAAACGTTTTGAATAAATGTTGGGATAACAAAAAAAAGTTCCGAAGGAGGAATCGAACTCGAGACCTCCGGCGCAGAAGACCGAGCCTAAGCGTCTAGACCAGACGGAGGCTCGTCACATGCCTGACATTTTAAACTTATAAGGCACCTAAGAAACTTTGAATCGATTTTCCTCGGAATTTTCCGAGTAGTGCGTCCTACTACTTTAACCACGTGAGGGGCTGGGGGTCTTCTTTCACCACAAACAAATTCGGCCAAATCCCCGACCCCACGGTCGTGTCGACTCCGTGTTAGGGTAGATGATTTTTTGATCGGCGTATTTGAGGAATTAACGACCAAACGTTTTAATTGAGTTACCGATTACTACCAAACGATTATCTTCCTATGAGACTTATTAGAACGAGATCGGTGATGAAAAACATAAAGAAATTGAAATATCACTACTCCATATATCGTTAGATCCTTCAGTAGCCAAATACAGCCCTCTATCGCCTGCGTCTAACCGTAGATGGTTTTCTCGATCGGCGTAATTGAGGAATTATCTACCAAACGTTTTAATTAAGCTACCGATCACTACCAAACGATTATCTTCCATATGAGACTTGTTGGAACACGATCGGTGAAGATAAATCATGAAGAAATAGATATTTTATTGCTCCGTATTCCGTTGGATTCGTCAGCAGCCAACTACAGCCCTCTATCCCTTCATCTAAACACAGATGGTTTTTTGATTGGCGTAATTAAGGAATTAACTACCAAACGTTATAATTAAGCTACCAATCACTGTCATACGATTATCTTCCATATGAGATCCATTGGAATGAGATCGGTGACGAAAAACATCATAGAATTTAAATACCACTACTCCCTTTTCCGTTAGATCCTTCAGCAGCCAATTACAGCCCTCTATCGCCTGTGTCTACGGGTTGACGATTTCTCGATCGGCGTAATTAAGGAATTAACTACCAAACATTGTAATTATGCTACCAATCACTGGTAAACGATTATCTTCCATTTGAGACTCATTGGAACGAGATCGTCGAAGAAAAACATGAAGAAATTGACATATCAATGCTCCGTATTCCGTTAGATCCTTCAGCAACCAACTACACCCCTCTATCGCCTGCGTCTAACCGTAGATGGTTTTCTCGATCGGCGTAATTGAGGAATCATCTACCAAACGTTTTAAGGGGAGATATATACCTAAGAGCCGGGGAAAGGTCATTTTTGTGAATTTTATCAAGGAAAACTATTCGAAATTTTGGATTGGGCTTTCAATTATCCATTCCATCCATTGAATATACATCCAAAAATATGTTTAATTTGCTTTATTTAAAAATATCAAAAATATACAAGGATACTGTATGAACCTTGGAGCGTCGTAAAAATATCTACGTATACGGTACCCACCGGCGTTTTTTCAAAAATAATCTGAAAAAATCCAAAAAGATTATTAAATTACATACTCTAATCTGGTACTTGTCATAGCGGATTTTGAAAATATCGTTTTATGACAAAATGGCGGACGTTTGAACTTAAATAGTTATTTTTGGGCCAAAAATTATTTATCATTTTACCTATAAAACAAAAACGAAGTAACGGAAAAAAATCCTATGATAAGTACTAGATAATGGTGTATAGAATAACCACAAAAAAACTCAAGGCAATCGGTTCATTGGTTTTCGAGAAATTTTGGGTGCCGATTTGAAAAACGTGGGTCTGAGAAAAACGGGTTTAAAAATTTAGGAATAAATACATCCGGAAGTTTGTCAACTTGCATGGAATCATCGATACCAGGCCCATAGTGTAGGTCTTCTACGGTCGAAGGAATGTTCATAGCTTCTACATCCTCGACCTCGACTATCGAGGTGTATATCTCTCCTTCTTTTAGCCGGAGATTAGTAGGGAGATGCACAACGCTCCCCTTTTCGGCGTGCCTCATAAATGGCGCTAAATCGCGGCGGCGAGTTCGAGAGTATGATTTCGTGATCAACGCCTCTGTCGAGGTTGCAGATTCCCTTGTAGCCGCGTGAGTCCGTGATCACCGCTCAAGTCGGTATCGCAGTCAGCGAGAACACGAATGGGTAGCTCGGTGGGGGAAAAGTCTCTGCCCCACGCAAATCGCGATCGCTCAACAGGCGAACGGAGCGAGGTTTTCCGTCCGATCGAGCTCGACATATATGTGTGGCCGTACTGCGGATTGGAATAAGCATTAAATGAATTTCAAAGTGAAAAACATGTATCGAGATCATTGTTCTCTCTCGGTTGCCCGTTTATGCCGAAAATGCGGGTTAAAAAAATTAACGACGAACCGCGTTGAAAAATAAAACGCCGAAACGACCGTGGAAGGTTCAAAAAGAAATCTTGAGCCTTTGCCCCGATCGTTTCGACGTTTTTTTTCAACAGTAAACATTATGGATAAGGGTGTATCATAAATGTTTCTCTATTTGCAATGAGTGTTGTGGCTGAGTTGGCAGCGTGGGGTCACGCCGTGGCAACGAACGTGTGCACACCGATATACCGAGCTCCACAGTGTGAAACCATTTTTATCGAACTCCCGATACCCAAATTCTGCTAATTGCAGCAAAAGTGTCCTGTGGCTCATGCCACCCTTTTTAGTGACAGTCATCTGCGAAAAAATAACCAGATTTCGATAACATCCTCCGATTCTGGACATGGGAGCCGAGGTTTCGGCTCCCGTCAAACAAAAATGGCGGACCCCCACGCCCACCGCAACGCAGCACAAAGGAGAGGCATACTGAGGCCATTATCGCCATCGAGCCTACAAAGCAACCGGGAACGAGAATTTCCGAGGCTCGGATCAATCCAGCTAGACCGCCTCCTTAAGCAAATACTGAAAGAAAATAACAAGAATCAGGTAAATAGCAATATTACACCAAACTTCACATCTACACGCAAGTGGAAAACCTCAGCCCTACCAAATAACACGGATGAAGAAGCACGCGCTAGCACCTCGACATTACCGACGGACGGGTGGGGAGAACCCAAGCGACCGTCAAAGAGTAAACCCAACACATCCATGGCTGATAAAGACAACATCGAGCCATCTCCGAACAAATTTTACGCGCTGTCAGATTGCAGCGACATGGAAGAGGACGAGACTACCAGCGGAGAGCCAACCCAACAGCAGGTTAACACCTCAAAGCGTCTCAAACCTCCCCCGATATTCATGACAAAATCAAACATGACAGACATCATCTCCATCATGACGGAGCTAGCAATCACAAAAAAAGACATAATAATTCACGAATCAAAGTCGAACGATACAACATCGCACACAATATACACCCAAACGGCAAGCCACTTCTAATAAATAAAAGACGCAATAACTTCAAAAAAACTGGAATTCTACACATTCACGCCGAAAGACGAAAAGCCCAAATCATTCCTGATTAAAGGAATCCGAGGATGCTTCTCCACCGAAAACATAAAAAACGAAATTTCCGAGCCAGCGCTTCCCAACGTCGAATTGATCAGCGTAACAAAGTTCCACTTCGACAAAAACAACATGGACAGGTACCACCACCTCGTCCAGCTAACCAGCCGCAGCACTACAACCGACCTACTAAAAATCAAATCGCTAGCCTACCAGCGCATCAGATGGGAACGGCTCAGAAAGCCCCCCATATACCAATGCCGCAGATGTCAACGAATTGGTCATTCAGGAAAAAACTGCCAGTTAGAGTTCAAATGTGTCAAGTGTGCGCAATCTCATGGCCCTGGAAATTGCTCTATTATCGAAACGGGCAATAAAGACCTTCTGAAATGTGCAACCTGTAATTAAAACGGGCACCCCGCCTCCTGCCGAGGACGTCCTTACATGAAACTCGCACTGAAAATCAAACGGAGCCAACAGCAACACGCCAACAATACGATGCAACAGAAAATCGACAGCACCAGACCCACGCAACCTAGCATCACGTTTGCTCAAGCAGCAAGGACACCCATCACCACACACACACCATTCGCTACGAGGCCAACACCCACAACATGCGAGCAACTACCTACGCCTGCAAGACCTACAGCGACACAAACAGAGACGAATATCACACACGCACAACGACCACAGGTATAACAAGCTCCACCAGACCATCAACCTCTATGGCTAAACTCTCTAAAAAACAAATTAGCTGCAATCATAGCAGATCAACTAAAAACAATATCAGCACAAGTAGCATCAAACACTGCTAAAATAGAATTTATCTATAATTCTCTCTTCAATGGATAACACATCCAACCAAATACATCAACTCAAAATCGCAGCAATTAATGTCAACTCTATAATTGCTAACTATCGTAGACTCTAACTACTCGAATTCCTATAAAAATATGATCACGATATTGTATTACTCTCGGAAACAAAACTAAACAAAAAATACAAAATACAATTCCAAGACTATAACATAATTCGTACGGACAGGCCCAACTCGCAGCAGGGGGGGGGGGGGCACGGCAATACTCATAAAAAAAGAAATCCCGTTCGAAACCCTAACCTACCCATCATCCCTGAACAATAGCATTATTGAATACACTATAATTAAACTAAAAATGAACGAAGCCAAAAAATTATTTATCATTAGTGTATACGCTACAAATGATAATCGAGCACTTTTCACGACTGAACTTGAAAACCTATGTGATAAACTAAGACTACAAAATGCAAATACATACTATATTATGGCCGGAGACTTTAACACAAGACGCAAAGCATGGGGCGATCGCGTCGACAACCAAAGAGGTAAATACTTCGCACAATGGGAGGCGCGAAACGGAATCAAATTCAAAACAAAAATACTGGTACCCTCTCAACCCACTTACCACCCAGCTCACTCCTACCTCGACATATGCCTTATAGATGCAAGACTAATAACCCTCAACAGCAATAATAACAAACTTCACACACTCCCTTAGGACAGCGATCATGCGGCTATAACCACACACGTCCTACTAAATAACAACGGCATAACAAAAGTCAACCCAGCTGAAGCTCCTCCCAGACATAACTTCAAATCAACCAACTGGAATAGATTTAAAAACACTCTTGAAAACACATACAACACAATAATCCCAGACAACCAAAATTTAACGACTAACGAAATAGACAATCACATAAATCTAATAACAGAAGCCATTTTACACACTATCGCAAGCACAATCCCAAAAATATCATACAAAGACAGCCTACAAAAGTACCAAAACTCACGCATAAAAAAGTTGCAACGTAACAAATCCCTTCTCATAACCGTACTATACACCCTACACGTAACAGACCCAACCGGCAGACGCCAATTAACCAGGAATGCTAAATCAGCCTTAAAAGCAACCCGTGACAACCTCCCTAGCAGATTGGGTGCCTATCAATTTACTATAAGAATGCCCAAGGCACTTTGGTAGGCATATTAGTTCAAAAAGTGCCGGTAAATGCCGATGAATGACGAAGGTTAAATTTTATGAGCGCACAGAGAATGCCTTTCGAGTGCCTGTTAAAATGTCTATGGAAATACTGATGCGAATGCCGTTCAGAATGCCTATGGAAATACTGGTGCGAGTGGCTGTTGAGTCTCGGCGAGAATGTTTTGCACTTACATTCCTAACCAAAATACATTTCGGTAAGATTTTCAAGTACTTCGTGTGGAGGAACAAGTCTGGAAAAAAACCAATCATATTCAAGATTATCATGATATCACTTTGTTTGATTTTTTTCAAACAATTTTATTTCGTGATGAAGGCCTTAAGTTGTAACTGGAACTCAATTTTGGTTGGGATGGAATGGGCATACATCTTGGATACTACAACCAGTATATTACCATATGAAGTGCTCCTTCTTAGTTGGCTGGTTATTTATTCGTAATTTCGGCTTTGGGAATACTGCAGCTGTCAGAAGAAATTGTAATGCCGGTGAATATCGAAAAATGCCGATGAATGCCTAAAAAATGTAATGCCAGTGAGTGCCTAACGAAGCCGGTGAATGACCTAAAAAATGCCGGTACTTCGGATACAAAATTCTGGTTTGGTCACTCTTCAGCACTTACCGTCACTATTTGAACCAGAATGCCTGCCAAAGTAACTATAAATGCCTACAATAGGCACGGCATTCAGCCAGTCACTTCAATAGGCATATCAAACGGCTTTCATTGGCATTTATCAAGGCACCCAATCTGCTAGGGCTACGCCTAGAATTCAGACGCGTAACAGATAGATTCTGGGTAAACCTCCTAAAAAAAATAGACTACCGCGACCCGGACTCATTTTTCCCAAACATCAACAGACTCCTCAGACCCAAACAACCTCTACTCCTAGAAAATATCCATATGAATGAAAATAACCTCGAACTACTACAAAGAAGGTCCTGCAACATTGACGAAGCTCAAAAGGAAAATAACTTCATAATTTCTACCTCAGTTAAAGAAAAACTTAACTCTATTGGCGCACACTACGAACAAATCAACTCTCCCCGACATCTAAATACTGGGACCCGCTTTGCCAATCACGTAATCAGCACTGCCGACGAAATAAAAAACCGCTTCACCAGTAACCGGAACAATAATGTAACAATACTCACCTTCACTGACAACAACAAAGCCACGAATCCCAATGGAGGAATTGCAATACCCAGCCCCTTCTGAAACTTCGACTCGGTCAACAAAATACTATCACAGTTACCTAATAAAACATCATCGGGGCTAGACAATATCCCCCCCATTGTACTTAAACATCTTCCAACAAACATGATAAAATCCCTCACCATCCTCGCTAATAACGCCATTAATAACTTCTATTTCCCGAAAAGATGGAAAAAAGCTAAAGTCTTACCAATCCTAAAAAAAAATAAAAACTTAAACGACCCAGCTAGCTATCGACCGATAAGCCTCACACCCAGCCTCAGCAAAGTATTCGAAACCATCATTAACGCTAAAATCCTAACAAACTGCAGCAATAACAACATCATCCCTGATACACAATTTGGCTTCAAACACGAACATTCAACCACCCATGCGATCCACAAACTCTTGTCAGACATAAATAAGGGGGTTGGGAACAGCCAACTAATTGAAGCAGCCCTGCTCGACCTCGAAAAAGCATTCGACTCGGTCTGGATAGATGGCCTGCTCTTCAAATTGAAAAAAAAACTTTCCTGACTGGCTCACCTACCTCATATGGGACATGATCGCAAACAAAACCTTTGTTACATGGGATGGAACAAACACGTCATCCGTAACATTCAACATAAGAGAGGGCCTGCAACAAGGCACCGTCAATTCACCAATTCTATTCAACATCTTTACCTGTGTCCTCCTAAAATTATTTGGGCTGAATAACGACACAAACTCATCAGCTATCGCCTTTGCAGACGACGTCATAATATATACAAAAAGCAACCGAGCCTCAATCGTGAGAACAAACCTCGAGGAAATCACAGAAAAAGTAAATCGATACTACATTAACTGGAACCTTCGAGTCAACCCCCTCAAATATGAAACAATTTTATTCAGGAAACCATTACACTTTCTATCAGCAAAAAGCAAAGTAGGCAATGCTAATTTCCACATACAACTAACGACGCCAGGAACTATCGACAAAGTTTACGTACCTCACAACAAATCAGTAAAATACCTAGGATTCCACTTAGACTACCTAATCAGAGGCAACATCCACCTAAAAGCACAACTTGATAAAGCCAAAAACGCTCTCCAAGCCAACAGCGCTATCTTCTACAACAAACATCTATCTAGCCGTGCCAAAGTTATTTTATACCTACTACTAATAAGACCAATTATTACCTACGCGGCACGTATTTGGTGGAACTCCAACCACACAGCAATTGAACAAATTAGAGTATTTGAAAGAAAATGTCTACGAGCATGTCTAGGTATGTATAGATCAACCCACACTGAATACAAACAGCTTATCAGCAACAAGCAAATATACGATCATGCCAATGTCCCAAGAATCGACTCATTTACGCTGCGCCTCACTAGAGACTACTTCAGCAAATTACCGCATATCAACAAAGCAATAATTAACTCCCTAAGCAACCAAGACGCGCGAGATTTCGAAAGACAAATCAAAATAGGATACACAACGCCGCAAGCATTCATGTACTGTGACGATAAAGCCCTAATACAGAACGCAGACAACATCCCCATCCTTTACCATTGGCGAAGAAATAAGGACCATAAGCGAATCACACTAAAACACAACGACCCATTAACCAATAGAGAAAAGTTCACAGGCTCGACAGCGATCCCCACTTGCGATTTCTATGACTTCCATAGACTCAAATTCGACAAATACCGGTGGCTAAACCGCAACTCAGCCCACATGGGAAACCTAATTGTAAGAAAAAGGTAATGGAAGCTCAACAGAACAAACATACTGCGGCAATTTAGATATTAAGACTACTCCTGTTGCTCATATATGTAATCCAACCTGTATATATTGTATAATAAATAGACTGTATTAATTTTAAGCTACAGATTTATATACTGACAATCAAAATTATGTTGAGGTTTTCTCCGTTTTTTCTCATACCTTTCTACGTGCCCGTCAGTGCTCATATATCTCTCAGTGTGACAATACCCCTTAAGCAAGCGACAGTTCCTAGTACGATAAGCCTAGCAATATGACTAGAAGATAAGTACAAATACACGAGTCCTACAAGCGCGTAGGCATTTGTATCAACAAACCCAAAGATGTATGGCTTTTTTTTTATTTGTTTATTGTAATCCTGAACCAAATAAATGTATAATTCAACAACAATAAACATTTAAAAAAAAAAGTTAGCAGCGTGGCGGATTAACGATTTTTACGGTCCGGGTTCAATCCCCGGTGAACTAACTTTTTTTTTTCTTCATTTTATATTTAGAAAATTTCGAACTTACTCTCGCTTTAGCTATTCTCGCCTGTTCAGGCATTATTTATGATTGTTAATTCGTATTATATGCTTAATAAAAAAAAGACATTGCTACCGGGGATCAGTGCACCCAGATCGCGCGTAAAAGTTCCCCCCTCTCTAGTCTCTTACGCACCCATCACACAATCATAGTAGCGCGTGTCTGTGAGCGAGCGACGCATGGACATCTTCGGAAAGAGCCGAGCACGGTCGAAGTTTCCCGACCGCGCCTCCGGCAGCTACACCAATCCATGGACGCTGACCACGTTCATGTGCGACCAAGCCGAAACGAAGGCTTCGAGGGAAAAAGCAATCTGAGCACGACTCGCGCTCCGAACTTTTCTCCGAATATCTCCGCAGCCGTTCACTCAGGTCATAGGAAAAAGAGAAATTTCCGGGAAAAAAATGAGAAATCATGAATTTTCGGTGAAAAAATGTGTTTTTGGGAAATAGAGCAGAACTTGAATCTGTTTCAAATCATTTTTTCTCCGAAAATCTCAAATATGACTAAAATATGAGGAATGATGAAAAATTTGGAGAAAAATTTGCACTACGGGCCCGTGCGGACCGAAGCCAGGAACGCTACCAACGGGACCATCTCATCGCTTGTAGAATATGTGCACTTTCTCGTACTTACGATTCGCGGCCGGATGGATGATTAGCTGGTTTTGGGGGATAATGCTTTATCGCTTGATGAAAGTATGAGAATTAATATAATAATACCAATATAAATATATTTCCACTTACTTTTATGAATTATAATTTATTTGGCATAAGGACGGGTGTGAGTAAAGCGTAAACAATTTCATATAAGATAAATAAGTTGTAATTTAGATTTATTGCTATATTTTAATTAACGTATAAACTAAAAAAATAAGCGAACAGAGTGCGTGATGCATTTTTTTGTATATATTAATAACGCAGAGAATCAAGAGCTAAACAAGCATTGAAATCATCTAAAAGCCTCGCGCGGGCCGTCGGGTGTCGTCACGCGTGAGTCGTGCTCAGATTGCTTTTTCCCTGGAAGCCTTCGTTTCGGCTTGGCCGCAGATGAACGTAGTCAGCGTCCATGGATTGGTGTAGCTGCCGAAGGCGCGGTCGGGAAACTTCGACCGTGCTCGGCTCTTTCGAAAGATGTCCGAGCGTTGCTCGGTCACGGACACGCGCTACCGTGATTGTGTGATGGGCGCGTAAGAGACTAGAGAGGGGGTAACTTTTGCGCGCTGCACTGGAAACGGGTTCGATCCCCGGTAGCAATATCTCGTTTTCTTTATTAAGCATATACGAATTAAATATAATAAATAATGCCTGAACAGGCGAGAATAGCTAAAGCGAGAGTAAGTTCGAAATTTTCTGAATATAAAATGAAGAAAAAAAAAGTTGTTTCACCGGGGATTGAACCCGGACCGTAAGCATCGTTAATCCGTCACGCTGCCAACTCAGCCACAACGCTCATTGCAGATAGAGAAACATTTATGATACACCCTTATCCATAATGTTTACTGTTGAAAAAAATGCCGAAACGATTGCGAAAAAGGCTCAAGATTTCTTTTTGAACCTTCCTCGGTTGTTTCGGCGTTTGATTTTTCAACGCGGTTCGTCGTTAATTTTTTTAACAATGAAAACAATGATCTCGATACATGTTTTTCACTTTAAAATTCATTTAATGCATATTCCAATCCGCAGTACGGTCACACATATATGTCGAGCTCGATCGGACGGAAAACCTTGCTCCGTTCGCCTGTCGAGCGAGCGCGATTTGCGAGGGGCAGAGACTTTTCCCCCACCGAGCTACCCATTCGTGTTTACGCTGACTGGGATACCGACTTGAGCGGTGATCACTCACTCGCGCGGCTACAAGGGAATCTGCAACCTCGAGAGAGGCGATGATCACGAAATCATACTCCCGAACTCGCCGCCGCGATTTAGCGCCATTTACGAGGCACGCCGAAAAGGGGAGCGTTGTGCATCTTCCTACTAATCTCTGATTAAGCTGCCAATCACTACCAAACGATTATCTTTCGTATGAGACTTATTGGAACGAGATCGGTGAATAAAACATGAAGAAATAGATATTTAATTGCTCCGTAATCCGTTGGATCCATCAGCAGCCAAATACAGCCCTCTATCTCTTCATCTAAAGATAGATGGTTTTTCCATTGGCGTAATTAAGGAATTAACTACCAAACATTATAATTAAGCTACCAATCACTACCAAACGATTATCTTCCGTATGAGACTTATTGGAACGAGATCGGTGACGAAAAACATAATGAAATTTAAATATCACTGCTCCGTATTCCGTTTGATCCTTCAGCAGCCAATAACAGCTCTATATAGCCTGCGTCTAAAAGTAGATGATTTTTCGATCGGCGTAAGTGAGGAATTAACTACCAAACGTTTTAATCAAGCTACCAATCACTACCAAACGATTATTTTCCGTATGAGACTTATTGGAACGAGATCGGTGACGAAAAACATAATGAAATTTAATGAAATTTAAATATCACATCGTGCGCGCCTAGACGTAGATTGTTTTTCGACTGGGATAAACAATGAATTATCTACCAAACGCTGCGATTTGCATATTTGTGACCACCAAACGACTCTGCATCGATTCGGCGTGGCATCTTATGGATTGCGTGATAAATAAAAAAAGGTCCGGCCGACTTTACGAAAAAAGTCTACGGTTTTATAAACAGGTCTGGGCACGGAGGCTAAAATCTTGTGACACTAAGTGAGGTCAATTGAGTTCCAAATTCCGCCACGTCGCCAGCGTCGGAGCGGCCGATTTGCGTATATATACTAGTGTTGTTGTGTTTGCTAGTATATTGTATATAACCTCGTCGCCACCTTACCACACCGTACACCGACGGCCAATAGACGTGGAAATGTTTATTTTATTTGAAGTGTCTTTTATTGAAGTGAACCGATAATTCAAGTGAATTGATAATTGAAGTCAAAATTTTGCAATGCCTGAAAGATCCTATATTGCGTGAAAAATGGGTGAAGGCAGTATCGCCACTCATAAATGAATTAAAAACAACGCACAAAATATCCGAGAAGGATTTGAATCAATCCGACATTGTGCGCCACTTCATCCATAAAGACGGAGATTGACAAATTATCTCACGAGTAAGTTTCTTGATGTATTCTTATTACAACCATGAAGACAGTACGCATGCGCTAGGATATCGCTCTCTGTCCCACAATCAGCCGCTCCGATACTAGCGCTCCAAGTATCGTGGCCCGTTTCGGAACTTAAATGGCCTCACTTTTTGTCACACAACGGCATATGCAAAGTATATGGGAGTGCTCAGACCTGTTTATAAGACCGTGAAAAAGTCTGATTTAATTATAATGAAACGGTCGACCACCAAACCTTCGTATTAGACTACCAATCACCACCAAACGACCACTAAAGATTAGGAATGAAAAAACCTTGAGAAGTTAAAGTTGTTCGGCTAAGTTTGTGATGGTATCCGGGCGGCCCATCGTTGGGTCATCTCTCTTCTGTGACTTCCTGTTGAGTTCATTTGATTGGATTCTTTATTAGTAATAAGTTTTCGCACACTTCAATTAAATAATAATTTCGAAATGACCACAGAGAAAAATTGTAAAACACGGATGCACTCGCTATCTGTTGTCTGATTTCCCTTCAATGAGTCTTGATTTATAGAAAAACTCCCGGAAGCGTTTGGTATTCAATTTAGAACGATTGGTAGTCGATTACTAGATTGCGCCAACGAGAAATACGTGTCTATCGTGAACGGCGAGCTGTGATTGGTCGCCAGAAGCCGCAGCGGAAAATGGAATTTCTAACAAAAATTCACTTATTATTTTGCGGCTAATTCATTGTGATGAGACTTAATCGATAAAAAAATAAATCATAGCGTTTGGTATTCTATTCAGGTCGTTTTGTAGTCGATCAATCAATAATGGCCTCTGCACACTGCGCGCGATTTGCGACGAGCAATGGGCGATATCCAATGGGAGCTTCGCTTTCCCAAGGGGTTTCTGGAATACCTGAGCTCCCATTGGATATCGCTCATCGCTCATCGCAAATCGCGCGCAGTGTGCAGAGGCCATAACGCTAACGCAACATTCAGCGAATCGGGAATGGAGCGCTGAGATTGGTCTCCAGAAGCCGCACTGGCAGAATTATTTATTAGCGTAGATTTACTCGTTATTTCTTGTCCCATTACGTTCTAATGGGCCGCGATCGATAGAAAAACATCCAGTAGCATTTGGTATTCTATTCGGAACGTTTGGTACCCTAGCAGATTGAGTGCCTATCAATTTACTATGAGAATGCTCACGGCACTTTGGTAGGCATATTAGTTCAAAAAGTGCCGGTAAATGCTGATGAATGACGAACGTTAAATTTTATGAGCGCACAGAGATTGCCTTTCGAGTGCCTGTTAAAATGTCTATGGAAATACTGATGCGAATGCCGGTCAGAATGTCTATGGAAATACTGGTGAGAGTGCCTGTTGAGTCTCGGCGAGAATGCCTACCTAAATGCCTACCGAAATACTCGCTACAACGCCGGTATGGAACGATGTGTTTGCCGTCCCGATGGAGACACATTGTGAGGAGAGGTGGAAACCGTGAAACGAAATCCCAAATGCAAACGATGCGAAAGTTTGCTGTCGTTTGCGCTCGGAAACCGGTAGCCGTACACGGCACCGCAAATTGGTTTTTTTTTATTTATACTTTTCTTTTTCAGTTCTCTAATAATAAAAAGGATAACTCGAAATATATATAATATTGACAATTTTGTGCTCGTCATTTTTTAGTATATGTTTGAAAAGTATGGTGTTACAAAACGAGAAAAAAAACGAAAGAGGTCAAGTCTGTAACCGGTAATGAAAGTTTAAAACGTTTAATTACAGGCAAAACAAACTATAAGAAAAGTAACAGCCCATTAAAGGCAAAAAAGTATTCAAAAAGTAACGGCCCATTACGGGTAAAAAAATTATAAAAAAAGTAACTGTCCATTAAAAGCAAAAAGAATTGTAAAAGAAGTAGCGGCACATTAAGTACACGAGCTATCGTCGTAAGCGACTTCTTGAACATTTTTTGTGACAATATGTTGCGGATCTAACTTATGTCGACCACTTTTTCGCGTCACCGTCTGCACTTCCTTTATTGAAATGGAGGCCATTTCTTCGACCGTTCGATCGTCGCCATTTCACCGAGCTCAAAGCATTTTCATCGTCTGAAAGAAGGAAGATCGTACGTTATAATTACAATATTGAAATCGATTGATTATTAAGGATGTTTTGCACTTACATTCCTAACCAAAATACATTTCGGTAAGATTTTCAAGTACTTCGTGTGGAGAAACAAGTCTGGAAAAAACCAATCATATTCAAGATTATCATGATATCAATTTGTTTGATTTTTTTCAAACAATTTTATTTCGTGACGAAGGCCTTAAGTTGTAACTGGAACTCAATTTTGGTTGGGATGGAACGAGCATACATCTTGGATACTACAACCAGTATATTACCATATGAAGTGCTCCTTCTTAGTTGGCTGGTTATTAATTCGTACTCTCGGCTTCGGGTATACCGCAGCTGTCAGAATGCCAGAAAGAAAGAAGAAATGCCTGAAAAAATGTAATGCCGGTGAGTGCCTAACAAAGCCGGTAAATGACCAAAAAAAATGCCGGTACTTCGGATACAAAATTCTGGTTTGGTCACTCTTCAGCAGTTACCGTCACTATTTGAACCAGAATGCCTGCCAAAGTAACTATAAATGCCTACAATAGGCACGGCATTCAGCCAGTCACTTCAATAGGCATATCAAACGGCTTTCATTGGCATTTATCAAGGCACCCAATCTGCTAGGGTAGTCGATCATTCAAATACGATAACACAAAATACGTGCGTATCAGGAATAGAGAGCTGTGATTGGTCGTCAGAAGCCGCAGTGGCAGATCGATGTGACATTTTCATAATTAGATTTGTTAATAAACTCCGAGCGAACCGAAAGATATTACGCGTCTCTGTAACGGAACGCTGCGATTGGTCGCGATAATGCGCGTTTTTGCGATAGATGACGTTGGTTGTCGAGTATTTTTCCGCTGCTCATCGTCCTATCTTATGGATCAAAATTTTATTTTTGTTTTTCCGAAAGAACGGGAAACTACCAAACGATTTGAATAGTTTACCAAACGCTACCAAACGACGACCAAACGATTCGTAAAAAAAAGTTCGTTTAGTCAAAGTAGGGGGGCCAACTTACTGCCCAATTTTTTTTATCGATTTTTCGAAAAACGGAGGACTACCAAACGATTTGAATGATTTACCAAACGCTACCAAACGAACACCAAACGATTCGTAAAAAAAAAGTTCGATTAGTCAAAGTGGGAGAGCTAACTTTGACGAGGTCTTTCAATCGGTCGCAGAGGTGTAATGCTCAGTTCCGCCGCAGGCGTCGCTAGTATTCCCCAGAGCCCATAATATATAGTAATACAAAACTGCATAAGGTGAAACCGACCGTGTTATGGCGGCAAAATTGTTTGCGCCTGTCAGACACACGTATATCTGTCGTGTACACCAGCACAGCAGCTATCGACCTATGTGTATAATAATGGAGATGACTCCTCGCGAGTCAATGAGATAAAGGGAAAAAAAAACACTCTAAGAGAATAGGTAACAAACGCGAAAAGCGTGTACCTAAGGAAAAAACGAAAAAAAATAAACACTAGGTAGGAATTATAAAACAAATTTCAACTATTGATGGTAGTAAATTAAAAAATATATTCTTCCATGTTATTTTTGTTCGAGTTCTTTTGGGATTGGTCGAGTTCTTTGATTAGTTGAAACGGCTTCAATTCGCTCGTACAACCAGATACCTGTACGAATGCAAAAGAAAAAAATTAAAATTACCGAGGCTCGAACTCAGGACCTTCAATACAGTAATCAAGCGTTCTACCAACTTTGCCAAACAATAATTTGCCAATAAATATAATCTTCTCATATTTAAGTATTTGCCGCGCTTGGGGTTCAGTTAGGCTTGACGGCTTGTTCGGTTGGTTTATCGCTTAATTTAATTCAAATTTAGCTTCATTTTTAAACGTCATTAGCAAATAACGAGTTTTCATGGGTATACATATAATAAGCACGTGTTGAAAAGACAACCCCAGCTTGTAGAGCCAACATTCCCGCATTCGCCCGGTTTCTTGCATGCACATGTTATTCTTATTATTTATCATTATTATTATTGTACAGGAAAATAGAGTAACGCGCATCCGAATAATAAATTCATCATGAGATACATTACGGTTGGTTTATCGCTTTATTCGCGCTTCATTATAATTAGCTTTATTTTTAAACATAACAGGCAAATCATAAGTTTCCATAATAAAATAACTCGTGTTGTACTTATTATATAATTATTATATCTGATGTGCTTATTATATAATAAGCCCATGTGAATAAAACAACAAGAGTTGTTTTATTAATATTATTTATATTTTATTTATTATATATATGTACACAATATTATTATATATTATAATAGAAGGAATCCTGGTTGTATTATCGTTCGGGTGTGCGAGAGAGAACGCACCGCGACTGTTCCAAGTGAGGACGAGGGAGAAACACGATTACCCCAGTTTTGTGATTGGTCGTTCCCGCGGAGCTCGGACCTTACGCAGTTTTGTATTACTATATATTATGGGCTCTGGGGAACACTAGCGACGCCTGCGGCGGAACTGATCACTACATCTCTGCGACCGATTGAAAGAACTTCGTACATACAGGCTAGTATAGGTAGTTTGGACTCCTTTAGTCTCCTTGCCTCCGCGGTTCGCGTGAATCTAACCCCAAAAGTGAAACCGGATAGAGTCGAATATTCGCGGTTAATGCATTATTCACAACATTTTTAATCGGAAATTGGAGTCGATGCGGACAGAATGTCAGTGTACAGAATTGCCGTGCCGAATCATCCACTCAGGTTCGATTACACTCAGTTTTGCAACGAACTTTGCGAAAAAATAACTAAGTCACAATCAAAGGTGTAAGCTGCATCTGAAAAACACGACCTTTTTTACAATTTTATAGTCCCTCCTGCATTACTCTACCACGAACGCAGAGACAGCTGTCGCGTAACGCAGGACAGTGTAGTATGCTGACCAATACGGAAAACACTGGGAGGCACAGTCTAAAGTTCGGATTTTTAATGCAGGCCTGGAAATGGAACATCCCGATCGGTCTCAGCATTACGCTTCTAAGTGTTTTGCAATGGAGACACTTGGCAAAGCGTTCGTATCCTGTTGAGGCCCAAACTGTTAAATCACCTGTTGGTGATTTGATCGTAAGTCATAATTCATGCTACATTATCCTTTTATATTTAACTGCGAAACATGTGTATTCAACTTTGAGTCATGCGTAATTGTTAGTATTCTCAGCGACTGCTCTAACTTCTTTCAGGTAGAATGTTACTGCTGCTTGCCATTGAGAATAACCAGCAGAATATTCGGCTGGCTAGCCAGTACCGAAATCCCTGTGAGCGCACGTCCTATACTCTACAATCTCTATGCTAAATTCTTCAACGCCAATCTCCAAGAAATAGATGTTGAACTCTCTGTGTTTCCCAGCTTAGTTGAATTTTTTGTCAGGGGATTGAAGGCAGATGCCAGGCCCATCAATCCACATACGGACATTGTGAGTGACTAATTTTTCACATTTTTCATTGATTAATTCGTTCTTTTTGTTTCATATTCCTATACATAGCTATTTCCTACGGTAACACATCTAAAACCCAGTGGAATATAGCAGCCACAATGGGCACAGGGTTTCCACAGTTTTCGAATGCCCTGGGGTGAATGCGATTTGATAGGGCACTAGGAAAGCGTTACTGTGGGCACCCCTTGAGAGGGATCTCCCAGAAATTCTGAATAATTGGATGAATCACGATGATAAGCATGGGGTAATAGTAAAAAGGATCAGATGGCAAAAGCCTGCATACAAAAGAACATTGAAAAATAAAGAACAATGATTTCATGAATAAGAATAGAATTAATAACAGACTTTTTACTTGCCTGCTAATGAGGTTTATTTTCTAGAAAACTATGCTCGAAAATTCATTATATGATTAAAAAATGAATGGTAAATAGGTTTCTCCCTCAGACGGCAGAGTGCTTCACAGCGGTACAGTCGAGTCCTGCAGAGTCGAACAGGTGAAAGGCGTCACATACAATTTGAGATATTTTCTTGATGGTTCTCCAGCCAGCCCGAATCCCACCCTACCGATGGCCAAAGATTCCAACGATTATGTCCGGTCTCTGCTGAAAAATCCAAACAATCGTCTCTATCAGCTCACTGTTTATCTTGCTCCTGGAGACTATCATCGCTTTCACAGTCCAACCGATTGGCGCATTAATTACCGCAGACACTTTCAAGGTGAGCGAATAGTCAGTGGCTGTGTGTGTGTGCAACAATAAACTTCATGAGCTCAACTGTTTTTCAAGGGTTGTCTATCGCAGGAGAGACTCATTCCCTGTTTTTGTTGGCGTGTAAGGATGTATGGGAAAAATAACCGTAGACCACCATTTTCGAGCCCCTGAACTTACAACGTTGTCATACAGTTTGGTAAGGATGTATGGAAGAACGGAACGTTAAAATAAGAAAAATGTAACCACGCTACAATGAATTACAACACTACCGTTATACAGTGGACAATTTTTAAATTACCCAAATAAATCCGTTCATGTCTAAATTACCTATGGACAAAAAATATTAACGTTCTATACTATTTTTTCATTATGCTTTTTCTCATCGTATCGGAGAGGAAAACAAAGCGCCATAAAAGCGCGGTGTAAACTACTGTAAATTGAACGGGTGAATAATGCTGATAATGCATCCAATTTTTATCGCTATGGTAGCATTTCGATAAGATTCTCATACACCCTTACTGTCTGCATAAGCTGGGGGCTCGAAGAACCGGTCGGTTTTCAATATTTTCTTCGGATGAAAGTATTGGAATGACGAGGTTGGCATTTTACACATGATTAATACACGGTTTTGCCAAGTTTGAGTTCTTTCGATTGAAAAACAATTATGTTATTATTATTTAAACAAAGAGCCGCCGTATTTGCATGGCCAATCTTTGGAGGTAGTTGTGGCAATCAGGGTGATCTGAAATGAAAAATCTACCTTTTTGGATAATGATAGAATGATAGAATAATGATATAAAAAACTAGAATAAGTACGATTTTTTTACAACAAAAAACTAAACTTTTTTATTAACAATTGGAAAAACATGTTTAAAAAATCTACCGGTCATACCATAGAATATGTAATAAGCTATGCTCTGTCTGAATTTGAAGTGAGTTGGACGAATAGATTTTGAGATATGGTTCACATCGTTTCGTAAAATATAGCTCCGAGAAAGACACGAAAAAAGGGTAAATCGCAGCGGGGTGGTTGGTAGTAGCCCCGTGAACAATTTGACCCGGTACAAAAATTAACATAACTCGGTCAACTTTTTAATTTTTTACACAATCTTTGTTGCAAATCACAGTTAAGGCCCTTGGCCATAAAAATATGCATTAAAAAATGGTATTTTTTCAAATTTTAATTTATGCAGACCTCTCCAAGCATTCGGAAAATTCAAATAAAATGTTACAGATGTTATTCAAAGAAGATTAAACTGCCGTACAGATCGGTCTGAGGAATTAGACCGCTTCACAGTGTTTCAAAGTCTCGAAAAATGTGACAAAATCGAAAAAGTTCGATATTTTTTTCAGGAAAATGACCTTACAATATTGTAGGGATGACTTTGCCGCATACTATGCCGATAGGTCAGAACGGTAAATATATATATCTGTTGTCAAGCATCAGCCCGAGTTAACGGTTGCGGACCCATGCGTGTCAGACGTAGTCGCTCCGAAATATTTGTAATTTTTCAGGAGTGAATAGTTAATGCTTGGTGTGCTCGATTTAAATGTGGCTTGATGGAGAGTATTCCTCAAGGTACGTAGAATTCGAATATAAAATACTCTTTTATTGGTTTTTGTTTAATTCTTATTAACCCTTATGTGTGCGAACAAATTTTCCTACGTCGATGTGCAACCGGGGTACCCGGGTCCCCACCTCCAGTTTTAATTACTTTTTGAGTTAAAATGTGAACAAAATCATTATAAATCGATTTACTTAATTGAATGAACATACAATAAAGTAATTGAGCCATATTTAGGTAGAATTTCATTATAAATTTTATTACAATGGATCATAAAGTGGCGCGCCGCTGCCATAAACAGCGATCGAGAAGGGGATTTCGGGGATTTCCCCCCTTTTGAAGTGTCCAAGGGCACGACACCAACGCATTCGTTCAGTTAGAAACCGACCGTTACAGTGTAACGACGTATACCTCTTCGGAACGTCTATTGTGTCTACAGAGCGTCAAGTCTTATACGTTGTTTCTTCTAAATTCATTTGTTATAGTTGTTGTTAGTTGTGTATGTTTTTGTTATTTGTGATATAATATTGATCTAGTGATATTATTGAGCTACCAACAACACACTAACATTAACACTATGTTAACACGAGCTGAATTTGCGAGGTAAGCATAATTTCGTATCATAATTTTTCAAATCACGATATTTTCCAATCATATTATGAGTTGCTTCAATTATAATATTACATTAATAATAATTCATTATTATTTTAGGTTGAGTCGTAGTGACCAACAGAAATATCTGGGAAGTATTTTTGGAAACAAAGATGAAGACTCCGAACTCGAAGACGACAGCGACGACGAAGACTGGCTACCAAGTCAAGCGTTATCAGACGAAACTGAACTGGATGTCGTAACCGAAAACGAAGCGTTCACAGAAGAGCAAGAGAGCAGCAGTGAATCAGAAGAAAGTGAAAGCGAGACCGAGGATGCAGTTCCAGGTACATCTGTAAGACGGGAACAAGCAGGTATCGGAAATAGTGACGAATATATTGCGAAGGACAAACCTGTTTGGAGGAAGAATCCGCCTGAAATTCGTCAAACTGCTTTCCATAACGTATTGCGACAAAGGAGTGGTCCACACAGATGCACTGAAACATTGTCGGTAGTGCACACATTCAAAAAAAATATGACGGTAGAGATGATCGATATCATTATTCGCTGCACGAATCGAGAAGCTGAGGAGGATTATAGAAGATTCAACGCTGAGAATCCCAATTCGACTCGATCGTGGCGAACGGTAACAGTTCAAGAAATGTACGCTTTGATTGGGATTTTGATTTGTTCTGGGGCCAACGATTTGAATACGGATTATGTCAGTGAAATGTGGAAACCAACTTCATATCCTCCTTACCGTGCGGCGATGAGTTGCAACAGATTTCGTGCGTTGTTACGATTCATTCGTTCCGAAAATTCCCAAATGCGTGAGGAACGAACACGAGAGGATAAAGCTCCACCTATACGCGATATATGGGTAATGTTGAATTCGAATTTGAGTAAGATGTATAAACCGACGGAAAATTTAACGATTGATGAGCAGCTTCATCCTCATCGTGGACACACCAAGTTCACACAGTATATTCCCTCTAAGCCCGTTAAATACGGCATCAAAGTATGGTGTATATATTACCAATATATACGGGTAAAATTGGCAATGTTCGTGAAAAAAATCAAGGAGAGAGAGTTGTAAAAGAACTTGCAGCTCCATCCAAAGGAAGCGGCCGAAATATCACGATGGATAATTTCTTCACTTCTCTACCCCTCGCTAAACACTTATTACCTTGGAAGTTGACAATTACCGGTACTTTGAGTAAAAACAAACCATACATTCCCAAAGACATGGCTGCCAATAAATCTAAAGCAGAATTCTCTTCTCTCTTTGGTTTTCACGAACGCGAAATCGTACTTTGCTCTTACGTCCCAAAAAAAAAAAACAAAGCTGTGATCTTACTTTCTACAGTACATTGCAACAGTACATTGATCGAATATTACAATAAATATAAGATTGGCATCGACACGATGGACCAAATGGTGACGCGATACACGACGCATAGGCGCACTCAGAGGTGGCCTCTTGCATTTATTTTCAACATAATTGATGTCGCTGCTCTTGCAGCATGCATTATTTTTTATGAAAATAATAATATGCTCAAGAAAAAAACGAATGAGCGTCGTAGTTTCTTGCGCCAATTGAGCGAAGAACTTGCGAAACCAGTGATTGAGGATCGCTCTTCGAACATTCGAATCATGCGACATCACCCGGCGAGACTCGCGATTGAAAGCATGATAGGATCCTCAGTCTCTGCTTTCACTGCTGCGATTAGAGGAACTGAGGCTCGCGATAGTTCTGGGCGAAAAGTTATTACCGGTTCATGACATATTTGTTATTAGTTAACAATTAAAAGGCGCAGGAAAGCTCGCAAAAGTTACAAAAATTGCGAGAATCCTGTGTGCGATGAGCACTCGGTGACTCATATTACATGTTTAGATTGCGAAAAATAAATAATTTGTTATTGTATTTATACCTTAAATCATTGTATTTGTTTATTTATACACCTCTATGACCCCAATATAACATTTATTAACATTAACTTTGCTTTACTGGTGAATATATCAAATTTTTCTCTAGTGGGTACCCGGGTACCTACCCGGGTTGCACCCGGGACTACCCGTACTTCGAGGTCATTTTTCTAAAGCAAAATTTTTTTTTTTCGAAATATAGCAATGTCAATCTCTGTGTAAAGATTATAACTTCCTAAATCCGGAGGCGTAGGTCAAATTTTTTCTTTTTAATCCCGAGCAAAAATGTGACCGGTACCCGGTACCCGGTTGCACACATAAGGGTTTAAAAAAAACGTGAAAAATAAACTCTTCAGAAAATTTAATTTCCAATCGAGCGGATGAGAATATTGCTTACCTTTTTTTATAACCAACTCTATTTCGAGCGATGCGCTCGAGCACACCTAAGCGCGCAGCGGGTCAGTTGAAACCCGACCTTTACCGCGTGTTTTTCTACATTTCGAATTAAGGGACTCAAATACTTTTGTGTTTTGTATTGTACCTTTTTGCATCCGGACGTATATGCCCGGTCTTCATGGATTGAACTTCGGAAATCAGTACTTATAGCCTGACTAATTTTATCTGATTATAGTATCATTTTGGCTTACACTGTTCCAAAAAATTAAAGGAATAAAACATTTCTTCAATTTCTTTAGCGTTTGGCAGCGCTGTATGTTTGTGAAAAAAGGTCGTACCAAGAAGAAAAAAAGCATTTTGATGCTCAACGTTTCTAGTTTCGAGACTTTTTGGCAAAACATTTTTGTGAGCTACGCTAATCGCGCAATCATAAGAAATAGCGCGTAAAAAATGTTTCCTCATCTTTTTGTTTTTTTTTTCAAGGGTCCACGGGCTTGCGATTTTTTTAAGAGTTAAATCAATCCAGAGATCACTTAGCTTGTTTATTTAGCTACAATTTGTTTTTTGTCTCTCTCTGTCAATTTTTGCTGAGGTATCTGACTGAATGAAAAAAGATCCTTTTGTCTTTGGTCATCGATATCTCAGCATCCAATGATCACACAGGAAATTGAAGGGCAGCTTTGAATACATGAATAAATTCCCTACAAGAGCATTTAATTGATTATTGAAAAAAAAAATGTTTCATCCTTAACATTGATTTGAAAAAAGTAAAAAATAATTACTTTTTATGGTTTTTCAGTAAATCTACTACTACTTTACAAATATTGATAGAAAGACTATTGTTGCCAGATTTTCAGCTTAATGCACCCCCAATAGCCCTGAAAATGTGCACATTAATCCATCGAACCGTTTTTCCGGATAGATTGATCAAAGTTTTAGAAAACAATTATAGGAACAAGTATTGTTCTTAAACATCGTATAATGATCATCAAAATGAAGGGGCCAATTTTTTCGATTTTTTTCACAAGTTTGCTCTAGTTACTTGCTAAATTTGAGGAAAACAAAACGACAAATTAAAAAAAGACAATTTCGATTTTTTGTTGTAGAAAATTTGTGACACATTCCAGGAAACAAGACTGACTCATTTTTTACACGAGTCGGCCTTTGTGTACCATAATTTCACTCATCTTTAATTATGTCATTTACAAGTTGATACCCTTAAGTTTTATTCACTACTCGATCTGAGAACATTCAAAATGTTCTCGTAGTAGAAAATATCGAAAATTAATCGGATAAATGTTCTCAGATCGACTAGTGAATACAGCTTGACGGTAGTATTGAGTCAGTATTGTTTCCTAAAATGTGGAATTTTTGAATTTCGAAATTTGGTTTTCGGATTCGTTATCAGCAACCTTGGAATCCCTCGTAAATCGATTCTCGGGCGAAACTGAGAAGTTTCTTTTGCAAAATGTTGGCCGTTTTGGATCGGCCACTTCGCGTTCCAAAATATGGATTTGGGATTCGTCATTGGTATCATCGAAAACTTCTATACACGGATTTTCAATTAAATCTGACAAGTTTATGGCACAAATGTCGGCCATTTTGTATCCGCCATTTTGAGTTTCTGCATTTGCATTTCGGATTCGTCATCAGCAACCTTGGAAATCCTCATAAATGGATTTTCGGACGAAACTGAGTTTTTTTTGTAGAATGTCGGCTATTTCGAGTTCCATAATTTGGAGTTCGAATTCGTCATTGTTATTGTCAAAAACCCCTATATACCGATTTTTATTCAAATCTGAAAAGTTTTTTGCAAAAATGTCGGCCATTTTGTATCCGCCATTATGAGTTTCTGAATTTGCATTTTGGATTCGTCATCAGCAGCTTTGAAAACCTCTATATACGGACATCTCTTTGATATTTTGTCATAATTCTCGAGACTTTCTAACACTGTGCGCTTGTGCCGTTTCAGGAAAATTACTGAGCGTAAATCCAAGTATAGCGAGCTGGTTGCCGGATCTCTTCGCGATGAATGAGCGAGTGGTCTACACGGGCGAATGGGCAGGCGGTTTTATGGCGTACGTCGCGGTCGGTGCCACGAACGTTGGGTCGATAAAGGTTTACTGTGATCGGGACCTCGTCACGAATCAGCGCAAGTGGCCGAATATGAAGATCTCCGAGGACTTGAATCTCGAGTGCAAGTGGGTTAGAAAGGGTGAACTTTTCGGTGAATTTAGAATGGGCTCGACGATCGTGTTGCTTTTCGAGGCGCCACGAGACTTCTCATTCTCGCTCGTGCCAGGACAATCGATAAAAGTCGGCGAGGCGTTTACCCAAATCTCTGAATTATCCGAGCGACGAGCGAGAACACGCAGCAATTTGAATGAGGGCATCGCTCACGCGTTGAAACTCATAACTACCATACATTATCGTGGATCTGAAGAACGACACAACTCACTTCGTTCTCGTGTACACTGAATTCTTCGTATTGATTATATAAAACAGCCCCGGAAGGGAACTGCATTGCAAAATACTTACGACCTTCAATTTTTCACGCCGTACTCTTGACACAGCAAAATGCAGATAGATTTGGCAACCTGTGATTGCGAAATCATTGTACTAAGATTTCTGCCACTGTGATAAAATTTGCATCGTTGGAATGCGACCGAAAACGTTATTAATTGATCATTTCTTTATTTTTATTGTTATCTCTAATATATTTTTGCACATCGATGTTGTGGATCTCTAATGAGGATCATTAAAACATTTGAGCGAATTTCGTTGTCTAAATGTGCCAAGCAAATATAGGTAATTAAGAGAAAGTACGTCGTCGAATTTTGCGGTCGCTCAATTGAAGAGCCGCATCGCGACACAGAAATTTCAATGCATGGCCGGCAAAATGTGTCCGCAAATTTCACTTGATGATGATGATTATTCATTCTTTCGTATTCTTCAGTTGTGTGTATGTACAGTGTGCCACTATAGCTTTTATTGATCGAACATGCGTGATAGGATCCTAAGTGACTAATTATCATATATTTATCTTAACATTATTGTTGACATGAATTATTTGTTGTTCCTGACTAGCACGTACTTTGATAGTTCGATGTTTCGCGACCCCAAGTGATGAAGATATGCGATGAAACTTTGTTTACAGATACTATGGTGAGTAGGTGTATGCTAATGTGTTTGCTCTAACACTGAGTTTTGGGGTATTGGGACCTCGTTATCGATTCGGACTTATGGCTCTTTCACCAAAGCTCATCACGTTTATCATTTCATATAATGCTTGCATTGGCAAGCTTCTTGGTATATTACCGGCTATTTGTAGTATTTTTTATAGGCTATTTCTAACTTTTTTACATTATCGTCGCTATACGATGGGAGTAGACAGCCTAATCCGTACTCTCGTATAGGTAGAATGTAGGCTCTAATGAGTTTGTAGTTTGTCTTAATTTATTTTGCTGTTCCAGCCCAAAATTCCAGACGACATATATGTTATTTTGTGTGCTTTGTTTATAATGGATTCGGTATGGCGCGCCATGTTCAAATTACAGCGCACGTTTGTGCCTGGGTATCTAATACTGTCGCGTAATGGGATGTGTTCATTGCCGATTCTGGTCGTCCGATGGCGTTTGTGTCTCACGATCATTGTCTGAGTTTTACCGGTATTGTACTGGAGTCCCCATCTGTTATAGTAGTCAATATGGATTCGTGTCGCGGTTTCAGCTTCAGTTTTCGCGTGCTTCTTGATTCGGATATCATACATGCGTAATCGGCATATTAAGAGAGGATGCTGCATTCTTTGGGGATGTCTGATATGTACGCATTGAAAATTACAGCGCCTAAGATAGAGCTTTGGGGCACTCCGTTTGTTATTATCATTGGATCGCTAAGTTCGTTTAAGTATTTGCTTTCGATTGTCCTCTTTTGCAGGTAGTTTTGTAGCATTTTTATTAGGCCAAAGACTATTCCGTTTCTCATCAATTTATAACCAAAACTTTACCCTTTGAAGAAAAGTAACTGTTCTTGTTAGCTGCGTTGCTATGCCTAGTTTTTTCGCGAAACCCGTGTTGAGAGTTTGGTATTAGATTTTTACTTCACTTATTCTATTGAAAATAATGCGCTCGAGTGTTTGCCCAGCAAGTTGATTAAGGTTATTGGCCAATATGAAGACGAATTTTCCGGTGGTTTCCCGTGCTTATGCAAAAATATGCAAGTACCTCTACGCGTTTGGGAAATAGTTTCTCTGGAGACAGAAGTTATAAATATTTTGTAATGTGATAATTGTCACGGTCCCACATAACTCCTATTCCCAAACCCAGTCTCACGCCAACATCCGACACTTCATATCGCTATCAACCGTTTCCCACAGCTAAACCCCAACGCTCATCTGAACCTCACCTCCTTTTCTAGAAACCCTCGACTGCAACTTCTTTGTTTCTTCGTCCCTTTGTGACTGGTCCCACGCGCGTCGCTACGCTTCCTCGTATTATCCCCTCCACCTTCCTAGGCCTATCCGTTTCAATCATACTTCTTCCCTCTGGACCTAGAGAAGTCAGTCCATCTCCGAGTCTCCAACCGAAACAACGTGCACTCCCTCAACCATTGGTACTCGCTAATAAACATATAAGGTTTTAACTACAATCGTCCTTGCCCAGGTAGCAATTTCAAAATAGTTGTCTATTAGTTGTCCAAATGGATACCAACTGTCCACTTGGAAGTTACCTATAAGTTATCATGTTTCCAACAGTTACCTTTTTGGATGGTTGTTGACTTTAAGATAACTTTCGGGCGGACATTTGGCACCCTTTCAGCCAACTTTTGGACAACTTTTTGAAAATTGCTACCTGGGCGCACTCATTTCGATCCCAATCAGTAGAACCGCGCGCATTCTTGAAACCATCCGCTCGACCGTCAAAAAGAAACTCACTCACGACAAACAAACGGAACTCACTCACGGAATATAAAAACAAACTCACTTAATCACACGGACAATATAGAAGGAAGGAAGGGAATTACTGGACTCAAGGCGCTTTTATGAAATGTTTCCTTCTCGTCGCGGCGCTGTAAGTAATTATATTTTTCCTTAATATTCTCAAGCCCTCCCCTAAAAGTGGCAACGAAATAAGTTTTCTCGCCACACACGTGCGTATGTGTAAGCATACAACCTCGCGAAAGCCCATGTGACACATGAACGCATACCGCTAGATTGTTACATCGATAAGACTCGATATTTGCGTGTTGAAAACGCAATACTCCGCTTGTTCTTGCTTTCTCGCTTCTTACCGCTGTTGCCTTCGCACATACACATAATAAAGCGCACAAACAAACGCGTGGCGAAATTTCGTCGTACCTGCGACCCCTTCGCCTCTTAATTCGCAAAGAAAAAAAAACGAAAATTTCAAACTGCTCATATGTGTAAAATTCGAAAAATAAAATTGAATTAAATTAAAAAGAACAGTTTTCTTGAAAAAAAAACGAAAATTGAAAACTTGGAATTTCGAATATTCGGAAAATAAACATTTTTGCAAACTTTTCAAACTGTTAATTTTTTAGAAATAAAATTTTTGCAAACTACAAATACTCTGAAAAAGGAAAATGTTGCAAACTACAAATATTTGGGAAAAATTAGGTTGAAAATAATTATTTTTTTTTCTCTTTTAAACATTTGGTAGATTATCACGAATTACATTAGCGTGAAAAAAAATTGTATAAAAAACAAAATACGTTTTGAATAAAATAGACATATATGTATATGACGAAGCAACATTGAACCTGCTAGGGCACCCCGGCACCAAAATGCGCGCCAAAATTTAGGCCCCTTATTTATAATCCTAGGGAAAAACGAAAAATCAGATACAATGGGGTACACACGCTTAACATTCCGCGATATATACGAACCAATCGTGGCGTTTGACGGCAAAAATATTCCCGTCGAAAACTTCATAAGCGCTTGCAAAAAAGGCAGAAAAAATAATTCTACCGAACGAACATGCTCGACGTCTTGTCACGATACAGTAAAACTTAACAGGAACCGTCTACGATTTGGCGGAAACAAAAAATTATACAACTCTCGACGAACTCCTTACGGATTTGCGATACAATTTCAGTACTCCAATCGAATAGTTAGATCTCGAATCAGAACTTAAAGAAATAGCGCAAAGGTATAATGAACCGACAGCAGAGAACACAACCCGAACGCCCACAATTATGAAACGAATCATGAATGGGCTCGCCGAATGCTACACACGCAATGAAGATAAACAATACCTCAACAACAGGAAATTGGAAGTAAAAAGATCGGTAACTAGAGCCTTCACTCGCGGTCTGATAAAATCGGTACTATCCTAATGCGACAAGGAGTTTACATTCTTGACGAAGCGATACGAGAGGCAGATAATATAGAAAAGGAACTAATAGCGCGTCAAACAATTAACCAAAACAGAAGAGGTCTCGAAACTACTGAAGTAAAACAAACAGAGACAGCGAAAATCAAATTTGCGGAAACCCAAAATTCAACTCCACAAACTGCTTTTATCTTTGTTAAGTAACAAATGCTCCGGTCATCGTTCTCGCGGCATCGTCAGCCTTCTGAACGAAAAATGACCGGAAGTAAGATGAAAGCAGAGACAAACACGGGTCCGTCGTATCGGGATCGACCGAACGAGGTCCCCAAAATCATCGCGAGCACTGCTTTCATCTTTGTTTACTAATAAATGCTCCGGTCATCGTTCTCGCGGCATAGTCTGTCTTCTTGACGAAAAATGACCGGAAGTGAGATAAAAGCACAGACAAACTGGGGACCGTCGTATGGGGAATGACCGATTTCGGCCCCCAGAACCACGGCGAGCACTGCTTTTATATTTGTTTATAAACATATGGTCCGGTCATCGTTCTGGCGGCATCGTCAGATTTCTTGACGAAAATGACCGGAAGTAAGGTAAAAGCAAAGACAAACTCGGAGCCGTCGCATCGAGGATGACCGACCGAGACCCAAATATTGATTCGAAAAAGTATTTAAAAAATGATATTCCACCGTTTTGGAGAATCCACCACAACTTTGCAAATATTAGGAAAATGATGAATGTGTCCAGAAATTTTTTGAGCTTATTACAAGCCTAAAGACCCTGGCAATTTGCAAACGGATTGGTTTAACCGTTTTTTTACCCGAATCTACAAAGTTTCATGAAAAATTAAAGGGGCACATTTCTTGCTCCTTAGACGTCTAATGACGATGGTTAAGGGGGGATTGTCTTTTTTTTCGCAAAATTTACCGCTTTTTGGGAATTTTTTTGTGAAGAAAGTATACAACGGAAAACTTGTGAAACTTGGCATATAGTTTTATTGATCTGTTTACTACATACAAAAAATTTTTTAAACAATTTCATAAAAAAATCCGCCTCCCACCCCCCTCGACGCGCGATGGTCCTTTTTTGATGGTGCGCACGATTACAGCCTTCACGTTCATCCTGCAACAAAAACCCAAAAAGCATTTTACTTTAGACACATATAGCTATCGTTCGATGAAGGGAAAAAAAATTGACGATTTGGTGACGTTTTCAACTTGAAGTATCGATTTTTCGAAAAAAATTGATCTATTTTTTGTTATAAATAAAAAACTATTAAACGTATTGCTTTTTTGCTTCATCAAACGATAAAAGGATGTCAGCTGAGCATTCTCTCCAAATTTGAAGGCAATCGGTTGAATAGTTTTTGAGAAATCGTGCACACCAGTTGTGAAAAAGCTGTTTCGAGAAAAACGCGTTTAAGGGGGGATTTTTTGATGAAATTGTTTAATTTTTTTTTGTATGTAGTAAACAGATCAATAAAACTATATGCCAAGTTTCACAAGTTTTCCGTTGTATACTTTCTTCACAAAAAATTCCCAAAAAGCGATAAATTTTGCGAAAAAAACGACAATCCCCCCTTAAGATGAAAAGAAAAATTCGTTATCTTTCTCACTACTTTGGTTTGCATGTAATTCTGCATTAACGAGTCGGAGATGTGTGCGGCCGTGTAGATGAACAAGTAGATCGTGTGGATTCGGCTTCGGTCCAGTCTTATTAAGTTTTATTTTGTTTTTGTTACCGGAAATGAGAATATTCATGTGTTTTGAGAAAATGTGTTTCGGTATCAAACCTTCCTTTCTACATTTAAGTAAAAATCGGAGTTGCTGTTTTAGGCGAGTCTTCGTGGCAGTGTCTCGTTTCCAGTTCTTGAAAGCTGCTAAGGTGAAATATCCGAAGAGTTGTAGTATCTCGCTGAAGAAGGTCATTGTGTCAGTTTATAGCCAATCAATTATAACGAGTCGGAGATGTGTGCGGCCGTGTAGATGAACAAGTAGATCGTGTGGTGGAATCCACACGATCTAATTATTCTGCATTAACTACTCATCAAATCTCACAAACAAAAATAAATGTCTGTGTAGAATTTTGTTTTCTTCAATCGTTATTGATTGCAAAATCGTATAGCCATTCGTGTATAAAAAGCGTATGAAGATTCGCTTGAGGGTATCAACTTAATTAAATGCACCTCATTTTAACTCGCTAAATTATAGCATGCAAACAAAGAAATCGCAGATGATCATTTCATACAATTTCGTAAACAGTTTGAAATAAACAGAAATAAAAAATTGGTTTTTTGAAAATATTTATTGAATAGTCAATGGGAAATTGTAAGAAAAATAACAGATCTTTCCCACAATATTGTGATTTTTTTAAATTTCTGAATGTGTAGAATATTTCCCAAAATCATCATTTGTTCATATGGATTCGATTTTTTGTTTGCATGATATAATTTAGCGAGTTAAAATTGGTTGCATTAAATTGAATTGATACCCCCAAGCGAATCTTCATACATCTTTTTACACGCATCGCCATACGATTCTTCAATGGATAACGATTTAAAAAAATATCAAAACTTTGCAATTTTTTTCTGTTTGTTAGATTCAATGAGTATTTAAAGCAAAATTACATGCAAACAAAAGTAGTGAGAAAAATAACGAATTGTTTTTTTCATCTTAACCATGTATTCGGCTCAAAAAATACCTGGCAATATCGATCGTTTTCGCAATATCTGCAAGCTGGTGGTGGATATGCCAAAACGGGGGAAAAAGTATTTAAAAAAAAATTCAAATCAATATTTAGCTTAAAAAAAATGTTTTCGTTCGAATACCAAAAGAAAGTTATAGAGGAGTTATTCGAGTTTCTGAAACCCACCTTCCGTTCGCTGTACAATCATTACTACAACAGATATCGATGATCAACGCAAGAGCTGAATTTTCGTTCGATTGGCGGGATCTCAGCGATAAGTGATCGTACAAAGAGCAAAAAATATCAAATTAAAGCCAAATAATTAGCACCCAAACATTTATTGAGGCAGAGCATTTTTTTAGCCCCCGGACGATGTTGAATGACGAAAAAAATGAAGCTTTTTTAATCGCTTTATTTTTTATCTTAGCACCAAAGTGACCATAAAAAACCTTAAGAATTTGCTCACAAATGCTTATTTGTGAGAACATTTTGGCTTCTCGAAACGTCAGCTGCGGTTTGACGTTTCTCGGTGACGTTTGCGGCACCATGACAGCCGCGATGCGAACACAGCAGCGGAAGCTCCAGCGCCTACTCTCTCCGCTGAATCCGTTCGCAGGTTCCGCCGTTCCCGAGATACTGCGGAAGTCAAACTCAACGTTTGAATTATCGTTCGATTTCAAAATTTTGATATTGTTTTTCTCAGCGATAAGATTTTTCGAGCGACTTCTATTCGGATCTTCCGTGTTCAAAATCGAATCGACTTCGCTTCGGTCGGCGCAGAATGCTATTTTTATTTTTTTTCAACGTTTTTTTCTTTTTTTCTATGAAATTTTATTTTTTCACATGAGTCCTATATGTTTTTTTTTTAAAGTTCCCGAAAAATTATTCCAAGAGCGCACCTCGACTGATTCGAAATGGCCGCCCAAATGGATTTGAAAATAGGTGGCCATCCCCAAATTGTCACCCTGTACATTTACAACGATCCAGAAACCGATTTCTATTTTTTTCTTTCAACGATATAACTATATATGAACGATAGAACGATAGAACTATATGAACGATAGAACGATAGAACTATATGAACGATAGAACGATAGAACTATATGAACGATAGAACTATATTGAACTATATTTTCTCCAAGTTTCAAAGCGAAATTCGAAAAACATCAAACGTTACAGCCCGTCAACGCTGTGCCTCACCGCTCGGATTCGGAGCGCGCGTGAATTTCAAACGCGTTTTTCTCGAAACTGCATTATCGAAATTAGCGTGCGGGATTACTCAAAAACTGTTAAGCCGATTGAGGTAAAACTTGGCAGAAATATTGATAATATTGGCACCTTCTGCATGACGAGAATTGATTTTGAAAAATTGAAAAAAAAAACTACTTTTTTAATCCACATTTTACAGAAATGTTGCGTGAAATCTTGATTTTTTTTTCTAAATGCGTGCCATTTTCTTAAATTTGCGATTTCATCTTTTTAATTACCATCACATAGAAACTATACATATTCTACCTGAAAAAATGTTTGAACTTTTTTGCAAATCAAAGTATACGGGAAGCTACGGCACGCCGATTCGCAACTCCCGCGGCGACCGTGCTGTAACACTCTGCCACAGCTCCGGCATTTTGATGATGCATTAATTTAAAAAAAAGGGTTTGTATACTTAAATATACTATTAAAGTGAACCTGAAGTTTGATAATTGTAGAATAATTATTTCTTAGCTTACAAAATCCCTCAATATTGCTTATTTTTTCCTGTCTAAATGTCCAAGGCCTCAATAGAATAGCAGAACCGGTGTGCTGGTATAGTCACTCTCGAGACAACAATCGTTATTACACACATCCTGACAGTTTGCACGATGGCTACCGCAGCAATTCGCGAAACAGATCCCGCGATAACTCTCGCGACCGAAAATATGAGAAACAATTTACAGGTATCGCGACGTACGAGTAACGTAGCTGACAAAAACCACCGCGAACCCACGAAGATAGTAACAGAATTAGAAACGAAAATTGAGCATGTCTTCACGGGACAGCGTGACGCAAAATAAATCGCAGGAGCGCTCGACATCAAGCCGGTGAATAATAATAGAACGGCAATAATAAGAAAAGCCACCATTTCGCTGGGAATTACAAAAAACCAAAAGCTCCAACAGTAATAATGAATTCTGTTGATCTTAGAGCAAAGTACACGAAATTTTTCGTTGAGACCGGAGCCCAAATGAATTCAATTTCGTTTGTTAAATACAACCTTTTTACAAACTACAAAAAACTAATAAATCCAAATCTACATCGGTTTCCAAAAGTGCTCAAACAGGTCAACAATGTAAAAAAAAAAGGTATAATACAACCATCGTTATCGTCATAAAAGTCTCCTGTTTGGATAGTTCCGAGAACGGAAAAAAACGATTGCGTATGTCAATTGATTGCAGGAAATTCGCTACTCGCTACTCGCTACGTCAGAGATTTTAGCAATATTTGAGAGCATATGCGAAAACCGTTCGGAGCACCAGTTTCATCTTCATTCGCTTGATGTTAGCGGATAATGACTCAGGCTTCTTTTCCGTAACGTACCTCACACGTCTCGGAGCTTATTACCTCAACATAAAGGGAAATCAATAAAATCAATGATAAGTATGTTCGAAGAGAGTTACAGCTCATGCCGAAAAATCAAGCCGGCCGTCGATTTCGTCTTTGCCGCGTCAACAATGATTCTATGATTAAACTTGTATTTTCGAGGACCGATCAAATGATCCATTCGCTCTGACCGGAAATATGATGAAATCCGAAACGAATTTGGCCGAATGATCTTGTCAATATCTGACAGAATATGCGAAAACCGTTCAGAGCATCGTTTTCGTTTATATTCGCTTCATGTTAGCGGATAACGACTCAGGCTCCTTTTCAGTAACGTACCTCACACTTTTGGGGGCTTATTACCTCAAAATAAAGCGGAATCGATAAATTCAATGATGATTATGTTCGAAGAGGGTTACAACTCATTCAATGTCTTCATTCGCTTGATGTTAGCGAATAATGGCTCAGGCTTCTTTTCCGTAACGTACCTCACACGTCTCAGAGCTCAATATCTTAAAATAAAGCGAGGTGGATTAATTCAATGATGAGTATGTTCGAAGAGAGTTACATCTCATGTCGAAAAATCAAGCCAAACGTCGATTTCGTCTCTGTCGTGAAATGAATAATTCTATTATTAAACTTCTATCTTCGAGGAACGGTCAAATGATCCATTAGCTCTGACCGGAAATAAGATGAAATTGAAAACGAATTTGGCCGAATAATCTTGGCAATATCTGACAGAATTTGCGAAAACCGTTCAAAGCATCGTTTTCGTCTTCATTCGCTTGATGTTAGCGGATACTGACTCAGGCTCCTTTTCAGTAAGGTACTTCACACGTTTCGGAGCTTTTGACGTCAAAATAAAGCGAAATCAATAAAATCAATGATGAGTATGTTCGCATAGAGTTACAGTTCATGCCGAAAAATCAAGCCGGACGTCGATTTCGTCTTCGTCGCGAAAATAATGTTTCTATTATTAAACTTATATCGTTGAGCACCGGTCAAATCATGCATTAGCTCTGACCGGAAATGACATGAAATCAAATACGAATTAGGGCGTCTGATCTTAGCGATATCTGACACAATATGCGAAAACCGTTCGGAGCATCGTTTTCATCTTTATTCTCCTGGTGTTAGCGGATAATAACTCCGGCCCGTTTTCAGTAACGTACCTCACACGTCTCGGGGTTTATTATCTTAAAATGAAGAGAAATCGATCAATTCAATGATGAGTATGTTCGAAGAGAGTTACAACTCATGCCGAAAATTCAAGCCAGACGTTGATTTCGTCTCTGTCGTGATAAGAATAGTTCTATTATTAAACTTGTATCTTCGAGCAACGTTCAAATGATTCATTAGCTCTGACCGGAAATAAGATGAAATCGAAATCGAATTTGGGCGAATGATCTCATCAATGTCTGACAGAATATGCAAAAACTGTTCGTAGCATCGATTTTATCTTTCTTTGCTTAAGGTTAGCGGATAATGAGTCAGGCTCCTTTTCAGTACCATACCTCACACGTCTCGGGCCTGATTATCTCAAAATAACGCGAAATCTATCAATTTAATGATAAGTATGTTCGATGAGAGTTACAACGTATGCCGAAAATCCAAGCCGGACGTCGATTTCTTCTTTGTCGCGTCAATAATGATTATATGATTGAACTTGTATCTTTGAGCACCGATCAAATAATCCATTCGCTCTGCCTGGAAATAAGATGAAATCGAAAACGAATTTGGCCGAATGGTCTTGGCAATATCTGACAGAATATGCGAAAACCGTTCAGAGCATCGTTTTCGACTTTATTCGCTTCATGTTAGCGGATAACGACTCAGGCTCCTTTTCAGTACCGTACCTCACACGTCTCTCGGTTTATTGTCTCAAAATAAAGCGAATCGATAAATTCAATGATGAGTATGTTCGAAGAGAGTTCGAGGACACGTCTTGGGGCGTGTTACCTCAAAATAAAATGAAATAGATAAATTCAATGATGATTACATTCGAAGAGGGTCACAACTCATTCCCCAAAATCAAGCCAGACGTCGATTTCGCCTGTGTCACGTAAATAATTATCCTATTTTTTAAACTTGTATCTTTAAGTGCCTGTAGTCTTTAAGTGCCTTGTATCTTTAAGTAATGAAATCGAAATCGAAATCGAATTTAGGCGAATCATCTAAGCAATGGCTGACATAATAGGCGAAGGCCGTATCAGTACATTTCCCCAAAAACACTTACCCGAAAACATTTCCCCGAATCGACATTTTCCCGAATGACACTTTCCCGAACGGCACTTCCCCGAAAAACAGTTCGCCGAATGACACTTCCCCGAAAAACAGTTCCCCGAATCGACATTTCCCCGAATGACACTTCTCCGAACGGCACTTCCCCAACAAACAGTTCCCCGAAAAACATTTCTTATTTAGGCTTGTTGGGGTTCGTTGGATTTGTTTGGATTGTTTTTATTGCTTTGGGATTGACGGGGTTTGTTTGGGTTTGTTTGGAGTTTGTTTGGGCTTCTTGTGTTTGTTTGGTTTTGTTCGGGTTGTTTGTGTGTCTTTGGGCTTGTTAGGGTTTGTTGGGTTTGTTTGGGTTTGTTTGGCTCGCAAAAGTATCCCCACGCCAAAACGTTCTCGCGCCTAAATGTCCTCGCGCCAAAACGCCGTTGCGCCAAAACGTCCTAGCGCCAAAACGCCCTCGCGCCAAAACATCCCTGCACTCAAACGTTCTCGCGCCCAAACGTCCTCGTGCCAAAACCGTATCAGTACATTTCCCTGAAAACACTTCCCCGAACGTCATTTCGCCGAATGACACTTTCCCGAATCGAGATTTTCTCGAATGACACTTCCCCGAAAAACAGTTTGTTTGGGTCTGTTTGGGTTCCACGCACCCCACTATTCCAAGCACATCCGAGGTGCCCTGCGCCCACACCAGTGTTCCACGCACCCCACTATTCCACACGCACATTCGAGGTGCCCTGCGCCCACACCAGTGTTTCACGCACCCCAATATTCCACACGCACATCCGAAGTGCCCTAAGCCCACATCAGTGTTCCACGGACCCCACTATTCCCCATGCATATCCAAGGTGCCCTGCGCTCACACCCATTAACCCGTTTACCCATTTTGACCCAATTTGACTTTGACTTTAAAAAAATAACTTTTTCACTCATTCTTTCTTGTCATCTTATTGACCCTTTGTTTAATCATTTTTACCCATTTTGACTTTGACTTTAAATAAATAAAACTTTTTCACTCATTTTCGGGGAAGTGTCGTTCGTGGAAGTGTTCATTCGGTGAAATGTTTTTCGCGCAAGTGTCATTCGGGGAACTGTTTTTCGGAGAAGTGTTGCTCGGGGAAATGTCAATTCGGGGAAATGTCGATTCGGGGAACTGTTTTTCGGGAAACTATTTTTCGGGGAAGTGTCATTCGGGGAAATGACGATTCGGGGAATGTTTTCGGGGAAGTGTCATTCAGGGAAGTGTTTTCGGGGAAAAGTATGGGTACCGGCGAAAACTGTTCGGAGCATCGATTCAATCTGGATTCGCTGTCTGTTAGCGAATAATGACTTAGGCTCGGTTTCAGTACCGTACCTCCCACCTGTCGGGGCTCATTATCTCAATATAAAGCGAAATCGATAAATTCAATGATGAGTTTGTTCGAAGAGAGTTACAACTCATGCCAGAAAGTCAAGCCGGACGTCGATTTCGTCTTTGTCCCGAAAATAATTATTCTGTTATTAAACTTATATCTTCGAGCACCGATCAAATCATGCATTAGCTCTGACCGGAAAGAAGATGGAATCAAAAACGAATTAGGGCGTCTGATTTTAGCAATATCTGACAGAATATGCGAAAACCGTTCAGAGCATCGTTTTCAACTTAATTCGCTTCATGTCAGCCGATAACGACTCAGGCTCCTTTTCAGTAACGTACCTCACACGTCTCTGGGTTTATTGTTTCAAAATAAAGCGAAATCGATAAGTTCAATGATGAGTATGTTCGAAGAGAGTTACAACTTAAGCCGAAAAATCAAGCCGAACATCAATTTCGTCTTTGTCGCGTAAAGAATGATTCTATAATTAAATTTGTATCTTCGAGCACCGATTAAGTGATCCATTCGCTCTGACCGGAAGTAAGATGAAATCAAAAACGAATTCGGGCGAATGATCTTAGCAATATCTGATGGAATATACAAAAACCGTCAGAGCATCGATTTCTTCTTTAGTATCTTGGTGTCAGCGGATGATGACTTAGGCTTCCTTTCATTAACGCACCTCATACGTCTTGTGGCGTGTCACCTCAGAATAAAATGAAATCGACAAATTCAATGATGATTATGTTCGAAGAGTGTTACAACTCATGCCCCAAAATCAAGCCAGACGTCGATTTCGTCTGTGTCGCGTGAATAATTATTCTATTTATTAAACTTGTATCTTTGAGCGCCTGTCAAATCATCCGTTAGCTCTGACCAGAAGTAATATTAAATCGAAAACAAATTTAGGCGAATGATCTAAGCAATGGCTGACAGAATAGACGAAAACTGTTCGGAGCATCGATTTTATTTTTATTCGCTGTATGTTAGCGGATAGGAACTCAGGCTCGGTTTGAGTAACGTACCTCCCACGTCTTGGGGCTTATTATCTCAATATAAAGCGGAATCGATAAATTCAATGATGAGTTTGCTCGAAGAGAGTTATAACTCATGCCGAAAAGTCAAGTCGGACGTCGATTTCGTCTTTGTCGCGAAAATAATGATCCTATTATTAAACTTATATCCTCGTACACCGATCTAATGATCCATTCGCTCTGACTGGAAATAAGATGAAATGAAAAACGAATTAGGGGGTAGGATTTTTGCAATACCTGACAGACTATGTGAAAACCGTTCAGAGCATCGATTTCGTCTTCATTCGCTTGATGTTGGCGGATACCTCACACGTCTCGGGGCTCATTACCTCAAAATTAAGCAAGGTGGATTAATTCTATGATGAGTATGTTCGACGAGAGTTACAACTCACGCCGAAAAACCAAGCCAGATGTCGATTTTATCTTCGTCGTGAAAAGAATAATTCTGTTATTAAACTTGTGCCTTCGAGCAACGGTCAAGTGATCCATTAACTCTAACTGGAAATAAGATGAAATCGAAAACGAATTTGTGCGAATGATCTCAGCAATGTCTGACAGAACATGCAAAAACCGTTCGGAGCATCGATTTTATCTTTATTCGCTTGATGGTAGCGGATAATGAGTCAGGCTTGTTTTCAGTAACGAACCTCATACGTCTTGGGGCTCATTATCTCAATATAAAGTGTGACGTGATTTTTTGAGCCACGTCACAAAAATGCTACCGATGATTAAGATATGCTCTCGATGCCCGGGTTGCGACCCATCCGTTAGTGTTAAGGGTCTTTTCTCTAGAATGTTTGTCTCGTTACGTTTGAGGTTTTGGGTTAAGTTTTCGTTTTGGTTAGGTTAGCGTGCGGAACTCGGTCGAGCGGCGTATGGCTCAAGGTACCGAGCAATCCCGACCGAGGGATGCACCCAGTGAGACCTCTCGGGGAATCGGTGTACGCCCGGCTGAAACGCCGGCCCCCCACCGTAGTGGTGCATCGTGCTGGAGAGCGGGCCGTTTATGTTACGGGCGGAGGCTGGAGACCTCCGCGCCGCGCTTCTGGACAGAAGCTTTGCCCGCTTTCGCACGGTGGCCCGGGGATGCGATCTCCGAGAGCCTCCATGTTACCGACGAGAAAAGTTCCCGATTTGTTACCGTTCCGTTGTCGGGGTAACTCGGGCAGAAAATAGAGATTCCGAAAGGAATATTCTATTAGAATATTCCAGCTCCCGAAATAATATTTCAGCCCTCCATATTATACGAGATAAAGTTCTCGCTTGAACCGGCGATTTCGCATGGTCCGATGCCGCGAGCGTGTTGACATTTTTTCTGAGAATGCGCTCCGTCTCCCTCTCGCATAATCCCTCGCACGCCGGCCTTGGTCGCGCGAGATACAGAGTTGCTACCGAATCTTTGCGTGAGACGGTTGTCTCCCAAATCGCGATCGCTCCCGATTTTAAAGATATCGTGAGAGAATTGTCGTTCAGACGTCGCGATGGAGAGACGTGTCGTGTCTCTATCGCGCCCGTGACGTCGCGCTCTCGTTCTCGCGTTAGAGGCACGTCGTCGTGCTCTCTCGTTCCCGTTCGTGTAACGTCTCGGCATGCAGTTCGCGTTCGCGTTGCGTTTCGTTTACGTGAAAAGTTCTCGGGTGGATAATCCACCGGCTCCCGCATTATAAAATAAAACCCTTGTTTTATTTTATTAGTGACGTTTCCGGTGTCGCGAATGTGTCAGATCCCGCGCTCGCTCACGCTACTCCCCGGTGAATCCCGACCCCTCTACCACAACCCACAGCCTGAGCGGCCGTGCTGTACCGCAACCGTTCTCCCGTGCAAGTGCATCCAGTCAGTCCGGTTATGATTCCGGCGATCCAAAAATCAGGGAGGTCTCCAGACTCCCAGGTCATACCGGTTATGATTCCGGTGAAACAAAAATCACGGAGTTCTCCAGCTCCGACGGTGGGTCAGGGGGGATCCCCCTGACCCCGGGGCATACCGGTTGAGAAATCCGGTGAAACAAAATTCTCTGGCGCCCCGGGTATTGCGGATGCATGCGCGCGGGGTGGACGGCCGAAGGTTACGGTTTCTCGCACCTAGCTCTCGTTTTTAAGTTCTTGATTCCGTGGTAAGGAAAAATAATCGCCCGTCACAAATGGCGCCCAACGTGGGGCCACGCCGGCGAGTAGCCGTTCTCGGTGAAGTTTAAGGGGAAAAACGGAAAGGAATAATTTAATTATTCTTTTTTCCGTTCTTTCCTCCTTTCTTGCTCTCGTCGAGAAAAAGACATTCTCTTTTTCTCATGGTTCTCGTTACGCGTTTTCGTGTGTTTGCGACTGCTCTCGAAATAAATAAAAAAATGTGCTCTCGAAAAAAAACAGTGCTCCCGACAAAAAAAAAGTGCTCCCGTGAAAAAAAAGTGTTTTCGATTCCCAGGGATTATTGATCATATTGGATTTGGATTATTGATCATCTTCCGGTGAGTTCCCGACGCAGTCGGAAAATTTTATTTTCGTAAAAATTTACGAAATTATTTTTTTTCTGCGTGGTTTCCGCGATGCGAGGCTCCGCTGAGTTGCGTCGTTCTCGTTATCGGGGGAGTTATCCTTCGACCTCCCCGGTGCTCTCGCGACTTCGAAAAATTATTCCGAAGGGACAGAAAAAAAACCTCTGTTGTTTCTTTCCGCGATCCCGAGCACTTCGAGAATTTATTCTCGAAGACAAAAAAATGCTAACTCCCGTGGTTGGGAATTTGAAAAAAAAACTGTCAAATTCCATGCTTGCTCTCGCTGATTTCGGAAACGAAATCGAGTTCTCGATATGAATTTTTTTTTTTCATGTTATGTGCTCTGTCCTTGAATTTGCTCGTGCCTTTTTTTTGTCGTGTAATTCGTTTTGATAAAGTTTTCTTGTTTTCTTTTCTTCACTCCCGGGATCTCGAAAGTTTATTTCGAGATCTTTCTGCTCTCGTTACCCGATAATTTCGTAGATTTTCGCAGGGGATCTCGATATCGAAATGTTGTATCTTTTGCTTGTTGTTCTGTTTGCGTGCTGTATTTTTTTTTTCGATCTGCTCCCGGGGTTTCGAAAATGCCTTTTCGAGACCTGAATGATTGCTCCCGTTGGTCCGAAAATATGTTTTTTTGTTTCGTTTTTTTCCTTTCCGGCTGGCTCTCGAATTTTCGAGAACGACGAAAATCGTTCTCGGGCTCCGTTCTCGTACCTCGCGGCGAGACCCGCGCGATACCACACATCGGGTGTCCCCGAGGTGGCACGCGTGATATCACATATCGGGTGTCCCCGAGGTGGCCCGCGTAATCAAGTGATTATGCGTCGCGCGTTCCCGTTGCAAGTGGGATTACAATTTTTTTTTTGTTTTGTTTTTTTTCTTTCCCCTTATAGATCTCGAGCAGAGCCAATAGGATTTTTTTTCTTTTAATTTTTTATGCTCTCCCGTTTGGCTCCAGCCTCATCGGAATTTTATTTCGATTTGAGGTTTTTACACCGATCCCGGATAGAGAGAAGAAATTTTTTTCTTTTTCTTCTTTTTTTTTCTTTCTTCCTTTTTCGCTCTCGACCTCGTCGGATTCGTTCGACGGAGGGGAATAAAAATTCCCCCAGTTCCCGAAATTCCGAAAATTCATTTCAGATCGAGAGAAAATATTATTTTTTTTAAATATTTTTTTTTATTAATTTTCTCTCTCGCTCATGTCCCGTCGAATGCGCTCGACGGGAGCGAATAAAATTTCCCTGTTCCCGTAAATCCGAATAAATAGTTCGGATCTACAGAAAATATATATATTTTATTTTATTTTTTTTTTAATTAATTTTCTCTCTCGCTCACGTCCCGTCGAATTCACTCGACGAGAGGGAATCAAATTTCCCGGTTCCCGAAATCCGAATATTTTTTTCGGATCGAGAGAATTTTTTTTGTCTTTTTTTTTCTCTCGCGGTCTCGTTTCTGTCGGACTCTCTCAACGGAAGGGAATGGATATTCCCTCAGGTCACGAAATCCGAAAATGTATTTCGGATGGAGAGGAATTTTTTTTCTATTTTTTTTCTCTCTCTCGCTCTCGCATATGATCCTGTTTCAGAGACCATACACTTCCAGAGATCAAACATTTCCCTCCGATCTCGCCTTTTGGAAAACATTTATTTTTCCAAACAGACGGACATGTTGTTTTGTTTTTTTTTATTATTTTTTTTCCTGTTCTGTCTGCCGCTCTCGATGTCGTCGAATCAAATTCGACGAAAAGGGATACAATCCCTTAGTTCTCGATTCAGCCAGTCACACTCTCGTGCTCCGAGTGTCCCGGGGGGAATATCCCATGGCGACCGGAGACAGGGTACCTGAGCTCCCGTCACGGATCTCGGAACGCTCGTCCGAAGAAACGGACGAGGTTTTACCGATCGCGGACCTGGCACTGGGCCCGCGGAGCTCGACTTTGGGACAGCCGACCTCACCGGGTCGCGCCCAGGCGGCCGACGCGTGACGCCTAGCGCAGGCACGAAGCTCTCGAGATATTCGTCAGCTCCCGAAAAGGCGATAAGTGAGCGCAACCTCTCGCGGTCTGCGCCACCACGCCAGTGATTCCCGAGGTCCCTTCATGGGCCAGTTCCAGAGGGACAAGGCGGACGAAGCGGCGCCCCCGCTATCGAGTGGTCCTCTGAAGACCACGGAAGCTACCGAAAAGCCGAGTAAACCCAGCTGCTAAAATTACGGCAAAACGGGTCACCGGCAAAGAGAATGTCGGGACTTCCGGCGTCTCTTGTGCTACCGATAAGACCGTCAGGCGTTTCCACGACCCGTTACCCCCTTGCAATCGGGGAATCGGACAAGGAGGCGAGTGAGGGACTCTCCTCTGCCTCCCGTGATAAGCCTTGACGACATACTTTCTCGACAAGCTCACGTGTAGCGACACCACGCCGGCCAGTTACCGAACCCGCAAACCGGCGAAGGCAGTTACGAGGTACACCCTCAGCTACCGATACGTCTCCCCCGAAGGAAATCCTTCCTTGGGATGACGCAATAGTTAGCGTCGGGTCGGACGCAAGTACAGGCACCCATCGGGTAGAGTCCTCATTCGTGGCTGACCCCTAAAAGCTCCCGTTAAAGGCCTCTGGCTCATAGTTTCCTGTGAGATGGCAACACCCCACAGCTCCCGCAATATGGGCCTCTGGCCCAGAGTTCTCGGGTAAGGCAATAACGCGTCACAGTTCCCGCAATGTGGGTCTCTGGCCCATGGTTCTCGTGCGAAGTGGCAACAGGGCAATGGATCTCCGACATGCCAGCCCGGCCTCTGGCCTCAGCGTTCGCAGAGGCCACAACGCCTCACAGTTCTCGCAATACAGGCGCTAGCCTGGGTTCTCGCGCGGGGTGGCAACGTCCCGCAGTTCACGCCATGAGGGGCCTCCGGCCCCAGTTCTCGTGCAGGACAGTGATGTCCCGCAGTTCCCGTGAGTCGCGATGACGCGACTTGGTTCTTGGCACCAATTACCCTGGAGAAGGGGATGGAAAACTTGGAGCAGTTCCCGTAGAGTTCCCGGACCCACCACCGAAGTAAGGACGCCCCGGCTGATTTGGTGAGTCCGATTCTGGTTCGTTTGTTCCGTCCTTGGTGGTGGTACGTGTGGACCACATTGGTCCACATTTCTCGCGTCGCAGGGCGGTTGTCCGTCCGCGGCAGGTCTCGGTCTCTTCCCCGATATTAAGGCTACCGATTTGCAATTGGAAGAGACAACCATGCTACCGTTTACGCAAAAATATTTATTTTTGTTTTTTTTTGCGATTATATTTTCTCGCGCTGTGGGACGATTAGTCACCCACGGTAGATCTCGATCTCTCCCACGTTTAGGTTACCGACTGTAACGGGAGAGATGAATTTTAGCCATTGAATACGAACAATTGTTTGGTGTTCTGGTTTTCTTTCTCGCGCTGCGGGTGCTTGGTTCCCCGCAGTAGATCTCGGTTCTTCCCACCGTTTAAGCTACCGACTGCAACTGGGAAGAACAATGATTGCTACCGTGTGCATTTTAGCTACGGCTTTTGCTTAGCAGAGATCACGTAGTTCTCTGATCGTAACCACCCTTAAGGGGTGGGGAGTTGTGATGTGATTTTTTGAGCCACGTCACAAAAATGCTACCGATGATTAAGATATGCTCTCGATGCCCGGGTTGCGACCCATCCGTTAGTGTTAAGGGTCTTTTCTCTAGAATGTTTGTCTTGTTACGTTTGAGGTTTTGGGTTAAGTTTTCGTTTCGGTTAGGTTAGCGTGCGGAACTCGGTCGAGCGGCGTATGGCTCAAGGTACCGAGCAATCCCGACCGAGGGATGCACCCAGTGAGACCTCTCGGGGAATCGGTGTACGCCCGGCTGAAACGCCGGCCCCCCACCGTAGTGGTGCATCGTGCTGGAGAGCGGGCCGTTTATGTTACGGGCGGAGGCTGGAGACCTCCGCGCCGCGCTTCTGGACAGAAGCTTTGCCCGCTTTCGCACGGTGGCCCGGGGATGCGATCTCCGAGAGCCTCCATGTTACCGACGAGAAAAGTTCCCGATTTGTTACCGTTCCGTTGTCGGGGTAACTCGGGCAGAAAATAGAGATTCCGAAAGGAATATTCTATTAGAATATTCCAGCTCCCGAAATAATATTTCAGCTTTCGATATTATACGAGATAAAGTTCTCGCTTGAACCGGCGATTTCGCGTGGTCCGGTGCCGCGAGCGTGTTGACATTTTTTCTGTTAACGCGCTCCGTCTCGCTCTCAAGTAATCCCTCGCACGTCGGCCTTGGTCGCGCGAGGTACAGAGTTGCTACCGAATCTTTGCGTGAGACGGTTGTCTCCCAAATCGCGATCGGTCCCGATTTTGGAGATATCGTGAGAGAGTTGTCGATCAGACGTCGCGATGGAGAGACGTGTCGTGTCTCTCGCGCCCGTCTCGTCGCGCTCTCGTTCTCGCGTTAGAGGCACGTCGTCGTGCTCTCTCGTTCCCGTTCGTGTAACGTCTCCGCGTGCAGTTCGCGTTCGCGTTGCGTTTCGTTTACGTGAAAAGTTCTCGGGTGGATAATACACCGGCTCCCGCATTATAAAATAAAACCCTTGTTTTATTTTATTAGTGACGTTTCCGGTGTCGCGAAAGTGACAGATCCCGCGCTCGCTCACGCTACTCCCCGGTGAATCCCGACCCTTCTACCACAACCCACAGCCTGAGCGGCCGTGCTGTACCACAACCGTCCTCCCGTGCACGTGCATCCAGTTAGTCCGGTTATGATTCCGGCGATCCAAAAATCAGGGAGGTCTCCAGACTCCCAGGTCATACCGGTTATGATTCCGGTGAAACAAAAATCATGGAGTTCTCCAGCTCCGATGGTGGGTCAAGGCGGATCCCCCTGACCCCAGGGCATACTGGTTGAGAAATCCGGTGAAACAAAATTCTCTGGCGCCCCGGGTATTGCGGATGCATGCGCGCGGGGTGGACGGCCGATGGTGACGGTTTCTCGCACCTAGCTCTCGTCATTAAGTTCTCAATTCCGTGGTAAGAAAAAATAATCGCCCATCACAAAAGCTAATTCAATAAATTCAATGATGAGTATGTTCGAAGAGAGTTACAACTCATGCTGCAAGGTCAAGCCGGACGTCGATTTCGGCTTCATCGCGACACGAATGATTCTATTACTAAACTTATATCTTCGAGCACTGGTTAAATCATCCATTAGCTCAGACCAGAAATAAGATGAAATCAAAAACGAATTAGGGCGTCTGATTTTAGCAATATCTGACAGAATATGCGAAAACCGTTCGGAGCATCGATTTCGTCTTCCTTCGCTTGATGTTAGCGGATAATGCCTTAGGCTTCTCTTCCGTAACGTACCTCCCACGTATCGGGGCTCTTTACCTAAAAATAGAGTAAGGTGGATTAATTCAATGATGAGTATGTTCGAAGAGAGTTACATCTCATGCCGAAAAATCAAGCCAGACGCCGATTTCGTCTGTGTCGTGAAAAGAATAATTCTATTATTAAACTTGTATCTTCGAGCAACGGTCAAATGATCCATTAGCTGTAGCCGGAAATAACATGAAATCGAAAACGAATTTGGGCGAATGATCTCAGCAATGTCTGACTGAATATGCAAACACCGTTCGGAGCATCGATTTTATCTTTATTCGCTTGATGGTAGCGGATAATGAGTCAGGCTCCTATTTAGTAACATACCTCACCTGTCTCGAGGCTCATGATCTCAAAATAAAGCGAAATCGATAAATTCAATTATGAGTATATTCGATGACAGTAACAACTCATGCCAAAAAACCAAGCCGGACGTCCATTTCGTGTTTGTTGCGTCAAGAATGATTGTATGATTAAACTTGTATCTTCGACCATCGATCAAATGATCCATTCGCTCTGACTGGAAATAAGATGAAATCGAAAACGAATTTGGCCGAATGATCTTGGCAATATCTGAAAGAATTTGCGAAAACCGTTCAGCACATCGTTTTCGTCTTTATTCGCTTCATGTTAGTGGATCCCGACTCAGGCTCCTTTTCAGTAACGTACCCCACACGTTTCGGAGATTTGACCTCGAAATAAAGCGAAATCATTAAAATCAATGATGAGTATGTCCGCATAGAGTTACAGTTCATGCCGAAAAATCAAGCCCGACGTCGGTTTCGTCTTTGTCGCGAAAATAATGTTTCTATTATTAAACTTAGATCTTTGAGAACCGGTCAAATAATCCATTAGCTCTGACAGGAAATAAAGATAAAATCGATTATGACCCCTCATATCAAATATTTGACTATCGCATCACAGCGAAATCTCTTTCTCGCATTACGCTTTACTTGAGTTTCGGAACATCTAACGCATTACTTGAGTTTACTTACTCTTACTGAACGCATTACTTGAGTTCCGGAACATTTCAAATTACCTGCGGTATTTATCCCCATTATTGAGGTTACCTACCCGATTATCGTTATAATTCGGGTTACTTCTGGTATTTTCTCTCGAGTTGGGCTGCCTATTTGAGTTTCGGAACATCTCGAATTAGCTGCGGTAGTTATCCCCGTTATTTAGGTTGCCTACCTGATTATCGTTTTAATTCGGGTTACCTCTGGTATTTTCTCTCGAGTTAGGCTACCTACTTGAGTATCGGAAAATCTCGAATTACCTGCGGTATTTATTCCCGTTATTTAGGTCACCTACCCGATTATCGTTCTAATTCGGGTTACTTCTGGTATTTTCTATCGAGTTAGGCTACTTACTCGGGCATCGGACTGTCTTGACTCACCCGCGGTATTTATTTCCGTTATTTCGGCTACCTGCTCGATTATCATCCAATCCGAGCTACCTCCGGTACCTCCTCCTCATTTAGGGCACCTACCCAGTGACTAACGTCAGCGGAGGTATTTCCGGGATTGTTCAGGTTAGCTACTCAGTGACTAACGTCAGCTGAGGTATCTCCGACCCGATTTAGGCTACCTCTATCATTATCGGTGGTTCGAGGTACTGGCCGCCGTACCGACCGCGGGTTATGCGAGGCAACCCCTTGTCTGCGACACACTGATTGTAAGAGTCAGGTGGTCTCCGCCGTGAATAAAACTTTGTCCACTACAATATGAACCTGAACGTCTTATAATTTATTTCGCGAAACTCCGTTCCGCAACGACGAAACCGTACGAAACTATACTTTAATGTAACGCCTCAAAACTAGGTGAGCTAGGTAGCTCCATCGCAACTCGACAACGGCTTGTCCGAAACAATAAAGTCAAAGTCCATTAGATTCAGTAAGACACCAGCTACAAAATGACCCTCGAATATAAAGTTTTACCAAAAAAAATGGCAGATAAAAAACGAAAAAAGTATTTTGAAAACGCTTTTTTCGCAGTTTTTCGCAAAAAAGAGTAAAAATCAAAATTTCTAAACCATCGAGGGTCATCTTGTTGCCAATCATGTTTACAATATGTGGTTCAAATTTCAAGACAATCGGTTTATTAGTTTTAGAGATACGATGGAGCTAGATTTTGAAAACGTTGTTTCGAGATAAACGCGTTTGAAGTTTATACTATGAAAAACTCTTACCTAAACTCAATCGGCAATTCCTGCACCGTAAAAAATCCCTTCTGATTGCTCATCATCGTCGATTTCTTTAAGTCTTGCTTGCTTTCGATTTTTTGAAATGTTCAAAGTGGACTGGCCCCTTAATGAAATTTACGAACTTTGCCGCGATTATCTGTTGAGAGCGCCTGTTCTTTTTGCTCCCCGTAGAAATAAAATTTAACAAAACCAAATAATTGTCAATGCTGATCAAATTTTGATATACCGAGAAATTGTTCTTGTGTATAAAAAAAAAACAATACGCGATTTTTTATTAACAAACTCTCAAAACTTGACGCTACATTTTCGAGAATTGGATGATTTCGGGATTCTATTTGTCATTCGACCACTCCGTTTAGTATCATAGTCGAATTGATGGCCAAAAAAAATTTTTCTGTGCGAATATCATCTTAAAGTGTGTCCGAGCTGGGTTAGGAAACATGAGGAGAACCTTTGCATTCCCTCATTAGAGGAGACACGGCAGACGATTACGGCAAACAAAAATCGATACGTGTTTTGAGGATTGAAACAAGATGAGAAGATCCGCATCGCCTGAGACACGATTTTTCACGTCCCGATACGGGTTGATTCCGGAAATCCCAAAGCGTTGTTTGCGGTATCTCTTAAGGGGTAACACCACTCTAGCAGCAGAAAATAAGGCCTATCTTTGACAATTTATTTTGGGAGTATAAAACAAGGAATAGGATTTCTTTTAAGAGGGTTTATTTAACACATATTAATCTATAAAACAAATTATTATAATTTTCATACAAAATGGCGGCGACAGAGCACATCTTGAAAACGGGTTTTCCAAACTGGGAGGCCGAAATACTCGAACACCTTCTACGGATCGATATGAAATTGTGATAGTAGCTTCACAATTACATTCTCTTTGGGAGTACGTAGCCGTTTCTTGATTAAATTCACACTTTTTTTTGTGAACAATTTACTGCGTATTTTTTGGACAAAAAATCTATTTATTTCTTTAAAAGTGCGCAATTTTTTTCGAAAATTGATTTAAAAAAATCCCTACGTCGCACAGTGGTCTGAAATCCCGAAAAATCGGACAAAAACAAAAAAAAATTGATTCTCGGGACTTTCAATCTTTAGAATAGTTGTAGTAGTACCCCTACTGTGTGTCATGACCGTCAAGAAAGGGGAAGTGTCCCTACCTGGCTTGGGAACGCATTCCGTTCGTGCAGAAACATTATTAATAATATATGAAATAGTGAATCATTAATAACGGTCGTGGTGTTGGCCACGTTTTAAAAATTCGTGTTAAAAAAAGCAATAAGCCAAAAGTGGGGTTGGGGCTCTGAATAAAAATGAACATTGTTGCTTAGACATTTCTCCAAAACATATCCAAAAACTAGCTGCACATAGCTGCTCTTTCGGCTTTAATTATAATTTTTTGGGAAGATGTGTGCACTTTCGGCAGTTTTTCGTAGTTTTCGCGTCCAAAATGTGGTTTATAGGGAATTGGTAAAAATAATTCGTTCAAATAATCATATTTTTCAATTCTTACAGATCCGCCGGATGATACTAAAGAAATTTCTTTCACGAGGAGGGAAATTTTCGAATCCGTAAAACCAGTTATAAATGGGAATATCAACGTGCTCAGTGAATTTTTTGAAGCATAGGTTTCAAACAACAGGAGCATCCATACATTTTGCCGCCAAATAAAAAAGATGCCCTGAAAACATTAGTATCCGAATTCAGGAAAAGGTGAAAACAAGCGTACAGGATAGAAAACAGATTCCACGCAAAATTCGACATCTGGCTCAACGTTCCTATACTTTTCACATCTGAAAATGAAGGTTCGACGACTTCCACGGAAAACACAGCGGGGCCCGGCATCGTTCGACAAGTTGGTCCTATAGGTTGGGACGATTTGAGTGACAGGTCAAACGGGAGGAAGACAGAAAAGATTCGTGAACAATATAGCGTCCAAGAACTAGCCTACGCTACACAAATGGGTCACAGAACGCAGCCCATCAACCGCATCAAAGTACCGGGAATCTATGGAACACGTTCCAGAAAGAGTATTGACAGGCAACGAAGTATTATCATTTGTTGTAGAAGGTGGAGTGACGACGAGCGTATATCAATTAGTACGTTCCACATCCGCTATGATAAATTGTAGAGGATGGCCGCCTTATAGTACTGTAATAGAAGCTAAGAAAAAGTGTTACCCTGATAAGTTCGAAATTTCTATAACTGAAAGTGCAGCCACAGTTGGACTCCAAGTATTGTTAAATCATACGGCTGAACGATTGTTACTGGCACAATCGGACGTTATTAGAAGTCTTCCTGAAAACAAACTTGCTGACTTAGAATTGATATGCAAGTGAGGATGCGATGGCACTTCTGGTCAAAGCACTTACAAACAAAAATTCAGCGAAGAAGATGGCAATAAATCAGATGCCAACATTTTTTTTCTTTCACTTGTCCCCTTGCGAATCTATGATAAAGTCAATTCACCGGTTATTATTTGGAGAAATCCTCGTTTTTCGTCGCCAAGATTTTGTCGCCCAATAAAAATAGTTTTTTTGCACGAAACTGCCAGAGAAAATAGGACAGAAGTTGATTGTATCGAAGTGCAAGAAAAAAACCTGGTGCCTTTGAAACCATACCTTACGGAAGAAAAATTAACATCCATTTCAAACTTGTGTTGACAATGATAGAGCGTAATGTTTGTAATTCGATTACGAATACATCGTCAAGTATGCTTTGCTACCTTTGTGGCGCTACGTCTAAAGATTTCAATGATATCGTTAAGATATTGCAAAGACCGATCAATGAAGATTACTTCAAATGCGGAATATCGTCGCTGCATGCTTGGATCCGGTTTTTCGAAAGTTGCTTGCATGTATCTTATCAATTAGACATACAAAGAGACAAGTGCGCAAAGAGGATAAATAAGGACATGAGAGAAGAAAAACAATAGACAACAAGGTTTTCGTGACAAATTGGGGCTTATTGTTGATCAACCAAAACATGGCTACGGAATTTCAAATGACGGAAATACAGCTCGGCGGGTTTCCAAACTTCTGGAATCTCTGCTTCTATAACGGGATTTGACAAGGAATTGATAGAGCGATTTCATGTGATATTGCAGGTGATTTCTTGTGGGTTCGAGATCAATATGCCAAAATTTCGGTCTACACAGAAATTACTGCAAGAAAATTTGTTGAACTGTATGTCAACATGGTATTACATGCCAACAACAGTGCACAAAATTCTGATACACGGTCCTGGAATTATTGATTCTTTGATATTGCCCATCGGACTAATGTCCGAAGAAGCTCATGGATTGTATATCAAATATTATAAAAAACTCCGGCGAGATTTTTCACGAAAATGTGACCGAGCTAAAACCATGGAAGACGTTTTTGGCAGACTTTTGATAACGTCAGACCCACTAATATCTAGTTTGCGTAAAGTTCCCCCGAAAAAAAAACTGAAATCATTAACCACAGATGTGGTTGAACCATTGATTTCACCTTCAGTTGCGGAATCAAGTCAGATTCCTTCGATTGATACGAAAAGCGATGAATCTGAAGATGACAATGATTTTGCACCGCATGCATAAGATAGCGAGTAAGACGTTGTAGTAGTAATAGTAGTAGAAGTAAACATTGTAAGATTATATGAAAATAAATTTTCAGTATTATTATAACAGGGATTGATTATTTTATCCTAAACCTCTTCTTCCCAAACCTTCACAGCCTTGGAAACTCCTAAAAAAATTAATTTCGTGCAAATGAAATCGACTTCCCAAAAAGTAACCGTCCATATTGAGTACAGCAATGTGTTTCTTCGAAAATTTCGCTTCAGATTCGTATTCAGCAACCCCAAAAATTCCCGAGCACAGACTTTCACCCGAATCAAACAGGTTTTTGAAAAAATGTTTTACCGTTTCAGATCCGCCATATTGTTTTTTGAAATTTTGACTTCAAATTCGTACTCAGCGACCGCAAAATCCCCCGAGTACAGACTCTCACCCGAATCGAACAGGTGTTTGAAGAAATTTTTTACCGATCCGGATCCGCTATTTTGTTTTTTGATATTTTGACTTCGGATTCGTATTCCGCGACCCCAAAAACTACCGAGTGCAGACTCTCACCCGAATTCGGAATTATGTCCGCTTTTTCGGGATTTCGGACCACTATGCGTCGTCCCATAGAGGATGTAATTGTGTGTCTACTATCAAAATTTCAAATTGATCCATCCAAAGGTGTTCGAGTACTCCGTCATCCCAGTTTGAAAAACATGTTTTTCAAGATGGGCTCTGTCGCCGCCATTTTGTCTGAAAATTGTAATAATTTTTTTTTCATCCCTTAATATGTGACAAAAAAAACCCTCTCAAAGGAAATCCTATCCTTTTATCAAACTCGCAAAATAAATTGTCAAAGTTAAGCGATATTTTCTGCCACTAGAGTTATGTTAAGAATATTAGAACACCAACGTAATCTAAAAGGTCACCATTGGTGCTACTTTATAAAAAAATGTCATTTATTCATTTATGTCACTTGTGATCAGAGGAAGTGGACAATTTATGCGGTGCTGCAAGCTGCGAGTAGGACGCGTTGGTTACGGAATAAAGATGAAATCAAGATTTTCTTTGACGCTTCCGCGCAACTTCCAAGGCCGTTCAACCGTCCCCGTAATGGCATTTGTCGATTTCATTTTTGGTTAAATCAACGATTCCGAAGACGGGCATGGTGGGTCATTGGCCCGCAGCTTGGGCGACTCACAGGTGGTTAGAATCAAGCAAAGATGAAATCGATGCTTCGAATGCTTTTCGGAGCATTTATCGGACATTCCTGAAATGATCGAATGAAAATTGTTTTCAATTTCATCTTATTTCTGGTCAGAGCTCGTGTTTAATTTAGGCACTTACGCAAACTGCGCGTACGACGCATTGGTCACGTAATAAAGATGAAATCAACATTGCGTTTGACGTTCCTGCGCAACTGTCAACGACGTTCGACCGTCCTCGCAATAGCATTTGTCGATTTCATCTTCGATCGAGTCAACAATTCCGGAGACGGGCAAGGTGCCTCATTGACCCGCAGCTCGAGCGTTTAACCGCAGCTACAAACCAAGCAAAGATGAAATCGATGCTTCGAATGCTTTTCGGAGTATCCATCGGACATTCCTGAAACGATCCAATGAAAATTGTTTTCGATTTCACATAATTTCTGGTCAGAGCTAGTGGACAATTCAGGCATTGCTGCCCGCTGCGGGTACAACGCATTGCTTACGTAATAAAGATGAAATCAACATTGCCCTTAACGTTTCCGCGCAAATGTCAGTAGTAGGGCTATGCCGATTCTGAGCCAAGTGGCGGCATCTCACGGGGGTCCAGAGGGCGGGGTGTCCAGGGGGGGTGTCCAGTGGGCGGTGTTCCGGGGGGGGGGGGTGTCCATGGGGATGGGGTACATGGGAGGTGTCCATGGAGGGGAGGGGTGTCCAACGCGGGGAAGCCAAGTGCAGGGGTACGGCGGAGGGGGGTCGCCGGGCGCGTGTGACGTCACAGAGGGGTCTCTGTGGAGGGGGGCCATGTGGTCCGTGCCATGTGGTCCGTGGAGCGACTGGCGGGAGGGGGAAGCCGCCGTCGATGAGTGTTGTGTGTGTGAAGGGCGGCCTTTCAAAGCCCAATATTTATGACATACAGCTGGTTCCATTCCGAAAGACAATGTCTATTGCATCCGCCTCGTCTCCGAGCTCGCCGACACTCGAGACAGGTCCTGACAGGTTCCTTGGAAAAACTATAATCTGTAGGGATCAAAGGCTGTGACCGTGGATGGACCACTAGAGCGCAGCTGCACTCTTGAAAAGTCTCATCGAGGTCTCCATTCCTAAATATAACGTCAAGATGTGCGCATGTGCGCGTATGTACGCAGTGCATCCGGCCAAGCACCCCCAGACTTGACCAAAAACGAGCTCGAACAGGTTCCAAAGGTCTTGCTCCTAAAATATTGGGGTAAATATGTCGGTTTATTGTGGGATCGTTTGCCAGAACATCATCGGAATAACAGTGAAGTGATATCATATCTTCCATGCTTGGAGCATTATAATACGCCACAGATGAAAGATCACATCGATAGCCCTCCACCTCAACGTCGGGAGTGTACGAAATGCTGTGAAAATTCTCCATGTACGGGGTTCTTCGAACGTGTTTTTCGGGAGGGTGAAAAATGTCGGGGGAAAATTCTCCACGGTTCTTCGAACGAGTTTAAACCTGTTTTTCGGGAGCGTGAAAAAATGTCAAGGAAAAATTTTCCACGGTTCTTTGAACATGTTTAAACTTGTTTTTTACGATTGGAAAAGTGGGGAGAAGTTTGACAATTTGAGTGGGAGGCTTACGAGGGAGCATAGCTTCATGGACCAAGCTCAGACTGCACTATTCGACTGCACCATTAAGATCTCTCCAAAAAAAGAATTTTGAAAGTGCGGGGAAAATGGATCTGTCGAGTATTAACAAAGTCGGCCGGATGGCGGAATTCCTCCCGACGAAGAAGGTGTCGGAACTCCCCGTTAAGTCGGAACGAATAATCTCCGACATGCTGGTCGTACAAACCAAATTTGGGAAACGCTACATCGCAGACATCGCGGATGAGTTCTCTGTCTTCTTACCGGCGCGACTTCTGAAGGCCTTCGACCAAGATCCGACAATGTTTGAGGGTATGCTGCAAGTGGTACGCGGTGGTCAACTCTGCATGCAGTATATCGGTGGAAAATACAATAGTGTCGAGTTCCGTCGCCTCTGAACATGGTGGACAGGGAAAAAAAATTCGTTGGAACACCATCGTCGAACGACTGCTCGCATCATCGAGAGAGTATGCTGCAACTGGCGCGCAAATGGTTACATGCAGTTGTAGGCAATACAACAGCGTTCCATCATCTCTGAGGCAGAAAAAAAAGACTAAATTCATTGGGACCCCATCATCGAATTGTTCGTATCACAGTCGTCTTGCCATCGTTTTTGACGCTTAGTGTTGACTATGAAAAAAAAAAATGTATATGTTTGATCGAATTGTAGACGATGGATGTTTTCGCCGTAGAATAAAGAATACAAACGACATATATTTTCATCGTAATGTTTTTTATTCATTCAAAAAAATCCCTCGCTCACGCTTCGTATAGGCTCAACCAGCTTTTCACCAATTTTACATTCTCATGGGCGCAGTTCGTGTTGAAGGGATGATGGGGGCATTTGGAGTTTGTGATTTTCGGCAGCTTCTGCAGCGATGGACAGTCCAGAGTCTCCAAGTCGATGACGTTTGTCGCGGGATCCGTGAATCTTGACAGCCACGCGCAATTCTCAAATCCCTTCGCATAGATTGTAGGAGCTCCATGTAAGAGTTCTCGAATTGTCTTTCTAGCTGCCTCATATAGTATAACGCTGTGATCCCATCGTATTCCATGGAAATTGCGTTCCAGCCACTTGTTTGTCATTTTGTACTTGGCCGGTAAAGAGTCCCATGCAAATGGTGCGTCGAAGGCGAGCGTGAGTGGTTTAGCATTCTTCCTGTGGAGTCTGACGATGGACATCTCCTTCAGGACGAATTCGTTGACGGGTGTCTTGAAGCCCTGCACATAGACGATAAGCTCCATGTTGACTGAAGTGGACGCGAATCATCGGCATGATTTTATACCAATTTTTAACGATACGATATTTTTAAAATACGATCATGGAGGATCATGCGAAGCGCCAACGATTATCAACTAAACATCAATAGTCATTGATAGTCCAAGTATCGCATCTGGAAGGATTTAAGTATTCCATGTACAGGCATTTTATATGCATGGGTGCAGGACACAGCGGTGATGGGTGAATGTGGTGAGAAATCTACTTGAACGCGTGATGGTCTATACTTTAACCCCTGCTCGATGAATTTCGACAACGTGGAAGTGGTTGAGCTTTACGAGAAGTACGTAATCTTACAATAAATGTAAATAAGTATGAATCAATACGCGTTGAATACCATTGCCACGGGAGATAATGATTATGAGAGCTGCGATTAATGTGCAATCAAGAGATAATACACGTTTCGCATGGGCGACAGTCACAGCTTTATGTCTAGCTGACCGAAACAGTGACCACGGATCTTCTTACAAGCATTATTCAACGGTATTGAATCTATCGAATATTGGATGCTCAGTGACTATAGGTCAATTTTTGTTAACAATTGTGCTTCAAAACCATTTATTCATCAATATGTATGCCACCAAAGAAGACATTGCTCTGTCACGTCCTGAGGGGACGTGGGCATATACCTATCGTGGTTCCCTCTTTTTAGCCTACGCCTAGCGCACTAGCTCGGGATGAGGGTGTAAAAGGGAAAGGTGCATGCAAATGTGGGAACGACGCAGTGACTCGATTGACAAATGAATTGATTTACGCAAATGATTGAGAATTCGGGGTTTATTACAATTAACCAATTTGGTTGATTCTATTAAATTAATAATACAAAAATATACATAAAATATTTTGCTTACATTTGCCGATGAGTCGTGGATACGCTAATCTGTTTATAGTCGTAGGGCTCGGGCCTCCGCAGGTAGGTCGGACCCCTCGGTTGCGCACGTTTGGTAACAATGATGGCTCACGTCGACACAAGGTATTTAACACGTGGGTATTTATGGCGAGACGAGGTTGGAATTAAATTACGATTTACGCAAAACAATACGATGTACACATTCAACTTAGACACTTAATAAAATTCTTGTAGTTCGCGTTATTATAAAGTATAATTTGGACGTTAAAATTCGCGTTCGCTTTATGGAGACAGTTTTTGTAATTGTTCCGGTGAACGTTGTTGCTTGATTTTTGCTCGTATGCGATAGAGACTGAAGGGAGACTTTTCTCAGCGAGTCATGATGGGACACTCTTGGGAGACTAGATCTGAACGAGTGGTGATGGAACACTGACTCCAAGAATTTTCTATTCTAGCTTGTAGGATATTTTGGATGCTGGGATGGTGGGAGAAGAAGTTTCTCGAAAGGTGCATTTTCGTCATACGTTAATTTTTTTGATTGGTTGAAAGGATGTAGGAAATTTACTAGTGCATATGATTGGTCGAGTTGGAAGGGGAAATATTTTTGGAGACTATGATTGGGTGTAGACTATGATGTGTGTGATCTCCATCTCGATTCTCGGAAACGAGTCCGCGTCTCGTTACCTGGAGCGTTGGAAAAATATAGTGAGGAAAAAGGGCCTTGGTCGCGTCGCCGCGCTTGCCTCAAGATAGGCATTGTTGACCCAAGGTGTGAGAGCGCATGGGAAATACCAACGTAGTTTTATTGCCGGGTCAACTTTTCGGCATGAAAGATTTTCTTTTGGAGGATGTATATTTTTGTATACTGAGGATTTCGATATTTTCGTGTGTTGTACGTTCTTATGGCTAAGGGTTTTATCATCAACTGCGTTTGACGGTTGCGTGTAGATATGGTCAAGACCGACTGTGCTCTCGCGTGGGAACTTATGCGCGACGCTCGCTTCTTATCGATATATTTCGTTTCGGCAGTGGTACGCCTAATTCTAAAGAAAATATAAGGACCCGTCGAAAAATGAGAATGCCGTTATCGTGTGTATTGGTTTTCGTAGTTTTCCACGATTTCCATGTGGAATCGGGTAAGCCCGCGTTTTCGCCGGAGTTCAATGAAATGGGAGAGAAAAAAGAAATAGATAGCGCTTTTTCTCGCGACGTTACAGCTCCGATACGCGTGTCTCAACATAAGAAGAAGAAAAGCATATCAATCTGCTTACAAGACACCGAGGATAACAATGTATGATATTTCACACAGATCGAGAACGTCTCAAGCCTCGTGAGCCCAGGACTAAACGGAGACAGCCATTAAAAAAAATATATATGCCATCGGCGTGTGAAGTTAACATAATTACTATACTGTTATATGTGCTAGACAAATCAAACAACAATCCATTATTTCGCAGGTGTCTGCATTACTTTAGATCAAAGGATAAACTGCAATCACATGAGATCGATTGTGGAGCACTAAAGCACTGTCCCATCCGACTAACAAATAATACCAATAAGTGGCTCCAAATCGTCAACTCCAGTCGGAAAGCACGACATCTATTCATTGGAAATGCCTATTTGGAGTGATTTTGACTAATGATAGAGCGCAGAGGAGAGTGTGCAACGACTGATGAGAAGAACGTAGGAGAAGATATGTATCAATATCATAAAGTATTTAGTATTGATAACCACATGTGCTTTTTATATGATGAATCGCTATCATAGTATCAATTACATCACAGCGCTGATTCCATAGCATGGTTTGTGGCAGAACTGGAAAAACTAGTGCTCTGCATAAAATACATTTTCAACGAAAATTAATGCTTATCATGTGTTAATTCTAATACGTTCTCGCTATGGCAATAATTGTGTATTCAGTCATCATCAACCGATAGAGGTAGAAGTTGAATTACTCAAGATTCAATGGCGTATGCCCCACATGATATTAGATAAGTTCAATAAATTATCATTACTTCGAACATTGAAAAGTGGGCGATACTTGAATATGAGTTTTCAGTCTTGGGATCTATACGAATGTCCACCGCTTCAAAGCACAACGAAGCATTCATGGCCCGTAAAAGCTACCTCCCAACTAGAGAAACCAAAATATGTAATGGTGCAGCGCAGACTGGTAAAAAAGATAATCTATGGCAAAGGACATTATATTATTCACCGACTGCAAACTCACAAGTGTTAAACTTTATCTCAATTCAGCATTCTTTTCTCAGGAGGACTCGCATTTGGACTTAAAAAAAGTTCCGCCATTTTGTTCAATATGTACTCTCGATTTCGTAAATACCATTACGACTGCCATAGCGATCGTTCTTTACTTACCATCACCAAGTCTTAATGTAACGGCCCTCTCACGGTTGATGATTGATCACATCAGAACGAGCCTATAAAAAATGCTACCGTAGATGTGTGAATAGAGTTCGAATGCAAAGAAGATTCACCACCGTATACAACTGCATAGTGTTTTAATCTTACATGATCGCGTTGTTGAATATTGTCCATTGACCGACATTATCCGTAAAATTGTATAGATCAGCAAAATTCCGATAGATACGAAGCATCATGATTGATTCGCAATCGTCATGGTCTAAAGTGGGCCTATGGAAACGTTCCATACCGCATGGCTGAAGGTTTAATAACAGCTGCAGTTGAAGGTTCAACGGAATACGACATGTGTCCAATCGTATATGTTAAGGGTCACGAAAAACGAGAATGGCTAGCTGATATACGAAATATGAAAAATGAGCTATTTGTTGAGCCGTTGAATATAGACTTTGACGACATGGATGTCTCAAGTAAATTAGATGGAAGTTCTACTCTACGATGTGAAAAGCATATAAACAATTTTGCCTTACAAAATGTATTAAAAATCTTTAATTGGTGGCTGAATCATGAAGATTCGTGCAAATAAAAGAAATGTAACATTATGTACTTTTTACTCTCCTCACCCTATACTTAGTTATGCCAGCATCATCTGACATCGAATTGTGCATCTGCATACAATATTACTTTTGAATGTGAAACTCAATTTTTTGTATGGAAATTGATTGAAAATAACGTAATATAATCGCCCATTGATGATCGAAGACATTCATCGGTATACGTTCGATAGATGTTCGTGAGCCGTTTGTTGGAAGTTTGCGAGGCATTCAACCGTCTTCAAACCTCTCACGAATGTCTGAAAATCTCTTAAGCGGCTTCTAATCCCTCATGAATGTCTGGAAACGTATTATGAATGTCGTCGAAAGTCTCTTGAATGTCGTCGAAAGTCTCTTGAATGTCGTCGAAAGTCTCTTGAACGTCTTCAAACTCCTCGTAAATGCCTTCGAAAGTCTCTAAAACGTCCTCGAACCCCTCGTCGATGTCTTCAAATGTATTATGAATATTGTCAAAGATCTCTTGAATGTCTTCGGAAGTCTCTGAACGTCTTCGCTCCTCTCATGAATGTCTTGAAACGTCTTATGAACGTTTTCGAAAGTCTCTTGAATGTCTCACGAACATCTTCAAGCATCTCATGAACGTCGTGGGAAGCCTCTTGAAACTCTTTGAACCCCTCATGCATATCTTCAAACGCCTTATGAATGTTTTCGAACATCTCTTGAGTGTCTTCAAATGTCTTATATATGTCTTCGGACAAACCCCTCGTGAATGTCTTTGAAAGTCTCTCTTAAGCGTCTTCGAATCCCTCATGAATGTCTTCAAACGTATTATGAATGTCGTCAAATGTCTCCTGAACGAATTCGAAAGATTTTTTAACGTCTTCAAACCCCCCGTGAATGTCTTTGAAAGTCCCTTGAACGTCTTTGAACCCCTCATCGATGTTTTCTAACATATTATGAATATCGCCACAGATCTCTTGAACGTCTTCGAACCTCTCATGAATGTCTTCAAACGTCTTATGAACGTTTTCGAAAGTCTCTGAAACGTTTCACGAACGACTGTCAAAAATCTTGAATGCCTCGCAAACTTCCAACAAAAGGCTCACGAACATCTATCGAACGTATGCCGATGAATGTCTTCGATCATCATTGGGCGATTATATTAATTTGTTTTCAATCAAATTCCATGCAAAAAATTGCGTTTCACATTCGAAAGTAATATTGTATGCAGATGCACAATTCGATGTCAGATGATGCTGGCATAACTAAGTATGGGGTGAGGAGAGTAAAAAGTACATAATGTTACATTTCTTTTATTTGCACGAATCTTCACGATTCATCCACCAATTAAAGATTTTAAATACATTTTGTAACGCACAATTGTTTGTATGCTTTTCACATCGTAGAGTAGAACTTCCATCTAATTTACTTAAGACATCCATGTCGTCAAAGTCTATATTCAACGGCTCAACAAATAGCTCATTTTTCATATTTAGTATATTAGCTAGCCATTCTCGTTTTTCATGACCCTTAACATATACGATTGGACACATGTCGTATTCCGTTGAACCTTCAACTGCAGCTTTTATTAAACCTTCAGCCATGCCGTATGGAACGTTTCCATAGGCCCACTTTAGACCATGACGATTGCGAATCAATCATGATGCTTCGTATCTATCGGAATTTTGCTGATCTATACAATTTTACGGATAATGTCGGTCAATGGACAATATTCAACAATGCGATCATGTAAGATTAAAACACTATGCAGTTGGATTCGGTGGTGAATCATCTTTGCATTGGAACTCTATTCACACATCTACGGTAGCATTTTTTATAGGCTCGTTCTGATGCGATCAATCAATAACGGTGAGAGGGCCGTTACATTAAGACTTGGCGATGGTAAATAAAGAACGATCACTATTGCAGTCGTAATGGTATTTACGAAATCGAGAGTACGTATTGAACAAAATGGCAAAACTTTTTTTAAAGCCAAATGCGAGTCCTCCTGAGAAAAGAATACTGAATTGAGATAAAGTTTAACACTTGTGAGTTTGTAGTCGGTGAATAATATAATGTCCTTTGCCATAGATTATCTTTTTTACCAGTCTGCGCGGCACCATTACATATTTTGGTTTCTTTAGTTGGGAGGTAGCTTTTACGGGCCATGAATGCTTCGTTGTGCTTTGAAGCGGTGGACATTCGTATAGATCCCAAGAGTGAAAACTCATATTCAAGTATCGCCCACTTTCCAATGTTCGAAGTAGTGATAATTTATTGAACTCATCTAATATTATGTGGGGCATATGCCATTGTATCTTGAGTAATTCAACTTCTACCTCTATCGGTTGATGATGACTGAATACACAATTATAGCCATAGCGAGAACGTATTAGAATTAACTCATGATAAGCATTGATTTTCGTTGAAAATGTATTTTATGCAGACCACTAGTTTTTCCAGTTCTGCCACAAACCATGCTATGGAATCAGCGCTGTGATGTAATTGATACTATGATGGCGATTCATCATATATAAAGCACATGTGGTTATCAATACTAAATACTTTATGATATTGATACATATCTTCTCCTACGTTCCTCTCATCAGTCGTTGCACACTCTCCTCTGCGCTCTATCATTAGTCAAAATCACTCCAAATAGGCATTTTCAATGAATAGATGTCGTGCTTTTCGACTGGAGTTGATGATTTGGAGCCACTTATTGGTATTATTTGTTAGTCGGATGGGACAGTGCTTTAGTGCTCCACAGTCGATCTCATGTGATTACAGTTTATCCTTTGATCTAATGTAATGCAGACACCTGCGAAATAATGGATTGTTGTTTGATTCGTCTAGCCCATATAACGATATAGTAATTATGTTAACTTCACACACCGATGGCATATATATATTTTTTAATGGCTTTAATTCTCGATCTATGTGAAATATCATACATTGTTATCCTCGGTATCTTGTATGTGTAGCAAATTGGTATGCTTTTCTTCTTCCTATGTTGAAACCAGGGTTGCGAAATTTGTCATGAAAAAGTAATGCATTAGTCGTTACTTTTTTAAAAAGTAATGAAAAAATATTTCATTACCCATTACATTTCATTAAGTAATGTAAAATAATTTCATTACCCATTACATTGTATTTTGTAATGTAAAAAATTTCCGTTACCCATTACATTTGATTTTGTAATGTAAAAAATTTCCATTACTCATTACATTATATTTTGTATTGTAAAAAATTCCATTACTCATTATATTTGAATTTGTAATGTGAAATATTTTCATTACAAAATGCAATGTAATATGTAATGACAAAAAAATTCATTACACATTACCTTGTAATGGGCAATGGACATTTTTAACATTACAAAGTCCAATGTAATGAGTGATGGATTTTTTTACAATACAAAATATAATGTAATGAGTTATGGAATTTGTTTAAACCACAAAATCCAATGTAATGAATAACGGAAATTGTTTACATTACAAAGTGTAATTTGATGAGTAATGGAAATTCGGATGGACAGATGAATGGATTGATTGGTGGATGGATGAATGGATGGATGGATGGATGGATGGATGGATGGATGGACGGACGGACGGACGGACGGACGGACGGACGGACGGACGGATGGATGGATGGATGGATGGATGGATGGATGGATGGATGGATGGATGGATGAATGGATGGATGGATGGATGGATGGATGGACGGATGGATGGATGGATGGACGGACGGACGGACGGACGGACGGATGGACGGACGGACGGATGGACGGACGGACGGACGGATGGATGGATGGATGGATGGATGGATGGACGGACGGACGGATGGATGGATGGATGGATGGATGTCACCGGACGGTCATGAATTCACCGTATCTGGAGTACCGACCGATACAGAATTTCCACCGATCCTGATCGTGGAGAGGATTTTCGAGGTCCTTGGGGTATCTGAGCTTACCGCTCATATTCTCCCGGCTCGTGAGCTTTTATGGAGAGATTTGGTTTCGTCTGATGGATCTCGCTCACACATAAGCGCTTCGTACGTCGTCCGTCTCACAACGTCTTCCGTTCGCGAGTCTATTCTGATAAAAAAACGAGAAAAGGGCCGTCTCACATGGAAGGAGATTAACATGGAGTGTATCGAAGCTTTAGAAAATCGACAAATTTACGTGAATGAAATGCTGCCGAGTGCCACGTACAATCTCCTTCGTCTCACGAGGAAGAAGGCAAGAGCGTGTAGGTTCAGATATGTATGGGTAAAAGGCGGAGTTATCTTTGTGCGAAAGGACGATGGTCAGCCAAAGGCGAAAATAAATTCTCAGGATGATTTGTTAAAACTGGCATGACCATCCTCGTTGCAGGAACAGCGGAAATGTCATATCGCATCCGGTAAAACTCGACACGAACAAATCAGTTATTGTTAAAAATTGCTCAAGTCCATGTAAGTTCGAAATTTCAATGATAAAACAAGCATAAGTATACCAGATGCAACCGGTGGTTGGTATAAACTTTCGGGTTAGTGATTTTGTTTATGAGCTAGTTCAAGCGTTCGTTTGCCCCTTGTTTTTTTTCTTTCTGTCCCTCTCAAGGATTTTCAGTTAGTTTTCTTATGCTTGGTTCTTGTTCCTTTGCGTTTCGTTTAATACATTCGAACTATCATGCTTACTTTTATTTCGATCTTTATGTTTAATTTGCTAATATGAGGATGAAGTTACTCTGTTATTGTTAAATAGCATCTCGATTATTCGATGTATTATCGTATGCTTGGTTTTGGCACTTCTTCCTCGTGTTCGCTTGCTTCATTTAAACTTTTATGGGTTTAGTTGTGCAAAAGTGGAAATGAAGGTTATCTTTAACTGTTAATAGCGAAAGGTATAAATAGTATCGGTAACCGTCTCACTGGTAAAATGCTTACGTCACTTAGTTGAGGGCAAAATGTATATTCCTAAGTTGTTTATGTATTGCCTCAAAGTATTATTACTAAGGCATAATAAAACCTAATTTCTCTCTCTCTCCCTCCCTCCCTCTCTCCCACCCTCTCTCTCTCTCTCTCTCTCTCTCTCTCTTTACATTTTTTTACATTACAAAATCGAATGTAATGGGTAATGAAAATTTTTTTACATTACAAAAAATTAAGTAATGGGTAATGGAATTTTTCACATTACAAAATCCAATGTATTGAGTAATGGAAATTTTTTACATTACAAAATCCAATGTAATGAGTAATGGAATGTTTTACATTACAAAATCCAATGTAATGGGTAATGGAAATTTTTTACATTACAGAATCCAATGTAATGAGTAATGGCATTTTTTTACATTACAAAATGTAACGTAATGGGTAACCCTCTAAAAACTTTTAAAAAGTAAAAAAGGACGCCAAGTAAAAAAAATTTGACCGTATAAAAATTCTGTTTTAACTTTAAATAGTTCTTATTTGAATTCAAACAATGGCGCTATTATATTTATCAATTCAGGCGTACAAAAAAAGTGAAATATTTTTTTTATTAAATAGCCAAGCAAGCTTACTAGAAATGTTGTACACATAATTGTTAAATCTTCAGAATAACTTTTTTCCAAATATTTTGTTTTCATTTTATAAAATCATATTACTATTGTAACATAAAATCAATTCAGGCGTACAAAAAAAGTGAAATATTTTTTTTATTAAATAGCCAAGCAAGCTTACTAGAAATGTTGTACACAAAATTGTTAAATCTTCAGAATAACATTTTTCCAAATATTTTGTTTTCATTTTATAAAATCATATTACTATTGTAACATAAAAATGATATCACCGTTATATAACAGTACAACGTATGTACCACACAGGTACACTGGAAATGCTGTGCAACGACTTGGCGTGCATGGTCAAGGAAAAAAGCTCGGGAAGGTACACAGTTTTCCGTTCCTACTGCCTGCATAAACAACTTTTATGATTATGTATGTATGTGTGTGTGTGTGTGTGTGTGTGTGCGCGCGCCCGTGTGTGTGTGTGTATTTTCAATCGCAACATCGCATCAACTGCCGGGGTTATTAGCAATGCGATTTCTTGCCGCTTGCGCTAGCGTGATTCGAACGGGATAACATTGATATCGGTGTTATCGGCGTATTTATCGGTCCACACAATTCACGTCACCGAGTCAGAGCTACATTATATCAATTATTAATAAATATTCGACTGTATCCGGGCAAACCATCGAATATGGCGTAATGAGTGTCACCAATAATACCTAGATATTTCTTTTTCCACCATTAAGACGACGGCACCGTAATTCTACCCTGAAACTTGCCGATGCTGTGGCTTAAAGACGGATACTGTTAACGATTACACTAAAGTCTCTGTGACAAAACATATTTCATATAATGAATAAAATTGTGTGTTAGAGGAGAAAGTTCATACTTACATATATCATATTAAATTGTGCAAACAAAAAAAGATTTCAAGTATCGTGCGGTCTAATACGGATCAAATCAAGATTTAAACCTGCGGCAGCTTGTTCACTGAGTTCAGTAGTTGGGAAGACGAAATCCTTCGCCGAGCTTTTTTCCTTAACCATGCACGCCAAGTCGTTGCACAGCATTTCCAGTGTACCTGTGTGGTACATACGTTGTACAGTTATATAACGGTGATATCAATTTTATGTTACAATAGTAATATGATTTTATAAAATGAAAACAAAATATTTGGAAAAATGTTATTCTGAAGATTTAACAATTTTGTGTACAATATTTCTAGTAAGCTTGCTTGGCTATTTAATAAAAAAAATATTTCACTTTTTTTGTACGCCTGAATTGATTTTATGTTACAATAGTAATATGATTTTATAAAATGAAAACAAAATATTTGGAAAAATGTTATTCTGAAGATTTAACAATTTTGTGTACAACATTTCTAGTAAGCTTGCTTGGCTATTTAATAAAAAAAATATTTCACTTTTTTTGTACGCCTGAATTGATAAATATTGCCATTGTTTGCCATTGTTTGAATTCAAATAAGAACTATTTAGAGTTAAATCAGAATTTTTATACGGTCAAATTTTTTTTACTTGGCGTCCTTTTTCACTTTTTAAAAGTTTATAGAGGGGATTTCATATCTTTTTGAAAGGAGAAAAATCTTTTTTTCGTTTAGCTTCAGTCTAAAGAGTGAATTTGAGATGATTGTCGTCGAATATCCATAAGTCGAATATCCATAAGTACGAATACCCATAAGTATGGACATCCATAAGTCGAATATCCATAAGCCGAATACCCATAAGGGAGTGTAGAGTAAAAACGAATGCCAGAAATGGCGGGAGGTAGAGATAAGTGAGTTTGTTTGGGTTCCCTCTATACTCACTTTTCCTCTACCTCCCGCTATTTCTGGCACTCATTTCTACTGTATACTCTCTTATGGATATTCGTACTTATGTATATTCGACTTATGGATATTCGACTTACGGATAGTCGTACTTATGGATATTCTACCCCAATCGAATTTTCGATAGTCTTCACGTTTTTAGTTCTCCATACCCAAAGATGTATATTTTTTGTGTGAAGGATTTAAGAGAAATCAACATTTTTATCCTGTCAACACTTAAAGCTCGAAGAATTTTTCCATTACGTATGTTTGATACATGACAAATTTCTATTTGTTGCTTTTCGATACCTACAGGTATGCAGTTTTTTTTAAATCTGCGATCAAGCTAATACATCCATGTGTGCCTTCGCAATACCTTCAGCCCAACAATACCTATCGTCATACATTTTTCGTTGTCCTCGAGCAATTTGAAGTTCATATTTCTTAATATACAGTAACTGAAAAAAATAAACATTTTTCGTAACCTGTGGTCGATCCAAGAGAATTCCATATTTCTTGGCGGTTCGTTCTCTTTAGTACGAAGTATTATGTAGACGCACTCAATGCCCTGCTTGCCGCTGTGTTCACAATTTCATAGAATTGTTTGAAGTCTGAATTTGCGACATGAAGAACCTTCGTTAAATTGACTATTGGCCCTAAGAAGGGCGATTTGATTTTCCACTCATGGGCAGCTCTCCATCATCACTGTGGATTCAGCAACGTAGATGCTTTAAATAATATGAAGCACGTAGAGAGCATACCTGTCCAAGCGCTTGCAGCAGCGAATGCGCTAAACTCACGAACAAGCAGCGTATTACACCTATAAATTCAGTGGTAAGTAGTTAAAAATTCAGAAAATTTGAGGGGCAGACAGCTGTTCGTCTATCTATTTGACGTCGTTTGGCAAAGTTTCGACGGGATCTGAAGAGCCGTTTCAGAGATTTTTGGGTATCTATAATTGTTCTACCATACCGACCGCGATAAGGTGTAATTCCGTCTTAACGTGTACATAGCGTGCTTACTGTCGATCTGATTGGTCCGATTCCGACCGGTATTGCGCTGTGAGCGTTTACAGCGCAATTCGAACCGCACCGCGGCTATCAATTGTATTCGGTCGGTAACACTGCCTGGTGATTAGAATACGGATGTCCCGCTCGATAGGTGGCCTGCGATGACCAATGGAACTAGTCGTCCAGCCAATGGACAAATCCGCGCCTTCCATCGGTGTTCGAAGTCGTGCGTTCGAAGTCGTGCAGACTTCATTAACTCGGATTCAGCAGCGAATTTTCAAGTAGTAAGTAACTTTCGATTGTTCTTGATAATAAGTATATAGATTTGAATATTGAATTGGTCAATATGTGAATTCGCTGTGTTTTCCAGAAAATGAGCGAGAACGAGTCGATGCCGATTGATGAGGCGGAGGAGAACAAAAATCCCGAGGAGACACCGGCACCGCCTCAGCCGGACCAACCGACGTCGGGCCCGCAACCCGAAAATAAACGTAAGTCCTGTTTACACAAACAAAATACGTAGCAAACAACTAGCCACACTCAAATAGTTGGGCTGGCTGTTTGCTACGTATTTTCTTTTTTGTTTTCATAATCTCAAGTGGTTGAAGCAAAAATGAGTACTTTTGCCTTATATTAGTACCTTAAAAAAAGTGATAATGTTGCTGGTTGTAAGGTTGCTTTTTATTTTAAAAAAGAGAGAATCTCGTTTGTTATCAGGCGAACTAGGTGTACCGCGTGATATGTTACATGGTACATCTTTTATTATGAAAGTAGTGAGAGAAATGGCAAAAACTTGCAAACAGAGATTTCTCAAAGATGAATCATCTTCAGGGTAACTGATGATTTGCTTTTCTAAAAAAACTCAACTGTCTATGAGAAAACTGGATTGGTAAGTTTGTGAGATTTTAATGATCTTGTACATATCCTTAATGCAAAATGAATGCATATTCTTAGCACTCCAATACCGACAGACAAATCCTTTAAAGAGTTGTATACAAGAAAAATGTATATCTTTGAGACTTTTTGATACCTGAAAATATACATTTTTTACTTGAAATGATGAAAAACATTCTTATTTCGATTTAGGCTCTGTATACAAAAGCCTCAATCAAAAGAAGCTTCCAGTGATATATTTTACATTTGTATTTTATGAAAATTAATAAAAACAATATTTTTCATTGCAGGATGCGGGAATCGCGGTGGATGTCGTGTGCGGGAGGACCGGGCGCTAAATATGATGGCCCAAATGAATATGTTTGAGGTCCATTATTGGCGCCGAAATATAAGATCAGCACGCACCTGGGGGAACAGCCACAGGCGGGGCGGACACAGTCATGGCTATGGAGGAGCTGCCTGAACTCTGGAAAAAAAACATTAAAAAAAACAAAGCTGTTCATTTGAAAAAACGGGAACGTATGAAGTATCAAGCCCTCGAATAAAAATTTAAAATATTATTTTCAAGTACCATAGTTCCTTTATTATTTGCCTATTCAACGTGTAACAATTTGAGCATCCGAAAGAAGGACTTGATACTTTTGGATGATGCACCTGTTGATCCTGCTGAAGCGCCCGTGATAAAGATATACATACATTTTTCATTGTCCGGAACAAATATTGTTAAGCCACTGAAGAAAATACATATCTTTCATTGTTTCCGAACGAATACCTGGATCACAGTATCCAAATATAAATATTTTTTGTCCAATCTTTTGAATAATATTTCTATCTGTTGGTATATATATATATATATATATATATATATATATATATATATATATATATATATATATATATATATATATATATATATATATATATATATATATATATATATATATATATATATATATATATATATATATATATATATATATATATATATATATATATATATATATATATATATATATATATATATATATATATATATATATATATATATATATATAAAGAAATATGTCTTAAGATTTTTCAACCAAACATTAGTTTCGAAAAAATCTATTATCACTATAATATTGAATATGATATTTGGCGAGCTGATGTTTTCTTTCCATTGCCCTTTTTTTCTTGTTGACTTTGGAAGTTTGTTACGAGGATTACTTATTGGACAATCGTTTTCCCTGGCGAGCTTTGGGATTGCGAGTGATCATTCCCAAATGAGAAGAATGGATTTCCTTGTAGAGGCAGAACCAGCGTCGTTCTTCAATGGTACACTGATCCTTCCTTCATACAAAACTTCGTAGTCTTGTTCTTTTGGATTCAGATTGTTTGCGACACGGATCTTCAGACCTACAGTTACAGGAACATCCATGTCCTCGTGAGCCAGACTCTCGATGCAGTGGTCCTTGCACAATTGTCTTCCTTCGCCTAGGTTTATTTTACTGACCAGGTAGATAGACAGGGTGTCTACCGGCCTGAAAAGTCATGAAAAATCTTAAATGTCATGAAATTACACTCGACCCTGAAAAAGTCATGAAATGTCATGAAAAATTACCAGTCTACCTGAATTATTATACCCTACTAAATTATCGTTGAGCATATATCCAATATGAACTCACTTTGTGGTACTTGTCGATAGAGAAGCGAATATCGAATCGATAGAAAATAATATAGAAGGAAGTAAAAGAAAATGATGCGTTATCTCAACATATTAGTTTTTCTTTGTTATTCGTGTAAAGCGACTAGATGATATTACTCAAAGTTCCTAAATGTATGCAATATTTTTCTGGATGTTCCCAAAATATATTTCTTTACAGCAATCTTGAAATTATGTTTGTCTCATATTTTTTACTACATATGGAATTGTACAGTTTGGTGACTTTTCATTTATTCCGTATACTTTTTATTGGCGTACAACACACATCTGTTTGAAAGAGCAAAATACAAATATAAAAATTTAGAAAATCGGTCGCACTGTAGAATTAAGTATACTTATATGCCAGAAAGTCATACTAAGAGTCATGAAAAAATCCCCATTCCTTGCATTAAAAATCCTTAAATGTCATGCAATTTCAGTTCTGGGCAAAATTAGACACCCTGATAGAGTATATGCAAGCCATCTGTTCAGGGCATTAAAAGTAGGATTAACATGGCGAAACAAATACATTTGCATCCATTCCCTTTACATCAACATATGTCAGATGCTAAGCGCAGGTTTCTTAATTGGGGGAATAAACTTTATCGAATATGCTATTCATACACTACTCTGTTACGGATTAGGTACTGTTTTCTTTCGCTGTGTCTGTTTGACAGATTTCATGCGTGCACTATGATTATACAATGTACACGATAGCTTGCGATGCATAGTCTTTTTTTTTTGTTGAGCTTCATGCGAAGCTAAATTATATTTTTAGGTGCTCGATTTAGGTCTCTGAGTAAAGGAAAGGTCATATTTTTCTCCTTACCTGTGTTCGATGTAAAGTTCGATGTAGATGAGCTCACTGTTTCAGCCTGCTGCCATATTTACGTTTTCGAAACATTTTGGCTGTTGGAATTTGCAGTATGAAGAATTTTGATGTCAGAATTTGCAGTATGAGAACCTTCGTCAAATTAATATTTGGCCCTGACAAGGACCGTTGGTTTGGCGGATTCGAAGAACTTTTGGAAGTTCAAATTCGCGACACTAACAAACTTTGGAAATTAAATTAGCCCTTAAAAGAGCCGTATGATTTAAAATGCACTGACGGCCTAACCTCCGTAAGAGGTTAGGGCCGTAAACACCATTGTAATTTTAACACTGTTTATAAAATCGTTGTGACACTGTTTATATATTATTATATTTATTAATGTACGGAAATATATATTCGCAAGTACGTCAACTGCCCGACGGTACGAGAAAATAAGGACGCTGCGTATGTCAGAAAAATATTTTTTTTACTCTTTTAGAATAATGAACGACGCAATACAAACGCGATACACACTCGATTGTCACATGCTTTATGGACAGAAACGCGCCGTAAACGCGAGTTCGTGCACACGGTATATATATATATATATATATATATATATATATATATATATATATATATATATATATACCGTGTGCACAGCTGTCAGCGCTACGACTCGAGACTGCGTGAGCGTCTATATCTATATCTATGGAAAAAAGTGTTAAGTGATACACAAAAGGACGTATGTAGTGTAGTTGAAATACGACAGAGGGCCTGTATTCGATTCAACAAATCACGAAATCGACCACTTTCGTCGCCGACTGTGGAATAATTTTCGTGGCCAAAAAATCGTTCGGAAATTCGGGCGAATATTAAGAGATCTCAAGATTGAGTAGACGGATCGAAAAATGACCCAAACAAAATCGATAGAAAAAATCATATTTCATTGGTCAAATGTCATTCAATTTTCGATTAGTCGCCGCCTTTCCGCGTAATATCGAATCAAAGTGAAAACGTCGTCTGCTAAACCCCATCTTACTGTGTAAAGAGTCGCGGCGTGTCGTCAGTCGGTCAATGGCGTCGAGATCGGTGGCATCGATCAGTGGCGTCAAATTTTTTTTTTATTACTTGGCGTCAAGACGCTGCCCCGTCTCTTGATGAAAACGGTAATGCATTACAAAAAGTAATGCAATATTTGCAACCCTGGTTGAGACACGCATATCGGAGCAATGTCGTCTTTAGTGGTAAACATATTGATGAATAAATGGTTTTGAAGCTCAATTAAAAAAAAAATTGATCTATAGTCAATGGGCATCCAATATTCGATAGATTCAATACCGTTGAATAATGCATGTAAGAAGATTCGTGGTCAATGTTGTGTTCTGCTGGACATAAAGCTGTGACTGTTGCCCATGCGAAACGTGTATTATCTCTTGATTGCACATTAATCGCAGCCCTCATAATCATTATCTCCTCTGGCAATGATATTCAACGCGTATTGATTCATACTTATTTACATTTATTGTAAGATTACGTACTTTTTGTAAAGCTCAACCATTTCCACGTTGTCGAAATTCATCGAGCAGGGGTATTCAAGTCGATTTCTCACCACATTCACCCATCACCGTTCAAGTCGATTTCTCACCACATTCACCCATCACCGCTGTGTCCTGCACCCATGCATAGAAAATTCCTGTACATGAAATACTTCAATCCTTCCAGATGCGATACTTGGACTATCAATGACTATTGATGTTTAGTTGATAATCGTTGGCGCTTTGCATGATCCTCCATGATCGTATTTTTAAAAGATCGTCTCGTTAAAAATTGGTATAAAATCATGCCGATGATTCGCGTCCACTTCAGTCAACATGGAGCTCATCGTCGATGTGCAGGGCTTCAAGAGACCCGTTAACGAATTCGTCCTGAAGGAAGGGTCCATCGTCAGAGTCCACGAGAAGAATGCTGAACCACTGACGCTCGCCTTTGACGCACTATTTGCATGGGACTCTTTACCGGCCAAGTACTAAATGACAAACAAGTAGCTGGAACGCAATTTCCATGGAATACGATGGGATCACAGCGGCATACCATATGAGGCAGCTAGAAAGACAATTTGAGAACTCTTGCATGGAGCTCCTACAATCCATGCGAAGGGATTTGAGAAATGCGCGTGGCCATCAAGATTCACGGATCCCGCGACAAACGTCATCGACTTGAAAACTCTGGACTGTCCATCGCTGCAGAAGCTGCCAAAAATCACAAACTCCAAATGCCCCCATCATCCCTTCAACACGAACTGCGCCCATGAGAATGTAAAATCGGTGAAAAGCTGGTTGAGCGTATACCATGCGTGAGAGAGGGATTTTTTTGAATAAATAAAAACCATTTCGATGAAAATATAAGTCGTTTGTATTCTTTATTCTACGGCGAACACATCCATCAATTACAATTCGATCAAACATATAAATTTTTTTTTTCATAGTCAACACTAAGCGTCGAAATCAATGGCAAGACGACTGTGATGCGAACAGTTCGATGATGGTGTCCCCATAAATTTAGTCTTTTTTTTCTGCCTCAGAGATGATGGAACGCTGTTGTATTTCCCACAACTGCATGTAACTATTTGCTCGTCAGTTGCAGCATACTCTCTCGATGATTCGGGCAGTCGTTCGACGATGGTGTTCCAACGATTTTTTTTTCCCTGTCCACCATGTTGAGAGGCGACGGAACTCGACACTGTTGTATGTTCCGCCGATATACTGCATGCAGAGTTGACCATCGCGTGCCACTTGCAGCATACTCTCGAATATTGTCGGATCTTGGTCGAAGGCCTTAACAAGTCGCGCCGGTTTGCCGATTTGGTTTGTACGACCCTCATGTCGGAGATTAGTCGTTCCGACTTAACGGGGAGTTCCGACAGCTTCGTCGTCGGGACGAATTCCGCCATCCGGCCGACTTTGTTCATACTCGAGAGATCCATTTTTCCCGCACTTTCTAAATTCTTTTTTTCGAGAGATCTTGATGGTGCAGTGGAATATTGCAGTCTGAGTTTGGTCCATGAAGGTCTGCTCCCTCGTAAGCCTCCAACTCAAATTGTCAAACTTCTCCCCACTTTTCGAATCGTGAAAAATAGGTTCGAACACGTTCAAAGAACCGTGGAGAATTTTCCCCTGACATTTTTTCACGCTCCCGAAAAACAGGTTCAAACACGTTCGAAGAACCGTGGAAAATTGTCCCCCGACATTTTTTCACGCTCCCGAAAAACAGGTTCAAACACGTTCGAAGAACCCTGTACGTGGAGAATTTTCACAGCATTTTGTACACTCCCGACTTTGAGGTGGAGGACCATCGATGTGATCTTTCATCTGTGGCGTATTATAATGCTCCAAGCATGGAAGATATGATATCTGTATCCACACGACACGTGGATGGAATTACGTACAGGGGCAACTGCTCCCTTGCAAAAACACTTTATTTTCTTTTACTTATTTCTAGTTACAGTATCGGGATATAATTTCTTTGTTTCCTTTGGTGTCCCTGTTCACGCCGCACACACGCGTGGTAAGCTCGCTAGCGCCATTTTTTATTCTTCGAGGCTGAGAGACGATCCCATTCTCCCTCCCTCTCCTCCTAGTTACGCGTCGCGCGCGACACCACCAATTTGGCGGTCTCGTATGGCGCGACTTTTGAACGCTCTTTTCTCGCTCTAACATCTCGCCCACCTTGAAAGTGGCGGCTTTCAAAATAAGAAAAACAATGACACGTAAAGTGATAATGAAGATATACATATACTTGTATACGGACACAAACATATACTTGAATACGGACGGAATCGTGGTTCCTTAAGTCTCTATCGGAAGAATACAGATTTTTGTCACCGCCCGCTCTACAACGCCCTTTGCGGTTCGAACGCTGACGACGTGGGTATGACCATCTTTCCCCTTATGGCATTCCACGATGCGGCCGAGAACCCATTGCTTTGACAGGGTAGGCGCGGCTTGTAACACGACCATGGTGCCGATATCGATTGCGGAAACATTGTCAACTCGATTCCACTTGAATCGCTGCTGTAGACTCGACAAATATTCGGTTGACCATCTCGCCCAAAACTGCTGCGTTAGCGTCGCGAGATATTGGAATCGTGTCAACCGATTGACTGGCGCGTCCTCGACCTCTCTTTCCGGGATGGCGTTGAGTGCTGTGCCGATTAGGAAATGTCCTGGAGTTAACGCTTGAAAATCGGTCGGATCATTGGTGATTGGAGTCAACGGCCGAGAATTCAAAACTGCTTCTATTTGGACCAGGACGGTGTACATTTCTTCGAATGTCAGCAAGGCTTCGCTTAAGACTCGTTGCAAGTGAGTTTTCACGGATTTAATGCCCGCCTCCCAGAGTCCTCCCAGATGGGGCGAGTTCGGTGGAATGAAATGCCACTGGATCTCTTGCTCGCCGGTGAAACGGTCGAGGGCCTCGTGATGCGATGAGTGCGTCAGGAACTCGTAAAACTCTCGCAATTGGCCACTGGCGCCTTTGAAATTCGTGCTGTTGTACGATCGCATTTTCTCCGACGAGCCACGAAGCGTTTGAGCGCGTTGAGAAATGCCGCCGTGCTTAAATCGGAAACCAGTTCCAAATGGATGGCCTTGGTTCTCATGCAAACAAAGAGACATATGTACGACTTGCACGTTTTGTTGCGACTAAGTTTGAGGTTGAATGGACCTCCGTAGTCGACACCCACATTCACGAAGGCTCGCCCGATGGACACCCGGCTCTCTGGCAGGTCTCCCATGAGATGGCGAGTAGGCATGGGGCGTGCCCGGAAGCACACGATGCATTTATGGAGCACCTTTCGGATCGTGGATTTGGCAGAGAGAATCCAGAAGGATTCTTGCAGCTCCGACATCAACGCTTGTGCCCCCGCGTGCAATGATCGGTAATGCGCGTCCCGAATGATGAGAGACGTGACATGATGGTTGGCCGGTATGACAGCGGGGTACCGACGTGAATATGGAATTGGCGCGTTCCGTAGTCGCCCACCTACCCTGATGATGTTTTCGCTGTCGAGAAACGGGTGAAGTGTGAGCAGCTGGCTTTTGAGATCCACTCGCTGTTTGGTGCGGAGGTCTTCAACTTCCCGAGAGAAATGTTTTCTCTGCACCAATCTAAGGATCGTCGTTGTTGCTCGTTTCAGCTCGTCGACTGTAAGCAATGGCGTTCGACGTAGGTCGGACTCGCTGCGATAATGTCGCCAGCGGAGACAATACGCGACGACTCGTTTCAACCTGGACCATGAGGAAAATCTCTCGAGTAAGTTGCCTTCTTCGACAACTTGGGTGGCTACCACGATGAGGCCCTTGCTTTCAGGAAGGTCTCCAGTTGGTACCGGGACCGGCTTCTGTAGTTGCTCCTCAGGGTGGTGTAACCATGTTGGACCTTGCCACCAAATTTGCGACCCTTTCAGCTGTTCGGGGCTGATTCCTCTCGAGATGACGTCTGCTGGATTGTTTTCGGATCGGACATGACGCCACTGCTCCTGTGACGTTAATTGTTGGATTTCCGTCACGCGATTTGCGACGAATGTCTTTCTCAGACAAGGTTCGCTGTGAATCCATGCGAGGACAATCGTTGAGTCGCACCAGTAGTATCGAGACGGTGGTGGTATCGTGAAGGCTCGGATTACTGAGTCGCACAGCCTTGCGAGTAGTAGAGCGCCGCAGAGCTCCAATCGCGGAATGCGGATCGTCTTTAATGGAGCGACCTTTGACTTGGCGCAGATTAAATGAATTGTCACGTTGTCCGCATGATCGACTGAACGCAGGTATACGCAGGCCCCGTAAGCGTTTTCAGAAGCGTCTGCGAAACCATGGATTTCGAGGTGTGTTGGCCCTTGACACATGATCCCCCTAGGGATGGAGATGTCGTTGAGTGAGCCTAATGCCTCGACGTAATCCGTCCATTCCGTATGTATTTCCACTGAAACCGATTCGTCCCATCCGAGGTTTAGCTGCCACAACCTTTGGAGTAGAATTTTAGCTCGAATCGTTGAGGGCCCCACCAAACCTAAGGGATCGAATATCTGTGACACGGTTGAGAGTATGCTGCGCTTCGTGACTCGGGCTTGCATGTCGCATGCAGCCACATGATATCGGACTGTGTCTTCGATGGGTGCCCAGTACAGACCAAGCATTTTGCCTCCATCGCCGACGTTTCCCAGTCGCGTGAACTCTTCGTTTGCTCGGGTTAGTACTGTCGGCTCGTTTGACTTCCATTTGGCTAATTCGAATCCCGCCGACTCCAAGATCGTGTCGATTTCCTTCTTGAGGCATTTCAGTTTCGTTAAGTCGTCGTGACCTGTGAGTAAATCGTCAACATAGAAGTCTCGAATTACAACTTCACTTGCCTCTGGGAGTTGCGCGCGAGCGTCGATCGCGGCTTGATGCAGAGCGCGAATAGCAAGGAATGGTGCCGACGCGATACCATACGTAACCGTGAAACTCTTCCACGGGGGCGTTGCTACTTGGTCGCCACAGAATTCGTTGGAACCGCCGCTGGTCTTCCTGTAGGTTGACTTGGCGGTACATCTTGACTATGTCCGCTGTGAGGACGTACTGGTGCTGGCGAAAGCGCAAAACGATTGAAAACAATGTTTCTTGAATAGTGGGTCCTACCCGCAGAATGTCGTTTAGCGATTTCCCAGATGACGTTTTTGCCGACGCATCGAACACGACGCGAAGCTTGGCGTGGTTTTGGTTGTAGGTAACAACTGCATGGTGTGGGATGTAATATGCGGGCGTGGACTCACCTGAGGGCACGCACTTCACTGGTGTCATATGATTGAGCTCGGCATACTCGGCCATGAATTTCCGGTATTCCTCTCGTGTAGATGGTTCTCGATCGAGCCTTTTCTCGAGTCGGTACAATCGATGTAATGCGCTGCTGCGCGACTCTCCGAGCTCGCTCGGATCCTCTCGGAACGGAAGACTCACGGTGAATCGACCGTGCTGGTCTCGCGACCGGGTACGCAAGAAATGCTCCTCGCACCATTGATCATTTTTGGATGCTGTGGTCCCTTGGTCGACCTCTTCAATAGTCCAGAACCGTTCGACCTGTTCTCTCAACCCTTTCTCGGTTGCGAAACAGCAAACGGACGTGCCTGGTTGTACCTTTGATGCGATGTCTCCAGCCACAATCCACCCGAAATGGGTCTTTTGCAGAATCGGTTGATCTCGGACCAGTTTGATCTGCCCGATGCAAAGCAATCCCCAGAAGACGCTGGCTCCAAGAATCATGTCAACCTTCCCGGGCGAGTTGAACGTGTCATCGGCGAGCTTGATGTTCGTTGGAATTTGCAGGTGGCGTACCTCAATCTGTGATATTGGCAATTGTTGGATTATTCTCTTGGTTAACAAAAACCTAACCTTGATTTGGTATGCGTTATGCTTTGATTGGACGACCGCTGTAGCGGCCTCCGCGAGGTTGATCGATGAGGCCATGCCTCCTACCGTACATTGGAACGGTGGAGGATTGAGATTCAATCGCTCGCAGAGCTCGTTGGTCAGAAAATTCGATTGCGACCCCGAATCGAGTAAAACGCGACAGTCGTGCAATGTGCCGGCCGCATCGTGTATCCATATTCGCGCGGTTGACAACAATACCCTGGACGATATCGGCATGCTTACGCGAGGAAGTCTGTCAAGCTGGCAACGTCAAGGTCTTCCTTTTCTCGTATGTAAGCCCTCCACTCACGGCGAGTGGCCGAGTCAAATTTTGAAATCATCAAATGATTTATTAACGCGTCCCACGTATTTGCTCCCAACTGCTCTAAAGCTCGAATGTGTCGACGAATGCTATCCAGGGTCTGCCTCAATTGACTCCCGGATTCCCTCTGCATACATGGAATATCAAGCAAGAGCTGAAAGTGTCGTGCGCTGATAGCGCGTTCGTCCTCAAACCGTTTCGTGAGGAGATTCCACGCGATTAGATAGTTATTAAAGGACGTCTCGAGTTCTTGTACTACCTCTGCGGCTCTGCCCTTTAACGAAGACTTGAGGTAATACATGCGTTGTATATTTGATAACTCATGGTTTGCCTCTATGAGACCCTGAAAGCTGTCGCGAAATTCGAGCCATTTTTCAGGGTTTCCGTCAAATACGGGGATATTCATTGTTGGCAATTTGACCTTGACGCCATTGCCTGCTGCGACATTCGATGATTGACCTGGGTCACATCTCGAAGGGTTCTGAATGGAATTTACGAGAGCCCGTGCTCTGCCGACAATTCGACAATATCGATCCTCCATTTCTGGACGCTCGATATCCGCTTCCTCTAGTCCTTCGATTTTCACTTGAACCTCTTCGAACTGTGCCCATGTGTTTTGGACGAACTCGATTTTTGTTTGCAAAGTTTCACGGAGTTCGTCATTTTCGCGATAGGAGGCTACATATTCCTCGAGATGTGTGAGGCGCGCCTTACATGCCCCTCGTTGACGTTTCAACGTTGCTAACTGCGACATTTTGCTTACAAATCTTACCGCTAGTTGTACACCGATATGAGACTTGCGTAAATGTGTGTGCGCGACGCACGCGGTTCCTGATGGATATAGAGATGCTCGTACGCCTGTCGAAGATACTGCACTGTTCTCTCCGCGGCGTCCTGTGCTGGTAGCTTGCGAATGAGGGAGACGGCCGGTCTCGATATGCTGGTTGAGAAGTGTGTGTGTGTCCACACACCATCCCGCGTTTCTGTGCTCGCACGATGTATCGTGCGTGCTGTACTCGTATTGGGACTCTCGCGCTGTCTGTGTAGCGGGAGCGAGTCGTCGATGCTGGTGAGCGCGCTATAGTCTCTGTCGCAGACTATACCGCTTTCCTCGGGCTCTCCGTGTAGCAAGAGCGAGGCGTCTTTGTTCTAGGATGATGTATAGTGCGTTGACCACTATGATGCTTGCTCGATCTCTCTCTGTGTTGAGTGAGAACGAGCCGTCTTTGTTGTGCGCAATGAACCGAGATACCCCTGCCTTGCGCCTTGTTTCGGTTAATGTGTCGCACTACACCGTACTTTTATTCGTGTTTGTTGCACAATAAATCACGATGGTAGGCGATATGCTATTGAACCACGGTATCGTTGTGCGTACTGTTGAACACCGTGTTTTTTTTTTGTTGTAAATATCCGGCTCGAAGGACCACTTGTATCCACGACACGTGGATGGAATTACGTACAGGGGCAACTGCTCCCTTGCAAAAAACACTTTATTTTCTTTTACTTATTTCTAGTTACAGTATCGGGATATAATTTCTTTGTTTCCTTTGGTGTCCCTGTTCACGCCGCACACACGCGTGGCAAGCTCGCTAGCGCCATTTTTTATTCTTCGAGGCTGAGAGACGATCCCATTCTCCCTCCCTCTCCTCCTAGTTACGCGTCGCGCGCGACACCACCAATTTGGCGGTCTCGTATGGCGCGACTTTTGAACGCTCTTTTCTCGCTCTAACAATATCACTTCACTATCATTCTGATGATGTTCTGGCAAACGATCCTATAATAAGCCAACATATTTACCCCAATATTTTAGGAGCAAGACCTTTGGAACCTCTTCGAACTCGTTTTTGGTCAAGTCCAGGGGGTGCTTGGTCGGATGCACTGCGTACATACTCGCACATGCGAACATCTTGGCGTTATATTTCGGAATGGACACCTCGATGAGACTTTTCAAGAGTGCAGCTGCGCTCAAGTGGTCCATCCACGGCCACAGCCTTTGATCCCTACAGATTATAGTTTTTCCAAGGAACCTGTCAGGACCTGTCTCGAGTGTCGGCGAGCTTTGAGACGAGGCGGATGCAATAGACATTGTCTTTTGGAATGAAACCTGCTGCATGTCATAAATATTGGGCTTTGAAAGGCCGCCCTTCACACACACAACACTCATCGACGCGGCTCCCCCTGCCGCCAGTCGCTCCACGGACCACATGGCATGGATCACATGCCCCCCCTCCACAGAGGCCCCTCTGTGACGTCACACGCGCCCGGCGAACCCCCTTCGTACCCCCGCACTTGGCTTCCCCGCGCTGGACCCCCCCCCCCCATGGACACCCTCCCGCTGGACACCCCCCCTCCATGGACACCCACCATGTACCCCATCCCCTGGACACCGCCCCCTGGACCCTCCCCCTGGACGCCCTTCCCTAGACACCCCGCCCTCTGCCCCCTACCCCCCACGCCCCCGGAGATGTCTCCACTTCGCTCAGAATGGGCATAGCCCTACTACTAATGTCAACGTCGTTCGAACGTCCTCGTAATGGCATTTGTAGATTTCATCTTCGATCGATTCAACGATTCCGGAGACCGACAAGATGCGTCAATAACCCGCAGCTAGAGCGTCTAACAGTTGCTACAATCCAAGTAAAGATGAAATCGATGTTTCGAATGCTTTTCATTTGTAGATTGCATTTGTAGATTTCATCTGCGATCGAGTCAACGATTCCGGAGACTGGCAAGGTGCGTCATTGACCCGCAGCTCGAGCGTCTAACAGCTGCTACAAACGAAACAAAGATGAAATCGATGCTCCGAATGCTTTTCAGAGCATCTATCGGAAATTCCTGAAATCATCCAATGAACATTTTCTCGAATTCATCTTATTTTCGGTCAGATCTAGTGGACAATTCAGGCACTGCTGCAAACCGCGTATACGACGCATTGGTCACGTAATAAAGATCAAATCAACATTGCCTTTGACGTTTCCGCGCGACTTCCAACGCTGTTCGACCATCCCCGTAATGGCATTTGTCGATTTCATCTTCGATCAAGTTAGCGATTCCGCAGACGAGCATGGTGCGTCATTGGCCCGCAACTCGAGCGAATAACAGCCGGTGCAAACCACACAAATGTGAAATCGATGGTTTGAATGCTTTTCGGAGCATCTATCGGACATTCCTGAAATGATCCATCGAACATGGTTCTCGATTTCATTTTAATTCCGGTCAGAGCTAGTGGATAATTCAGGCACTGCTACGAGCTGCGGGTACGACGCATTGTTTACGTGATAAACGTGAAATCAATTTTGCCCTCAACGGTTCCGCGGAAATATCAACGTCGTTCGACCGTCCTTGTAATGGTATTTGTCGGTTTCATCTTTGATCGAGTCAACGATTCCGGAGATCGGCAAGGTGCGCCATTGACCAGCAGCTCGAGCGTCTAGCAGCTGCTTCAAACCGAGCAAAGATGACACCGATGCTTCGAATGCTTATCGGAGCATCTATCGAAAATTCCGGAAATGACCCAATGAAAATTGTTCTCTATTTCATTTTATTTCCGGCCAGAGCTAGTGGACAATTCAGGCACTGCTGCAAGCTGCGCGTACGACGCATTGGTTACTTAAGAAAGATGAAATCAACATTGCCTTTGGCTTTTCCGCGCAACTTTCAACGCCGTTCAACCGTCCCCGTAATGGCATTTGTCGATTCCATCTTCAATCGAGTCAACGATTCCGGAGACCGGCAAGGTGCGTGATTGACTCGCAGCTCAAGCGTCTAACAGCTGCTTCAAACCAAACAAAGATGAAATCGATGCTCCGAATGCTTTTCGGAGCATCTATCGGACATTTCTAAAATGATCCAATGAAAATTGTTCTCGATTTAATCTTATTTCTGGCCGAAGCATTCGAAGCATCGATTTCATCTTTGCTTGGTTTGTACCAGCTGTTAGTCGCTCGAGCTGCGGGCCGATGAAGCACCATGCCCGTCTCCGGAATCGTTGACTTGGTCGAATAAGAAATCGACAAATGACATTACGGGGACGGTCGAACGCCGTTGGAAGTTGCGCGAAAACGTCAAACGCAATGTTGATTTCATCTCTATTACGTAACCAATGCGTTGTACGCGCAGCTTGCAGCAGTGCCTGAATTGTCCAATTTCTCTGATCACAAGTGAAATGAATAAATAAATAACCTTTTTTTCCAAACTAGCACAAATTTTGACCTTTTAGATCACGCTGGTGTTGTAATATTCTTAAGGGGTAACACCACTCCAGCGGCAGAAAATAATGTCTAACGTTGACAATGTATGTTGGGAGTATGAACAACGGATAGGACTTCTTTTGAGAGGATTTATTTTACAAATATAAAAGAATACAAAAAAATATATTATAATTCTCATGCAAAATTACGGCAACAGAGCCTCTCTTGAAAACCGAGTTTTTCAAACTGGGAGGACGGAGTACTCAAACATCGTTGCATGGATCGATTCAGAATTTTGATAGTAGCTTCACAATTACATTCTCTATGGGAAGACGTAGGGATTTTTTTTAAACAAATTTTGAAGAAATGGCACACTGAAAGAAATAAATCGATTTTTTAGCCAAAAATAGGCAGTAAATTGTTTATAAAAAAAGTTTACATTTAATCAAAAAACGCCTAGTACATCGCTTAGCAGAGAGAGAGAGTAACACATCTGCGTCTTACGTCACAGGAGAGGTGGTTCACCTAAAGTATAAAGATTCGTCGAGGCTTACCCCCCCCCCCCCCCCCCGTCTACCGACACCCCCACCAGCACCGCTACATCCCCCACTGAATCGCTACTCGTTGAGCAAGAATTGCAACAATGAACAGTATAGAGGGTCCCGATGGTCTACGGATGAAAAAAGCACCCACAAAAGGAGTCTACCCTGCAGACCGCATTCCGAAAGTCTGGTGTAGATCCGCTGCAATAGTCACCAATACCGATATTCATACACGGCCTGGTGCTCATTGGGTTGCGATTTACGTCAACGAGGATGGCCACGCTATCTTTTTCAACAGCTACGGGCTCCCACCAATTATCCCACAACATTACAATCGTTTGCGAAGAAACGCCAGAACTCTCCGATGGAGCGGAAAACCTCTACAATCGCAGACCTCGAAAGTTTATGGGGAATATTGTATTATGTTTCTGTATTACATGGCTCGTGGCTGTACTCTTGATCGTTTCCATAGACTTTTTTCATCGAATAAAATTAAAAACGATCGAACAGTGAGTCCGTTATTCCGAGAAAAGATTGCACGAGCGAGGCGTGGAAAAAAACCCTCTTTCTGCCGCTGGACTCTTGGGTGAAGGAAACCCAACCTGTATCCAGTCGTGCATACCTATCGAGTGCTGCTATTTGTGAAAATTTTAATTACCGTGGCGACCTACTTTCAACAATCAACGCAGCGTGTTTGGATGGGACGGCCGCTTTCTACAACTATTACCACCACCACCACCATACTCTTTCCACGACGATCCGACTGACCCCCGAAACCATCTTTCAATACGAGGGTAACACTGTTTGTGAACACCAAACGTCGTGTTCTTCCTCGCTGGCTTGAGATCACTCCACCGTCAGGGTCAAACGTCGATCTGCAAATCCGAGGCCAGTCAGCAGCATTGGTTGATCCAGGTCGATACCTACCAACACATTGCGGATCACCGAGATTACCGTCCGTTTCCAGCCGTAGACGGGGTCTATCGTGCCATCTGCATAGCCGATCAAGGAATCAACCATGACCACCATCCCCGATATTAAGCGGTTCAAGTACAAGTTTTCCGCTCGTTGGAAAGCTCCTTTGTCGAGCACAATGATAAATTATCAACTCGAGGTCCTGCTCTACGACTACATCTCCGATCAATTGATGCCGAGCGAGGCCCTAGCCTACGCATACTGGGAGGCGCATGATGACATCTGGGTGCCACCGGACTGGATCAACCTCCCCAACAGGGTGCGGAAAAAATGGCTACAGATTGTGAAGACTGTACCCAGTGAGGTACTCTACCTAGGCGGCGTCAACTACCATAGACGGGCTGGGGTGGTCTACCCCGGGGATCGATCCTTCGACGCGATCCTCTTCGAGGATAGCGCAAGGTCTTGGGGGACGAATCCGTTTTACGCAATTGCTACGAGCTCGATGTTCCCCCATACCAGCGTGTCCCCGATCACCTCAGCCCTGGTCAAGAAGTCACCTACACGTACTGGGAGGCGCACGATGTTATTTGGGTGCCACCGGAATGGATCAACCTCCCCAACATGATTAGGAAGTCATGGCTGTCCGTCGTGAAAGACGCACGCATGGATGTTATATACATAGGAGGAGTGGAATATTATTTCCACAACGGTGTGTTGTACCCCGTGGACCGACCCTACGACGCGATCCTCTTCGAGCATACCCATATTGCCAAGGCGTACGAAAGTTTGATTGATAAGGCACGCACGCACGCACGCACGTACGCACGCAGGCACGCGTGCGCGCGCGCACACACACACACCACATGGGGAGCCTGAAACCCCTACGTGGCGCGTCCCCAGGCGGCGGATAGGGGGAGGCCCTCGTATATAGATATAGACAGTGATGTAGAAATATCTATACAGCTATAGATATACATATAGAGATATCTATCAGGATATAGATCTGGATATTGAAATGTCTATATAGATATACAGGGCAGGAGGCAATTAAAATACCTCCTGTGGACCAACAGACACGGGGAACAAACCGCGATAGCAAATGATTATGGGAAGTCCAATAAAGGATATACCGATTAGGGTGCAGGGGCACGGAACCCCTGAACACGGAAATCGAATCTCCCTAACAAGCAGAGGAATGATGAAGGCATGGAAGTGGGCGGTACCTCGACGGACGTAAGGAAGGCGAAGAGGAGAAAGCGGGTTACACCGACGTCGATCGAAGGAAAGGAGCCGAAGAAGAAACAGCTGGTGGAGCCATGGGCTGGTCAATCCGAGGATAAGGGCGAGAGATCAGAGCAGGAGTGGCAGACTGCGCGAAAGAATAAACGATCGCACAAGATATCCCAGAAGCAGCCTCAGAAGAAGGCGCAGACACCTTGCGAACGGCCGACTCTGCCCAACGCTCTCCTCATCTACCAGAAGGGTCACTTGAGCTATGTGGAGATCTTGAGTCGTATAAAGAAGGATCCAGCGCTCAAGGATGCAGGTGAATGCGTCCAAAAGGTACGCAGAACAAACGCGGGAGATCTGCTGATCGTTCTGAATAAGGAGAGCTCAGCCAAAGCACCGGAATTGCAAAACCAATTCGAAGGTATTCTTGGTGAATCAGCAACGGTCCAGAGTAAAGTCCAGGAAGTTGATCTGGAGATCAAGGACCTGGAAGAGGACGCGACGAAGGAGGAGATATCGGCGGCCCTGGAGAGAGTCTTGGGACCGGACTATTCAGTCACGGAATACTCTCTTAAGTCTCTGCTTAAAGCATATGGCAGGACTCAGACCATGGTAATACGACTCATGGTGCCTGCTGCCCGGAAACTTCTGGATACAGGAATCATTCGAGTCGGCTGGTGTAATTGAAGAATCCGAGAGGTGGTGAGACCACCAAAGTGTTTTAGGTGCGGTAAATTTGGACACTTATCACGGAACTGCAAGAGCAACGGCGACCGGGCTAAAGACTGCATCAAGTGTGGTAACACTGGCCACAAAGTTGCCGAATGCACAGCAAGTGCAAAGTGTGTCATATGTGCAGAAGCGGGAGATGGGGCACCCACAACCCACATCTCAGGTAGCAGCCGATGTCCAGCATATACGTGGGCTCTGCAGGCTCTCCAGGCACTCCAAAAACGATGCAAATGAGAGTACTCCAGCTCAACCTCAACCATTGTGAAGCAGCACAGGACCTGCTCATGCAGACTGTGCGCGAGCTGAAGCCTGACTTGGCGATACTCTCGGAACCATATATACATCTAGACACGCAACCTTGAGAATCTGACGCAAGTGGGAAGGCCGCAATTTGGTCCTGTGGAAAGCTTGCATTTCAGGATCTCGCGAGTCGGATGGAAACTGGTTTTGTGAGAATAAAAGCCAAAGGAGTTCATTTCTACAGTTGTTACGCACTGCCTCGCCTAACAACGCTTCCCGGTAGCCATAGCCAGAGATTACGTGGGCTGTGGAATGGGGGTAGTAAAGTGACGAACAGAAAGGGCCAAGCCCTGCTTGAGGTTATGTCCTTATTGGATGTAGTACTACTTAATGCAGGTACAAAGCCCATTTTGTTAAGGGTGAAGCCTCCTCTATAGTGGACCTCACTTTTGTGAGTAGTAGCCTGACCAGAGGAAACCAGTGCCACTGGGTAGTCAGTGATATCTACACTCACAGTGATCATCAAGCGATTCTCTGGGAGATTCGCGGAGACTTCAGCAGAACAGCGAAGGAACCAAAGACAAATGGGAAGGGCTGGAAAGCGAAAATGTTTGACGCGGACTTGTTTCGTGAAACTTTTGACACCAGCCCCCTCGCAGCGGAAAGTGCACCCGAGAAGGTCGAGGTGGTCATGCAGAGGGACACCGAAGCATGCGATGCCACAATGCCATGGAAGCGTAATGTCGACTTCCGACCGGCGGTACACTGGTGGAGCGAATAAATTGCCGGCCTCCGAAGGGAGTGTCATCGAACTCGCCGCCTAGCGCTACGAGCTCGAGGCAAACGCTCGTTCCCCGATTTGGAAGAACAGCACAGAAAGGCGCGCTTGAAGCTTAAAAAGGCTATCAAGCAGAGTAAAGCTGAAAGCTGGGGCGAACTGCTCAGTGAGGTGGAAGATGCTCCCTGGGGTAGACCGTACAAAGTAGTAATGACTCGGCTGAAATGCCAGCCAATGCCATCGCCTGTGGACGCAGCCCTGCTGGAAAAGATTGTTACACATCTGTTCTCTGAGCAACCCGAGGAGGACTACCAGCTCGAGGAGGACGTCGATGAGGACATCCCAGCCATTACTGAAGAAGAGCTTCTTACGGCGATTGCCAGGGTGGGCAACAATAAAGCCCCGGCATGGATGGGATACCGAACATCGCACGCAAGGCAGCGATCAAGTTGGCACCGGCAATATTCCTGGGCATGTACAATGCGTGTCTCAAGGAAGGAATCTTCCCGGACAAGTGGAAGTGGCAGAAGGTAGTGCTCTTCCCGAAAGGGAAGAAGCCACCGGACGAACCTTCATCCTATCGTCCGCTCTGTATGCTGGATACCGCCGGAAAGACCTCCGAGCGCATCTTCCATAACAGGATTCAGAAGGTTGTGGACCCTCTACTGGCGGAGGGCTAGTTTGGCTTCAGAAAGAAGCGCTTTACTCTGGAGCAAATCACCGCACTGTTCGGCGAAGCTTTCGCCAAGATAAAGGAATGGATGTATTCTGTTGGACTGCAGCTTGCAGCACAAAAAACAGAAGTACTCCTCGCATCCAGCAGGAAGGTAATGGAAACGGTGACGCTCAGGGTTGGAAACGCCGAAATCACATCCCAACCTTTCATTCGGTACCTGGGTGTGATTCCAGGTACCAGCGAGGCTGAACTTCGAAGAGCAAACCGAGCAGATCAGCAGAAAGGCCGCTGGGGTGGCTACCACACTAGCGCGACTCATGCCTAATGTTGGTGGCCCCTGACAGAAGAGGAGGAAACTGCTGTCATCAGTGACGACCTCAGTGCTCACCCATGGCATACCCATATGGGATGATGCACTGAAAATCCAGGAGTACCGCAGGAAGGCTGCAGCAACGTTACGCGTCAGCGCCTTGAGGGTAGCCTGTGCGTTTCGCACTGTCTCCGAGGACGCTATCAACGTTATCGCGGGAATGCTGCCTATTGAGGTGCTCGCCGTGGTGCGTAGATCGATGTACCAGCAGAAGGGAGCTAGCAATCCAGTTATGCGAGGATAGAAGCCAGAGCAACCATTTTCAACGAGTGGCAGACGATGTGGGATGCTTCTACCAAGGGAAGGTGGACACATCGACTAATGCCGAAGATGGAGATATGGGTGAACCGTCTACACGGGGAGCTCAACTATTATCTCACTCAAGTGATCTCAGGACACGGCTGTTTCCGGGCTTATCTCTATAAGTTTAATTATGAAGATTCCCCGGACTGCCCAGCATGTGTAGCAATCGAGGAGAACGCTGAACATGCATTGTTCCAATGCCCACGTTTTAGTGCCTCCCGCGCGATAGTCGAGGATCAGCTGGAGACACGCATCACCCCGGACAACCTGGTTGAGTTGATGCTGAAGTCAGCAGACGCATGGACAGCGGTATCGGCTTATGCTGCCGCAGTGATGAAAGAGTTGCGACGTGCAGAACGTGCGAGGAAGAAGACGACGCCGGAAGACCAGGCAGTCATAGATTAAATCAGCGACACGAACCCCTAAACCACTCATACCATCTCGAGTGGAACAGGGGATGTAAGGTCATCTGACAACACTGCAGGAAGAGCGACGGCTAAGGCCTCTCCCGCGATGTAATACCTAGCGGTCGTCCCGCGGGACAATTTGTAAGGCCACAGAGGAACGGGGGTTTTTAGTCGGTGCAAGCCCGACACGCGGCAATTATTTGCTACGGTGCGGATGCATTTTCCCGCTAAACCTCTTTAAAAAAACACACACGCACGCACACACACACACACACACACACACAGACACACAACACACAATATGTATTGACGGACAACATGTTGAATAAAAACTTCGATACATTCACGTAAATCATCGCGTTTTTTCTTTACCCGAAGCACCCCCACCCCCACGGTGTAAGACCTCCTCCCCCGTACGATCCGCGCGGCGTAGCCCCGCTTGCTTTAACGGTAAACAGGTCCTCGATATATGCAGAAGACGTTACCAGTCGGTCTATTCGGAAAAGCAGCTCGAAACCATCCCCACTTAGCCACGAGCTCCCGTAAAAGGGCCCAATCCCCCCACCCCTCCGACACCGCTGACTCCGCCACCACTGATTCCCCATATATGTGACAGTGACGCAACCGCAACCGCCAGACAGCCCCACCACACGCCGCCTCACGATACCCACTACATCACACCTGTGACGTCACCGTCGTCTCTCGCTATATGTATGTATCTACTGTTCTTTCAAATTGATATATGAAGATGATGACTCGCAAAATGGTCGTCTGATTAAATGTAATGAGCAATGAGCAATGAGAAATGGCTCAGCTGGACAATTTCACGCCATACATTTTTTTCCCGTAACAATTGATCGCTCTTCATGTTGCCACGTCCAAGGCGTCCACAATACTGTCTCTTCAACCACCAGCGATGAATCATTTATCAATGTTCAGAAAATAATCAAAACCTCGTCTATATCGACCCTGATTAATACCACTATCCTTCTAGATTATGATAAATGCATACTTGTCAGAATTCCAGCACTCATGCACATGATTTTAAAGCACGTCTTGGTCATATCCGTATTAAAACGATCGTCGTACACGTGTTTGAGATTCATATCGTCCTGATTTAAAAGCACCACGAAATTTGCATTATCTCTCAAGAGATGTTTGGGGATACGAGTTAACGTCTGGCAAAGATAAGAACTGTCAACAATCTCGTGTCTTCCCATGGAAAAGAAGGCTCTAACATTATCCTGCTTTTCACACGCTATATCATCGAAGGTGAATTTGTTTGGGAATAAAGTTGGATCGTGCATCACTTAGCGCTATCACTTGTTCGCGCGCATTGAATGGGTGATATGCAACTCTACTAACAGGTTCGAATAATCGTTCGAGCAACTTAGACTTTGGCTGCTTCAGTGATTTGGAATACATGTAAGTGTTCGTAAATCTCAAACCATTGGGATGGATGATGAGGGTGAGCAGAGTATTGGTTTTTCCATAATTCGATGGGCAATAAATTCCCATGACGTTTTTTCCGGTTCTTCGTTCTATCATATCCGACGAATTTATCGAAATTTATCACAGGCAGTCCGCCTCCGATAGTTTGCGTCTTGGACGTCATTGCACACACGACTAACGGCGAAATCATATGAATTGAATTCTTATAGGGATTATCCATCTGGCGCGTATTGTCTTTAAACATAATTGTGCGTGGCAAGAGTGGTAAAGGTTTCGTCAAGCACCTAATCAACAAACTCCGCGTTGAACTACATCTGCCCGGGTATCAGTATTACCGACCCGGTATAAAGTTGGCCAAGTGCCGTGCTCGTGGTGGTTCGGGCACCAATCCATTAGATTCGGCCTGTAAACGACACGATATTGCATATTCGAAAAATCCGGATAATCTTAGAGCGAGACATTTGGCGGTTAAAGTGTTGGCTGAACAGGCTTGATAACGGGTATCTGCTAAAGACGCTTGCATCGGTGAAAGAGCTACTACTTGGAGTGTGGCAAATATTATGAAGACAAAGAGAACATTTGGTATGGGGATCAAGGTCTATAAGGGGGCGTTTGTTTGAAACACATAATTGGCGGCGCAAAGACGACGATGCTTCAAAGTAATGATCTCTAAAAGATTATTAAATCAGCTCTAAAGGGTGCTCGTGCAGCTAAAGAGATGCAAGGTGACAAAGTGCGCACGCCTCGGGTTCTACCTGTACCCCACAAAATTGGTGGTTTAATACCCTTCCTTGTGCCCATTTTTTTCAACCAGCTAATCGTGAATTGGATGAAAGTAAGCGCCATAATCGAACAATTGAAGCGATTGCCTTGGGTAAGGTTGGTTTACATCTGAAACCATATAAGATGGATTTGGGTCTCCATATCAAGCCGAAAAACTAGAAGTAACCCTACCTCGCCGATCCCTCACCGGCATCGACCTTCACAAATATGCAACAATCCTGAAGACTATACATTTCCGTGGAGTTTGCATGCGCGATACAATGCCAGCGAGCGGATCCCTCAACTATGAAGCAGCAATTATAAATTCGGATGGAAACGTGGGGCCTTAAACACACTGGAATGCCTACAAAAAGACTGGATGGAAAGTTTGATAGTTTGATAGTTTCGGCAATCTTCCACCACCATACGAACTCGTGAGATATTTTCGTGATTGTAGCGTTAATTATATTTAAAAGCGATATCAGGAATATGATATGATTGAGGGTGGACATTTGTGCCTCAAGTTTATTTGTCGACAAGTGCAGGACAAAGGCAAATATACAGTTTATGTAGGTGCGAAATGACGTGGAGAATTCAGTTGGCAATTTACCAGCACCATGGATGATAGCTTAGCCTTGACCATACCTGGCTCATCGTCCATACTCGAGGCGCAATACTTTCCCTTCATCGAACTCTCGCCAAACTAAAATTATACTCTCGGTGACGTGGAATTGTTAGCCTTCAACTCTGTTCCCAATATCGACATCTATTCCCATTACCGACCACGATAAACTGTACGTGGGAGAAGATGTATTGACGATGCCTACGGGTAGCTATGAAATAGAGGATATTGAGACGTTTGTACAAGCAGAGCTCTCGCGTAAAGACGTCAAAATCAGCATTAACCCCAATAATAATACGCTCCGTAGTGAGATCGAGTGTGATCATGCTATAAATTTTGAGCCAAAAGATTCGATAAGACATCTACTAGGCATCACCGCACGCGAATCGGAAGCCAATAAAAGCCACGAATCTGACCTTCCAGTAACCATTCTGAAAGTGAACGCCCGTTGAGTGCAACATTACTACTGGTGCATATATAAACGGACAAAAAGCACACACAATTCACGATGTTTTCTTCATCTGTGCCCCCGGACTATCCGATCATTGAAGTTCCCTCACACGTTATTTATCTGCCAATCATGAGCCGAACCATTGACATGATACAGCTTCGCATAGTGACTCAGGACGGTGATTTAGTACATTTCCGCGGTGAAGTAATCACCATAAGCCTGCATATAAAATCGTGATGGGTATAGTTTTTAATACATCTTCCAATAACCATAAACTATCATGTATAAAACACAATCAGTCGCCGGCCAGCACCGAAAGTACTCACACCTCAGAACGTGCTACTCTTGAAGAATTTGGGTTCAAAGTGCGTGACGAAGGCGTGTAAAAAATTATTCAGTCTGCGCTCTGAGCATCTGCTGCGTGCAATAGAAGAAGAAATTGTAAAGATTCAAACGCCCGTGGTTTTTGATGAACCCATCATACATTGCAAGATTCACTTTCATCAGTTCTATGTATCTTCAACCTACAAGAACAGTGATGAAATTCGTATTGCCATCCAACATCAAGACCTATCCATCCTGCCAAGCAAGAGGTCCCTACACATATGTAGGAAATTATCGAAGCGTGATGGGACGTCAACCGCTGCTACAAGTCCCGTCAACAATGCAATTTGTCATTTGTTTGAGGAAATGCAATATGCATTCAATTTGATAGAAACTGAGGGTCATGAGAATGTCGGCATAACGAGTGTAATTAAGGGATATTCATCTCTCCCGCCGGCCAAAAACTCTACGCTCGAGAACACTGGATGGCTGGATGTCGAACAGACCAAGCAGATTGTAGATGCATCGGAAAACTTTGATGTATGTATACCACTTAGCATGCTCCTTGGATTTGCCGAAGATTATCGTACAATTGTCGTAAATGCCAAGCACGAGTTGCTTCTTGTAACGTTCTGCGACAAATCTCAAACCACAAGATTTTTATTTTTTCTCAACTCAGTCAATACCGTCTTGTGTCCGAACCTCATAAATTTCGGAGGTGTGGAGCGAAATATTTAATGCTCGAAAAATAGTACGAGATGCATCTCAGACGCTACGCCGAGCCTCACCACAATACATTTCTAGAAGTATCGACGATAGATTGTTCAAACATAACATAGACTAGACGGCTCCGACGAAATTATAACCCCCACTGGAAAATAAGACATCCGGTCTCGCAGCGCGGTCCGAAATATAACCTTCTCGATATGAGAGTCACCACAACCATAAATTGACATAACACAAACCATGCGCATGCTTACATCTCAAATATTGAACACTATCCCGTGCACTTTTTCGCCGAAATACAGGACAAAGATCCCCCTCTTTTTATACGCGTAATACCTAGAACCAATGCTCTGGAATAAGGTCACGCGCGTGCTAGCGAACCTGTAACTTATTCGCACACTATACCGCAACCAATCACGCAAATTATTCACGACCAATGGAATAATCCCCGAAAAACTAGATGACCAAGATCATGCTCTTCCCAAGGTTCCTTCTCCTACTATCGAACCTCTCCTAATTTTGATTTCAAGAAAGACTTCCTTCCTGAAGTCAGTCTCCCGACAATTTCCATCGAGTTCAGAGCTCAACCTTCCGTCAGCGATTTTCGAACCAAGTTCCTCTTTGTCGCGTTTCTTTCCGATCTACGTATCGATAGTCTTATTCCGAGTATTTTCTTTTAAGTTCTATATACACAGTTTCGATCCTCAGTTCGCGTAGACCATCAGAAATCCGTGTCTTACTCCGTATATCTATATAGAGCCTCAAGTGGCTCTCGCCGTACGCATATACACTCATATAACTCCGCGGCGACCGAAAACCTTGTGCAAGTGTTACGAACCACTTGACCAGCGAGCGTATCAGGGTACCAGCGAAGGCCCTTTGCCTTACGAGCGTCAACCGATAATTTTACGAGCGACCATACACAACTGTACGTGCGAGCACACACACGAACAACGAATGTAAGCGAACTATATAATCTTTTGTATTTTTGTACCCTGTCTCTATCAGCTAATTACCTTCATCTGACCCCTAAATTGTGATAAACTAAGAGACAAGGTTATACAAGTGTATAACCTTAATTATTCCGTAATTAAGGTTAATTATTTCGTAATACCGAGACATCGCATCAATTCCTTAATTCTATTCTTTTCCCACGCACTTCCTCTTTTTACCCTCATCCCGTGCTATTGCGCTAGGCGTAGGCAAGAAAGAGTGAAACGAAATTATTATGCTCTCATCCCTTCCGGATGTGACATATTAATTTTTGGGGGCTCGTCCGGGATAAATAAAAAGGGAATGGTCCTATTTAGTCAAAGGTCTGGAGACGAATCAGCCACGAGCTCATTAAATCTAAACGCTACTGAAGACCTACCAGAACAATCAGGATATTCAACAAGAAGTTCCAAAGCTAAATTAGTGTCCGACCTCGAAGCTCCTACAACAAAAACGATTGAAAAATTAGATTTGTCCCGGAAACACGAAAATCAAAATCCAGTAACCATGTCACTAGGTACAAATCAGTTAATATCGCTAAAAGACGCCATTAGCTGCGTCCCAAAATTCGACGGAAAAAATATGCTTTTTTCGGAATTCATTTCGGGGTGTGAAGATGCCGAAGACATGCTCCCTCCCGAAGCCGAAAAGTACCTAACGAAATTATTAAGGAATAAACTGAAAGACCTAGCCAGAGAAGCCATTCATGGGACAAAATTCGAAACAGTACAAGGGCTCACAGAATTTCGAAAAAAATATACGCGCCAAACAAGTCGGAAATGCAATTGTCGGGGGAACTCAGTGGCATTTTCCAGGCGGGTAGTGACAGTGTAATAGAATTGGCGGCAAAAATCAGGAAAAAGGCTAGGGAAATAGTTGAGGCGCGAAAGTTAACTAATAACGGGGCGGAAGATGAGGCATTCAAGAGAACGATAGACATTTATTACCTCATGTGCTTCAAACGCGGTCTAAAGGAAGAAATCGAACAACGACTTCCACCGTGCGACAGCGTCACGGACGCGATCGACCACGCCATACAAATAGAGCGCGAAATCGCATCGCGAAAACAGTTCCACTCATTCTCTATCAGACCCGAAAAACCCGTTGAGACAAAGTCCGTCAATAACTGCAACATCTGTAAAAAAGACAACCATCCGACCGAAGCTTGCCGGTTCGCAATTATAACTTGTCAAATATGTAAAAATCAAGGTCACAGTGCCGATCAGTGTAGGAAAAAACAAAACGAACAGGTGCCAAATGTGCCTGTTGAGTGCTAAATTTGCAAAAAAATTGGCCACACAGCGGATCGATGTTACGCCAATCGCAATTCCCCCACAACTTGCCAATCGTATAAAAATTCAGGGCACACAGCCGATAGGTGTCCGTCACGAGGCAAGCCCACAAACTTCTCGTCCGATTGGCAACGTCGGTCGGCCGCCCCACAATGCCAAATCTGCAAGAAAATCGGCCATACGGCAGATAAATGTTTTCAATAAAAAACCGAAGCGTCTAAATCCGATCAACCTGTTTGTCGATACTGCAAGCGAGTAGGTCACGTTTTAGAAAATTGTCGCGCTCGCGAGTATAACAACTCACGAACCCAGCCGGGAAACAGGCCGAAGACCTCTCGGGCGGACGCGCCGAGCGGTACCCCGACACCAACGCGTCCGGCGAACATCGCCTCCGCAATCCCTCCGAGCGTCAATATCCAACTTACTCAATAAATTCGGAAGATTTCGACACACTACCCTCGGTGTGTATCGGAGCACTACCGGAAAAGGGTCAGGTTTCGATGCTTCTAGACAGCGGTGCCATCCCCAACTTGATTAAGAAAGCATACACCACAAAAATTGTAGGAATCGATGATCAAGATATTAACAAACTAAGGGGAATATCCGCATTACCGGTCTTTGCACTAGGAAGCGTGCTACTTCGCGTGTTCGGTTTCGAAACGCTTTTTCATATCATACCAGATGAGGTACCACTTCCTTACCCCGGGTTGTTAGGATGCCGGTTTTTTTACGAAACAAAATCCAAAATAAACTACGAAAAAGAATGTTTTGAGCGTGAGAATCGAAAACCGCAAGTTAAAGGAAGGGTATATCCCGCCATTAAAAAATCCGTGAAGGTGTTTACGCCGGCGACTGCCTGGTAACGAACATCAACGGAAGGGCTCATTTGAAGGTTTTCAATACCACAAATGACGCCCTACGACTGATCGTACCAGTCATAAAACTACAGGAATTCGATATTGTGGAAAACCAAATAAAAAACGAAAAAAAATTAGATTGCATGGCAATCAAAGATTCCGGTCCAATCCCTCGTGGTCCTCCCATGCCAGTCGTAGATTGCATGACAACTGAGCTAATCCAGAGCCCCAATGTGGCTAATCCAAAAACTTCGGCAAAAAACGTCGAAAAAACCTTGCCTTCACTCCGACGAGAGTGACGCGCAAGCGAAACAAAACAAAAATTTCAGTAGCGAGGAAAAATCAAAAACAAAAACAACCGGAAAGGAAAAAAATGAACAAAAACAAAAAACAAAAACAAAAGCAAACGAAAAATTAAAAAACGATGAATATCAAAATCGAAATCGAAACGTCAATTCTATTTCCACCTCACCGCGTACACTCGAAAAAAACTCAGAGCGTTCGGAAATAATAAAAATCTTTTGCAGCTAAATCATCTTGCACATGACGAGTTAAATCATGTCGAAAGAATCATCGAAACATATGCAGACAGGTTTCACATAAAGGGTGAGCCTCTAGAATCTACACAGTGATTCAACACAAGATCCCTACGGTCGATGACATGCCGATCAACACCAAACAGTACAGGTTTCCCCAAGCGCTCAAGGGCGAAGCGTCAAGCGTCCAGCGTCAAGTGGACGACCTATTAAAGTCAAGGGTAATAAGCCACTCGGAATCCTCGAACAATAGTCCTGTTTGGATAGTGCCGAAAAAACCTGACTCCAACGGTAACAAACGTTGGCGGATGGTACATGATTTCCGAGCTTTAAATAAAAAAAACAATCAATGATTCATACCCGTTACCGAACATTACTGATATTCTGGATCAATTAGGACGCGCAACCTACTTCTCAGTCTTTGTTTTAGCATCCGGCTTCCATCAGATCGAAATGAACCCCAAAGACAAATCAAAAACCGCTTTCTCTACGTCTCACGGGCACTACGAATTTTCAAGAATGCCTTTTGGGCTCAAAAATGCCCCGGCGACTCTCCAGCGCTTAATGGATATCGTACTAAGCGGATTCCAAGGAATATCCCTTTTCGTTTATCTCGACGACATCGTAATCTACGCCAGAGACCTAGAGGAACACAGTAAAAATATTCAGGATCTGATGGAACGGTTGCGTAAAGCCAACCTCAAGCTACAACCAGACAAGTGCGAGTTCCTTAGACCAGAAGTAAGTTACCTCGGACACATAATCAGTAAAGACGGTCTCAAACCAGATCCAAATAAATTATCGGTAGTAAAAGAATTCCCGATTCCAAAAAACGTTAAGAACATTCGTCAATTTCTGGGTCTGATGGGATACTGTCGCAGATTCATTAAGGATTTTTCCAACATCGCCAAACCGTTAACGCGTCTCTTAGAAGACAAAACCGACTACGAATGGACTGACGAAACAGAGACAGCCTCCGATATTCTCAAGAACAAATTATGCGAAGTTCCTATTCTCCAGTACCCCGATTTCGATTAACCGTTTATCACAACGACAGACGCTTCCGGCTACACCTTAGGCGTAGTCCTATTACAAGGGGAAATAGGAAAAGACAAACCCATAGCGTATACGTCCTGCGTATTGCGCAGCGCAGCTCTACGTTATGATACATACGAGAAAGAAGCAACGGCGATCATCCGCAGTGTAAAAGCCTTCCGGCCCTACATTTACGGTAAGAAATTCATTCTCGTCACAGATCATAAGCCTCTCGATTGGTTCAAAACAGCCAAGGACGCGCGCGTTCGCAAGTGGCGACTAAAACTCTCCGAATACGATTACGACGTCGTGTATAAACCCGGTCCATTGAACTCGAACGCGGACGCACTATCGCGAAATTCAATAGAAAGGGTAGAAGAAATAAAAACTATCCCGCATTACGAGAAACACCAAGTCGAAACCTCAGCAGATGTGTTGCGAGATATAACACGTCAGTTATATGAGACAAGGATAGCGACAGTGGAAATGAGAACCCCACGAGCTTCACGACACAGGTAGAAATTCACCTAGCTCCCGAGTCCGAAAAAAGAAATGTAGTCACCCGCTCCCAAACAAAAAACAGGGCACCCTCTGATGCAAACGAAATAGTGCATGCGAACGAAACATGTGACGACGACGGTCCGACAAGTGCCGATGCATCCGAAGGGGCAGACGTACGTTCCGAACCTCGATACTCCACATGCCGAACTCGTCAAGCCATAAACTATGAAGAGAGACGTGACGAAGAAACCGAGGCCGATGTAATAAGACCCGCGCGCGCTCAACGACCTAAGAAGGTCGTTCGCCCGAAAACAGCCGTCAGGCCTAACCAGCGCAAAGCACTTCCTACCTCCCACTCCGGAACCTCTACTGACCCAGATTCCGATAATTCGACAAACTCAGATTCCAGCACTCTCAAGTCACAACCCTCCGAAATTGAGGATCCTCCCGTGGAGGAAAGGAAAACATCGGAATTAAAAATCGCAAAGTGTATAAATACCAAAGAATTGTTCCACTTCCGCAACCGTGTGACCCTGTTGGGCAGAAATTATTAGAGTCAAACATGTTTCCCCTCTGGAAAGACGTTTCAGTACGCCAAGCCTACAGTAAAAGTTGGAAAAAAATACCACCTTGAATTAGTCATCCGTGGCGAACAACCCGAATCGTTATCTTCAATATCTAAAAACGTTAACCAAAGCGTAAAAGAACTAAAAAGAATTTGCGACACTCTCGACCTCCAATCAATCAGTCTTTGTCACTGTCAACACGTTGAACACTTAATGTGGACAGACGTGATAAATATCGTGTTACCGTTTATTCCGCTCGCGCATTCGGTAACGTCGCCAAGGGAAATTTTCTCGCACGCGTCGTCCCCAAGATGGCGACCACACTCGCTCTCCGGTCCGATTGGCGGTTGCACGCCGGAGCACAATTCGCAAATAGGACTATGGCGGGGCGTACGTGGCGTGGGTTTTTGCCGCGTCCCTCCGCCACGAATAAATTGTTCGCCACTCGCCGCGTGTTGCGCATTAATGAAATTTATTAACTGACACACTTTATATAATTGCGCACTATAGGTCTAATTAGGTACGTAGAATAGTTCAATAAATAGTGGATACTAATAATGGAATACTAACGAAATAACACAAATAAACCCAACAGTTTAATCGACGGCTTTCGACGCCGTGGTGCGCTCGCACGCTCGAGTCCCGCTCCGACCGCGTGGTGGGCACTCGCTCTCTCTCTCTCGCTCTTACTCGACGCTACGTTCTTACGCCCGCACGTTTCTTGGCGACCTCTCTCTATCACCGATACGAGACGACTCCTGCTTCCTCTCGACGACCCGGCGTCGATATTGCGGACGCGCATGCGCCCTGATGCTGCTCCACGGGCAGAAGCCCAGTGGAGCCCTCCTTCTCTCCCTAGCTCCGTAGCCAGAGTGGCTAGACCCCACGGGTCGTTAGACTCGGTCCTCCTGACTGCGCTCGTCCTCGAGCACATCTCCGAGGAAGTCGTAATCGGCCATCCACACTGGTTGCCGCCGTCGTCGTTAACTCCGCGAGGTGTCGTCGTCGAGCCTGACCCCCACACGACGTTGCCGTACTGGACTAGTACGAATGACCTTGGACGCCTCGTCCCGGTCCTCCCCCTCTCTGTCGCTCACAGAAGACTCCTCGTTGCTCTCGCCGTTCATTGCTTCCGCGATGTCGGGCGTCCACAGCTTCATTTGGCTCGCGTGTGCTGTGGAGGCGTATCTACGACCGCCGACCGCGCTCCCCAAGTCGCACACTCGATACGTGTTGCCCGGTAACTGGTCGATCACCACCAAAGGACCCCGGTACAACGGCGCCAGTTTGTTGGATTCGCCCGTCGCTGGCTTCGCTGTCTTCACGTATACGAGGCATCCCGGCTTCCAGGTGACGTTCGTCCGGCGAGACTGATCATACCGCCGCTTCATTTGCTGCTGCTTCTCCTGGATCCTCCGTCGGGCCTCGTCTCGAAGCTGCTCCGTACCCTCGTAGACCTTCTCTGCTGCTTCGGTAGCTGCACGCAGAGGCCCATCATGCCTCCGTGGTAGGTAGCCTAGTAGGAGCTCGTAGGCGCTTTTACTGCTGGTCGCGTTACGCATCTCATTCAGGTCACAATGCGCCGTAGCCGTTTGTCCCAGCTCCTCCGTCGGAGTCCTCGAGGTCGCTGCGAATGGCTGGCAGCAACGTGCGGTTCACCCGCTCGAGGGGGTGTCGCGGCGACGTCAGGGTATGCCGAATCCCCTGACTCCGGCAGAACTCCTCGAACTGCTTGGACGTGAAGCAGCTCCCACGGTCCGTTACGATGCGAGCGGGGGCTCCAAAGTCCTCCACCAGTTCCTCCAGATGCCGTATGACGCCCCGGGTCTTCGTGTCTCGAACTGGCCTCAGCACTACGAACTTGGTCAGATTGTCTACAATCAGAAAAACGTATTTATTCCTTCTGGCACTGGTGACGAACGGGCCCAAATGATCCATGTGGACGAAGCTGAAGGGGTGTTTCCCCGGCGGGATTGGGCGCAGCTCTCCCAGCTGCTTGCCAGACTGCGGCTTGAATTTAAGGTATTGGGTGCACGCCCCGATATGCCTCCTCACGTACGCCTTTAGCCTCGGGAAGTAATAGTGTTCCCTTAGCCTTGACACCACCCTTTCGACGCCCTGATGACTTCGCAGATCATGGAACCGGACCACGAGTCCTTTACGCATGACATCTGGCACGGCATACTTCGGACGGCCCTCATGATGACGGTACAGGATACCCTCTTGCAAGCTCCAACCCTCCGCGCCCCCTCTTTCGTCGGGGGTTCGCTCCGTCTCCGGTATCTCCAATATCCTCTTTCGCAGTTGACATTCAGAATGCCCGAACTGGTACATCTGCAGCAAGTCGATCTCGTTGGTAATTGCCATAACGTTTCGTTCGCCTCCGTCTTCGTGATTGCTAATGGGAGCCCGGCTTAAAGCGTCAACGTGAGCCATCCTTTCCCCCGGACGATGCACAATCGCGTAGTCGTACTCGCTCAACTGGTCATTCCAGCGAACGATCTGGGGGTTCAACGTTCGCTGAGTGCTCAAATACACCAGCGCGTTGCAATCCGTGACTACGGAGAACTTGATGTTCGCGAGCATGGGACGTAGCCGCCCGACTGCCCACACAATGGCGAGCAATTCTCATTTGCTGCTGTGGTAGTTCTTCTCGGGCTCGCTGGTTCTCCGGCTGATGGCGTAGACTAATCGCCATTTTCCCCCCGAGTCCTTTTGTAGCAGCATTGCGGCCAAGCCCACCGCGCTCGAGTCCGTGTGCAGCTCCGTGTCCGCTTTCGGATCGTAAGCTTGCAGAATCGGTCGATCCACCAATCGGTCTCGCAACTCCTCAAACGCTCGCTCCTGTTCGTCACCCCATATGAACGTGGTTTCCCGCTTCAACAATCGTGTCAGGGGTTCCACTAGGTGCGCGAAACGCGGGACAAATTTGCAGAAATAACTAGTTAGTCCGAGGTATCTTCTGACCTCGTGCGCGTTCCGCGGCGGCGGAAACTCTTTCACAGCCTCTAATTTTTGCTCTCCGGGCCCGACGCCTTCTCCGGAGATCTCGTGTCCCGAGTAATTGACTCGTTTGAAAAGAAACTTGCATTTTGGAAACTTTACCGTCAATCCAGCTCCTCGCAATGCCTCGAGTACCATCCTCAGGCGTTCCCTCATCGACGTCCACTTACATACTTACCCGGTATGAGAATGTCGTCTAGATAGTAGAGTACGGTCTCCTCTTGCAAAGGTCCGAGCGCTTTGTGCATCGCCTTCGAAAAGAACGCAGGGACGTTCATTAATCCAAATACCATTCTGGTAAATTCGGCCGTTTCGTCCGGAGTTATAATTGCAGTCCTCTCTCTGGCTTCCGGCGTCAACGGGATCTGCAAGTACCCATAGGCTAAATCAAGAATCATGAATAAATTTGAGTCGCGGATTTTGGCTAAGTGCTCATCGATGTTGGGAAGCGGAAAATGCAGGCGCTCCGTTTGTGCATTCAGTCGCCGGAAGTCGACGCACCAGCGGGATTCACCGTTCTTCTTCTTGACTAGCAAGACTGGACTCGCGAACGGAGATTCCGTCTCCTTCACGATCCCCGCTTCTCTCCATTCGCTGAAAATTCGCTTGATCTCAGCTCGTTCCTTTTCCGTGGCTTGATAAGGCTTAGCGTTCACGGGCTCTGCTCCTTCCTTCAACCGGATGTTCATCGTGACCTCCTTCGCGCATCCTAGATCGAGAATGTTGGTCGCCACACAGTCCTGAAATTCATTTAGCAGATCGCATAATTCGTGATTCACCTCCTTGGGTTGTTCGGGTCCGACAGTCAATTCGTCGGGCTGTATTGGAGTAGCCATGGCGCATGCTCGCTCAATTATAGGCAATCGGCTTACCTCGCTGCGCAGCAGCTTTCGGGTACTCGCCTCGAGGCGATGCTCCTTCACTCCCAGGTTCAGCATCGGAAGGGTGTACTCCTCCTGGTCGTCCACCGTCGTGATAAAGCTGATTGCGTTGGGCGGTAGCCATACGTCGGGTAACCCTGCTGCTCCATTGGTCTGCTCAACCTCGCTCTCGTCGCCGGTCTTCTCGAACGTGAGTGTAGTACCCATTTTATGGTAATTGACCTTGGGATGATCAGTATAGGTCCGCCCTATTAGCGCGTCGGTTGGCTGCGAGTCATCGGGCACCACCCTGAAGCGCACCCCTGGGATCTCCACTCCGTCGACGCTCACCGTCGCGACGACTACGCCTGGGCTCTGCACCATCCCCGTCGGTGGGCCGAAGCCCCTTAAAGCTTGCGGTGCCCTTTCCATAATGAATTGCTCGGTTAATACTTTCGTGGCCCTTAGCGTACACTCGGAGCTACCCGGGTCCACATAAACTGTCATCTTCCTTCCGTTCACGAGGGCTTCTTTTAAATATTTTTGCCCCGCTCGGTCGTGCACGGTGCCAATCGGTTGTACCGTCGCCACGACGTTACCCGGGCAATTCCGGCTTATATGGCCCATTCTCCCACACGCATAATACTTGGATTCCCTTCTGGGCTCCGGACAGTCTCATGCCAAATGGCCCTCGTTGCGACAATTAAAACATCTTGCCTTACTAGGACCGCTTACCCTTCTGCTGGCAAACTCTCGCGTGTCCTCAGGTTTAAACGGTCTCACTGCTCGCGACCTCTCGTCACTCGCCTGGGCTTCGCTCCTCGCCTTTGGTTTTGATGCCGCTACGTCGCTTGTCGCCCGGATCCTCTCGCTCCGCTCCGCCAAAATTTTATCGTAATAGATGAGGTCGTGCAGCAGCTCCCTCTCGGGGTACTGTATCGCTGGCATTACGACGCTCGCCAGTTCCTTCGACCACAGGCCGACGAGCACTTCCGCCTTCGTCTTGCGGAACGTCAACTGCAAATCGGAGCACAACTTGCTTTTTGCATGGAAGTAGTTGGTGAGGCGGAGCGCCTTCCCTTGAGATCGCGCCCTTATTCGTGCCCATCGCGTCGACGCATCATCGTCTATTATGAAAGTTTCGCGAAAGCACTCTTGTAACTGCGTCCACGTGGCTATATCGCGGCGGTGCGCTTGCATCCAATCGCGCGCTCCATCGCGCAAATGCATTCGTGCCGCTTCGAATAGGTAGTCTGCTGGCCATTGATGTAATCTCTGCATGGCCTCTAAATTTTTTATCCATCCTCGAGCCCTTGCGCTTTCCTCACTTCCGGTGAATACTTCAATGTTTTTGGACAAGTCGGGAATGATGTGGAACGCGGGAATAGGCCGCTCACGACGGCCCATTGTCAGCCCCGTCAAGAGCTGGATGAGCAGCTCCTCCTTATCATCACCCAACAGCAAATTCCGAAATGCTGCAGTCAACGCCGGGTTGCCGCCTTCTTGGAACGAAGATTGCTCGGGGGGCAATCCGCGCAGCTCGCTCGTCGCTCCTGAATCCTCGTTTGCACCGTCCTCGGCGTCTCGCAACGTTCGAGCGTGTTCCCCTCTTCCTTCGTCCACTGGCACGTAACATGGCGGACCCCGCACCGAGTTGGCGTCGCTGCACGCCGCCCCGTACTCGCGCCGCTCCTGCCCGCGCTCGTCAACGGCTCTTCCCGCGTGCGACGCGCCGCCATCTTGAGCAACCGCGTGGCTCAAATTTTCGTACGCACGATTTACCAGGGAACTCCGCGGCACCAAGTCCTCGCGACGACCTCTCCCTCGCCCCCTTCCGACACTTCCATTAAGGGTGCGGTCGAGTCCCATACTCGCGATTTTCCCGGCCACTAAACGCTCGAACTCCGATTCGTCTTTTTTCGTTTTTTTTTGTTTTGATAATGTCACATGTCCAGTCCCGCGCACAATTGCACTCGACTCGACAGAGTACAGTCGCGCACTCTCACGAAAATTGTCCACTCGCGATTTATGTCCGTATTTTTATTTCATCTATTTTATTCGAATCCCACTTCTGATTATTTGTTACCGTTTATTCCGCTCGTGCATTCGGTAATGTCGCCAAGGGAAATTTTCTCGCCCGCGTCGTCCCCAAGATGGCGACCACACTCGCTCTCGGGACCGATTGGCGGTTGCACGCCAGAGCACAATTCGCGAACAGGACTCTGACGGGGCGCGTGTGGCGTGGGTTTTTGCCGCGTCCCTCCGCCACGAATAAATTGTTCGCCACTCGCTGCGCGTTGCGCATTAATGAAATTTATTAACTGACACACTTTATATAATTGCGCACTATAGGTCTAATTAGGTACGTAGAATAGTTCAATAAATAGTGGATACTAAAAAAGTAAACCGGACAGTTTAATCGACGGCTTTCGACGGCGTGGCGCGCTCGCGCGCTCGAGTCCCGCTCCGACCGCGTGGTGGGCACTCGCTCTCTCTCTCTCGCTCTTACTCGACGCTATGTTCTTACGCCTGCACGTTTCTTGGCGACCTCTATCACCGATACGAGACGACTCCTACTTCCTCTCGACGACCCGGCGTCGATATCGCGGACGCGCATGCGCCCTGATGCGCCCTCCTTCTCTCCCTAGCTTCGTAGCCAGAGTGGCTAGACCCCACAGGTCGTTACAATAGTAATAGAGGTATTCAAGGATAGCCAGATAAAGGTATTAATTTGCTTGGGAACTCTGCGCTATGCGCCTGTTGAAAAACGCGATTCGATTTCCTACGAAATGCATAAGTCCCCAATCGGAGGACACAAGGGTGCATCAAAAACTTATAACAGGATAAAACGTGAGTATTTTTGGGAAGATCTCAAATCAGATATCCAAAGAGTGCAGCAATGCCTAGAATGCCAGTTAATAAAATTGGTCCGAGTCAAAACAAAACAACCTATGATAATAACAGATACTCCGGGAACAGTTTTCGAAAAAATCTCAATGGACATTGTAGGTCCTATGCAACGCACTTCAACCAAAAACGAGTATATTCTTACGATTCAAGACCATCTGTCAAAATACCGCGTCGCAATCCCGCTTCCAAATGCACTGGCAACGACTGTCGCAGACGCATTTATAAAAAAATTCATATGCGTATTCGGCGCACCCAAAGCACTTCTAACTGATCAAGGCAGTAACTTTTTGAGCGGCCTAATGAGAAGAGTCGCGAAACGCTTCCGTATTAAACGATATCGAACTACGGCATTCCATCCCCAATCCAAAGGGTCGCTCGAGAGGTCTCACCACGTGCTACCCGAGTTTTTAAAACAATACAGATAAGGACAATAAATGGGACCAATGGCTGGAATTAGCAATGCTTTCGTACAACACAAGTATTCACGAAAGTACAAAATACACTCCTTACGAGGTTGTATTTGGAAAATCAGTAAGAGTCCCATCGAGCGAACCTCTTCGCGAATCCGATCAACTACCCACCTATCGCGGATATCTGATCGAAATAATTACACGCATAAACGGAATCAGAAGCATTGCTTACGAAAACTTAGTCTCATCCAAACAACGCTCAAAAAAATATTACGACAAGAACGCGAATCCTAAAAGCTTCAAGGTAAGAGATTTCGTCTACCTTCAAAAGGGTCCCAAACCGGGTAAACTCGGGGATCACTATATCGGACCACATAAGGTCCTAGAAAAATTGGAAAAGGGTAATGTAAAAATCTAGTACCGAAACAAAACACGAGTAGTTCACGAAACTCGCTTGCGATATTCGCATATCAATGTCGAAACAAGACCCAAAAGAAAAAGAAGGCCGACCCGAGTCGACGAATCCGATTTCAATAACTGAATGTATAATCATAATTATTTCGTTGTTCCCAGATGACTGCCATCTACATTATATAGATAATATGTTTATTCCGTCCCGCCGCTGGCATGGTGGGATACGATTGTGGATCGAGTGCATCCAATGTAACGGCACTATCCCTGTTGGACGTCAAACCCTGCAACAACGCGGCACAAAAAACACAAACCGCAGATCAGTACATACAATTATTACAGCTCAATGACTATTCCGAAACAATGATCGAACAATGTAAAATCGAAGTATTGAGAATAATATACTACTGTGGCATGTCGTCGCATGTGTCTGTTGTTAGCAACGGGCAAACAGAATATCTTGAAACGACCCGAGGCGATGCATGCGACGAGATGCACAAATATGGGACCACGCGAGTTGGCCACACAATAATACACGGATTAAAGGTTAATCAAACAACTACGATCAGCGTTACCCTCGCCGGTCATATTAAGGACAACGGCGAGTGTAATGGTGCATCGTATTCAGACCCGTACGGTACTTGGGATAACGTTGTCGTGCAAGGAACAGTGAAAATCGTACTAAGAAGTTATACAGCTCAAATCTCTTTGAATTCAAACCAAATTCATTTAAAAGCAAGCACTACATGCACCTTGCTCGCAATAACCTGCATCGACCCAGATGGGGGATACACTTTCCGGAACTCAGGACAATATGGCATAAAATATGGCATTCTCAGGATAAATATGGCATTCTCTACGAAGGAATGTCCACAAAGATCAGTGAAATAGAATCTGGAAACCAAAACACCGTTTACTCCGTAATATCTGGAGACGTAACATTCGCACTAGCCGTTAAGGGATCCGATCAAGTTTGTGGATATAGTATACTCACTACCGAACATCCAAAGCTATTTATATTTGAAATAACCCGAAGCGTCTCATTCACAATTCACGGCAAATTTCCAGTCGGCAACCTAGATATATTCGCTTACATCAATTCAAAATTCATATATGTAGAACAACACATCCGACAACAAATGAAGTCATTATATCACGATATGCTCACCCAACAGCGTGACAAAGAGCGTCAAATGCTTCGGAACAGTTTGTCTTTAGCGACGCAAGCACCAGACGAATTTGCATATAACATAATGAAAGGACCCGGCTACATGGCGGTGGTAGCCAGTGAAGTAGTACACATAATTCAATGCATACCAATAGAAGTATAATTGATAAGGTTAAAGGAATGTTATAATCAATTGCCTGTTACTCGTGGGAACGAATCCTATTTCCTAACCCCGAAAACCCACATACTCCTGAAAAAGGGAACCCAAGCGACCTGCAACACATTGCTCCCGCCATACTATCTGTTCGGCGACACGTGGTGCAAATTCACGCCTATTCCGGGTGAGACCATACCACCTGCGAGCACGGAGCCAATGACGAAACCAACCTGGAAATACATCAATCCAGCATCATTGGCGTCGAGCGGCATCTATTCAAAAGAAGACATCGACATCCTGCGGGAACTCATAATGTTCTCAATAGAAAAGCCCGCCGTCCTAAACTACGTGGCACGTGGTATGACTGGCCAAAACACCGTTGATCAGGGAATCCATGTATGGAACCTTCTGGACGACAACAGTTTACAAAACCTCGCAGAGTCCGTCTGGAGTCGCACGTGGGGAAGGTTCATACAATTCGGGACAGCAAGCGCCGGCGTAATCGGAATATCCCTTGCACGAACCATAAAACTTCTCGTGGATACGCTGATACACGCATATAGCCTACACACTGTGTACGGTTGGTCAATCTATCTCATCGGTGCAATTTGGGACTCAGTGACGCATCTACTGATACATCTGGCCAAGCGACCCCAGAGGACAACAAACGAACTTGCCACAGTCTCGACAGCTGAGCCAGTAAACAGCGCGGCAGCAAGCCGACCGCTCCTGCCATAAATGAGCGATTCTAATACACTGTACCCGAACGTGCCCGACTATCCCAAGGATGAGGAATCACACAATCCACGTTCTTCCCCTTAAAATTCACACGACAAATTAATCTTTTATATAGAAATATTATTACTTTCAATTAGCTATTACTGCTTCATTTAACCTCATCAAGTGCCTATAAAAGAGCACATTACATACATAAGTAATGAGAAATTAAATTTAAAAAAATAAAATAAAATGAAAAACCAAACAAAAAAACAAATACAAAAAGGAAAACTTAAAGATATTTTTCCTTTTTTTTATTTTAGAATAAGAATATTTCAACGTAAAATTAAGAACGTACGATAAGATTTTACGAGCATCGACCCAACGAGAGAAATAACCAACTCCAACGAAGACAGAAAAGAAGCGACATCCCAACGAAGAGAACACATCAAACATAGCCGAAATCACCTAGAAACCACCAACACCATAGAATACCTCACATGAATAAAAAGTGTGATTTATTTGGATATACAAAATAGTTTCAACTCCAAGCATCGCGTAGTGAAGAAGATCGTAGACGCCACTCGCTCGCCATCGGACTACTCGTCGTAAGCAGCGTAGACGCCCTTAGGAGTCGACCAGGCGGGATGGTCCCAGTAACACTCTGGATGATTCTGGCCCCATTGACACTCTATCATCCACCGAATGCCATACGCATCGAAATCGGAGCATCTCTCCAGAATCCCCAGCAGCATCCGATTATTGCGACGTTCATTTCGGCGCACCTGCGCATACGCGATGAACGACATCTGTAAATAGAGAAACATATTTTTTTTATTGCCATTATTATTATTATTGGAACCGGTTTTATTGGAATTACTGTGGACGTGCGTCTTTAATTTGAATTAACGATCAATATTCCGCCGCGAACCTAAGGATACTGCATGATCCTCCATGATCGTATTGTTGGGTACAATCCAATCAGTTGTGGAGTTAAACAATGGGTACAAAATGATGCCGATGGTTCAGTCAACATGGAGCTTATCGTCGATGTGCAGGACTTCAAGAGCTCCTACCATCTATGCGAAGGGATTCAAGAAATGCTTATGGCTGTCAAGATTCACGGATCCCACGACAAAGGTCATCGACTTGGAGACTCTGGACTGTCTATCGATGCAGAAGTTGCCGAAAATCAAAAACCCCAAATGCCCCCATCATTCCTTCAACACGAAATACAACTACGCCCATGTGAATGTGAAATCGATGAAAAGCTGGTTGAGTGTACACGAAGCATTGTGTGAGCAAGGGATTCTTTTTTATCGATTAAAAAACATTTCGATGAAAATATATTTCATTGTATTAATTTTTTTTCTACGACGAAAACAGTTCGAATTTCTCCTTCATTTACATTTCGATAAAAGTTTTTTTAAAGCAATTTTTACATAGTTAGCACTAAACGTCGAAAACGATGGCGAGGCGACTGTGATGGGGACGGCTGCTCGACGATGCTGTCCCACCGAGTTTTGTCTTTCCCGCCGTGGTTCAGAAACGATGGAACTTGACGCTGTTGTATTTTTTGCCAACGTACTGCATGTGGAATAGTGCAATCTGAGATTGGTCCACGATATTATAAGCTCCCTCGTTTTGTAACCCCTCCCCTCAAATTTTGAAACTTGTCCCCACTTTTACATTAATGAAAAGTTTTCTACCTTACGACATTTTTCACAGTCTCGACGTTCAGGGGGGGGGGGGGCATAAATGTGATCTTTCATCTGCGGCGTATTATAACGCTTCATGCATAAAAAATATGATATCACTTCACTGTCGTTGCGATGATGTTCTGGCAAACGATCCCAAAATAAACCAATATAATTACCCCAATATTTTAGGAGCAAGATTTTTGGAACTTGTTGGTGCTCGTTTTTGGTCAAGTCCAGGCAGCATGTGGCCTCATGGACCGCATACATTCTCGCACATGTAAAAATCTTTACGCTATATTTCGGAATGAAACCAAGATCTTGATGGGTTTGAAATTGGTTTTTTTTGGAACAATGACTCCTTTCATAGCTACAGCTGCATATCATAAATAAAGCAATTCTATGGCGCTTTGAAAGGCTGCCCTTCACATAGCACCTACAGTTTCTTATCTGTGAAACAACTGTGAAACACTCACAGTTGTTTCTCTCTCTCTCTCTCTCTCTCTCTCTCTCTCTTGCACACACACACACACACATACACCCACATGGGGAGTCTAAAACCCCTACGTGGCGTGTCCCCAGCTGGCAGATAGGGGACGGCCCCCTATATAAATATAGACATGGATGTAGAAATATCTATATTGATATAGATATACATATAGAGATATCTATCTGGATATAGATATAGATATGGAGACGTCTATATAGATATACAGGGCAGGAGGCAATTAAAATACCTCCCGTGGACCAAGCAGACACGGGGAACAAATCTCGACAGCAAATGACTATGGGAAGTCCAATAAAGGATGTACCGATGAGGGTGCAGGGGCACGGAACTCCAGTATCGGCGCCTCCAGAGAGTGAGCCAGCAGGCTCCCGGGCGTCGTCATCGAACAACCGCAGTACCATGGAGGTTGGCCAGTTTGCCTCAATGGCGAACAATGTTCCGAGTGAAGAAAAGGTAGAGGAAGGTGGAAACCAAAAGGAGATTATGAAGTTGGTGGAGAGGGACGGAAAGACGCTGGACAGCCTAGCCTCTTTTATTCAGCAGAAGAAAAACCTCGACAACGAGATCCAGCGGTGGGTTCCTATGCTTACCAGTACTTGGAAAGGTATAGAGGATCTGGTAAACGTGGAGTACAAAGCCACAGGCGGCAACGTCGACTGGAGGCACGCAAACCACGCTGACCATATGCCAAGCGAAATCGACTCTCCCTAACAAGGAGAGGAACGATGAAGGCATAGACGTGGACGGTACCTCGACGGGAGTAAGCAAGGCGAAGAGGAGAATGCGGGTTACACCAACGTCGACCGAGGGAAAGGAGCCGAAGAAGAAAAAGCAGCTGGAGGGACCAATGGCTGATCAATCCGAGGATAAGGGAGGCGAGAGATCAGAGCAGAAGTGGCAGACTGCGAGGAAGAAGAAAATGTCGCACAAGATATCCCAAAAGCAGCATCAGAAGAAGCCGCAGAAACCTCGCGAACGGCCGACTTTGCCCAACGCTCTCGTCATTCACAAAAAGGGTGAATTGAGCTATGCGGAGGTCTTTAGTCGTATAAAGAAGGATCCGGCGCTCAAGGATGCAGGTGAATGCGTCCAAAAGGTACGCAAAGCGAACGCGGGACATCTGATAATCGTTCTGAATAAGGAGAGCTCAGCCAAAGCACAGGAATTGCGAAACCAATTCGAAGGTGTTCTTGGCGAATCAGCAACGGTCCACAGTAAAGTCCAGGAAGTTGATCTGGAGATCAAGGACCTGGAAGAGGACGTGACAAAGGTAGGGATAAAGGGTAAAGAGGACGTGATATCGGCGGCCCTGCAGAGAGTCTTGGGTCCGGACTATCCAGCCACGGAACACTCTTTTAAGTCGTAAAGCATATGGCAAGACTCAGACCGCGGCAATATGACTCATGGTGCCTGCTGCCCGGAAACTTCTGGATACAGGAACCATCCGAGTCGGCTGGTGTAATTGCAGAATCCGACAGGTGGTGAGACCACTAATGTGTTTCAAGTGCTGGAAATTTGGACACTTATCACGGATCTGCAAAAGCAGCGTCGACCGGGCTAAAGACTGCATCAAGTGCGGTAATACTGGCCACAAAGTTGCCGAATGCACAGCAAGCGCAAATTGTGTCATAGGTGCAGAAGCGGGAGATGGGTCACCCACAGTCTACATCGCAGGTAGCAGCCGATGGCCAGCGTATATGCGGGCTCTCCAGGCTCTCCAAGCACTCGAAAAACGATGCAAATGAGATTACTCCAGCTCAACCTCAACCATTGTGAAGCCGGGCAGGACCGGCTCATGCAGACTGTGCGCGAGCTGAAGCCTAACTTGGCGATACTCTCGGAACCATATAAACATCTAGACACGCAACCCTGGGAATCTGACGCAAATGGGTAGGCCGCAATTTGGTCCTGCGGAAAGCTTCCATTTCAGGATCTAGCGAGTCGGATGGAAACGGGTTTCGTGAGAATAAAAGCCAAAGGAGTTCATTTCTCCCGTTGTTACGCACTGCCTAGTCTGACAACTGATGAGTTTGAGAATTTTCTCGACAACTTAGTCGCAGATGCTAACCAACGCTTTCTGGTAGCCATAGCCTGAGATTACAACGCGTGGGCTGTGGAATGGTATAGTAAAGTGACGAACAGGACGGGCCAAGCCCTGCTTGAGGCTATGTCCTTATTGAATGCAGTACTACTTCATGCAGGTACAAAGCCCACTTTTGTTAAAGGTGAAGCATTCTCTATAGTGGACCTCACTGTTCTGAGTTGTAGCCTGGCGAGAGGAAACCAGTGCCACTCGCTAGTCAATGATATTCACACTCCCAGTGATCATCAAGCGATTCTCTGGGAGATTCGCGGGGACTTCAACAGAACAGCAAAGGCACCGAAGACAAACGAGAAGGGCTGGAAAGCGAAAATGTTTGACGCGGACTTGTTTCGTGAAACTTTTGACACCAGCCCCCTCGCAGCGGAAAGTGCAACCGGTACAACGGAAACGTGATGTCGACTTCCGACCGGCGGTACACTGGTGGAGCGAACAAATTTCCGGCCCCCGAAGGGAGTGTCATCGAACTCGCCGCCTAGCGCAACGAGCTCGAGGCAAACGCTCGTTCCCCGATTTGGTAGAACAGCACAGGAAGGCGCGCTTGAACCTTAAAAAAGGCTACCAAGCACAGTAAAGCTGAAAACTGGGGCGAACTACTCAGCGGGGCGGAAGATGCTCCCTGGGGCAGGCCGTACAAAGTAGTAATGACTCGGCTGAAAAGGCAGCCAATGCCATCACCTGTGGACGCCGCCCTGCTGGAAAAGATTGGTACACATCTGTTCCCTGAGCAACCCGAGGAGGACTACCAGCTCGAGGAGGACGTCCATGAGGACATCACAGCCATTACTGAAGACGAGCTTCTTGCGGCGATTGCCAGGGTAGGCAACAATAAAGCCCCCGGCATGGATGGGATACTCACCATCGCACTCAAGGCAGCGATCAAGTTGGCACCGGTAATATTCCTGGGCATATACAATGCGTGTCTCAAGGAAGCAATCTTCCCGGACAGGTGGAAGTGGCAGAAGCTAGTGCTATTCCCGAAAGGGAAGAAGCCACCGGACGAACCTTCATCCTATCGTCCGCTCTGTATGCTGGATACCGCCGGAAAGATCTCCGAGCGCATCTTCCATAACAGGATTAAGAAGGTCGTGGACCCGCTACTGGCAGAGGGCCAGTTTGGCTTCAGAAAGAAGCGCTTTACTCTAGATGCCATTAACACAGTGGTGAAGCAGGCGCAGGAGTCGACTGCGGGGAAACGATGGCCAAGAGGGACCAAGAAATACTGCGCAGTTGTCGCTCTCGACGTCAAAAACGCTTTCAACTCGGCGATATGGAAGTGTATCATGGATGCCCTAAAAACAGTAGGTGTACCATGGTACCTACGGAGAATAGTGGTGAGTTACCTACGTAATAGGTGGCTCATGCACGACACAGAGGATGGACCGAACACGTATAGGGTGACTGGAGGAGTTCCTCAGGGATCTGTACTTGGACCGCTTCTATAGATCATCATGTACAATGATCTGCTGCTATTACAATTGCCAAAAGCAGTGTCCGTCGTAGCATTCGCAGATGACGCGGCGCTGATTGTCATCGCCAAAGTCCTGGAGCAAATCACCGCACTCTTCGGCGAAGCTTTCGCCAAGATAAAGGAATAGATGTATTCTGTTGGACTGCAGCTTGCAGCCCACAAAGCAGAAGTACTCCTCGTATCCAGCAAGAAAATGATGGAAACGGTGACACTCAGGGTTGGAAACACCGAAATCACATCCCAACCGTTTATTCGGTATCTGGGTTTGATTCTCGACGCGAGGCTGAACTTTAAAGAGCATACCGAGCAGATCAGCAGAAAGGCCTCTGGGGGGGGGGGGGGTTACTACACTGGCGCGGCTCATGCCTAATGTCGGTGGCTCCAGTCAGAAGAGGAATAAACTGTTGTCATCAGTGACGACCTCAGTGCTCACCTATGGCATATCCATATGGGCTGATGCACTGAAAATCCAGGATTACCGCAGGTAGGCTGCAGCAACGTATCGCGTCAGCGCCTTGAGGGTAGCCTGTGCATTTCGCACTGTCTCCGAGGACGCTATCAACATTATCGCGGGAATGCTGCCCATTGAGGTGCTCGCCGAGGAGCATAGATCGATGTACCAGCAGAAGGGAGCTAGAAACCCCAGTTATGCAAGGACGGAAGCGAGAGCAACCAGTTTCAACCAGTGGCAGACGATGTGGGATGCCTCTACCAAGGGAAGTGGACACACCGACTAATGCCGAAGGTGGAGATATGAGTGAACCGTCCACACGGTTCTCTCATCTCAACTATTATCTCACTCAAGTGATCTCAGGACAGCCGTTTCCGGGCTTATCTTTATAAGTTTAATTATGAAGATTCCCCGGACTGCCCAGCATGTGTAGCAGTCAAAGAGAATGCTGAACGTGCATTGTTCCAATGCCCACGTTTCAGTGCCTCTCGCACGATAGTCGAGGATCAGCTGGAGACACGCATCACCCCGGACAACCTGGTGGAGTTGATGCTGAAGTCAGCAGACGCATGTACAGCGGTATCGGCTTATGCTGCCGCAGCAATGAAGGAGTTGCGACGTGCAGAACGCGCGAGGAGGAAGACGACGCCGGAAGACCAGGCAGTCATAGATGAAATAAGCACACGAACCCCTAAACCACTCTTACCATCTCGGGTGGAACGGGGGATGTAAGATCGCCTGACAACACTGTAGGTAGAGCTACGGCTAAGGCCTCTCCCGCGATGTAATACCTAGCGGTCGTCCCGCGGGAGAATTTGTAAGGCCGCAGAGGAACGGGGGTTTTTAGTTGGTGCAAGCCCGACACACGGCAATTATTTGGTACGGTGCGGAGGCATTTTCCCACTAAACCTCTAAAAAAATCAGACACACACACCACACACACGCACGCACGCACACATACACACAAACACTCACGCACGCGCACACACACACACACAAACACGCACGCTCGCACGCATGCACGTACTCCCGCACGCACAACCCTCGTCGACGGCGGCTTCCCCCTCCCGCCGGTCGCTCTTTGGACCACATGGTCCCCCACCCCGCCTTGCGGCGGGGTGGGGGACCATGTGGTCCCATACCATACCCCCGCCATGTGGACCATGTGGTCCCATACCATACCCCCGCACTTGGCTTCTCCGTGCTGGACCCTCCCGCCCCGCTTCCCCTGAGATCCCGGCGTAAGATCCGCCCTAGTACATCTACTGCAATGTACAGGGTGATCCAGAATAGGTGTAAGTAGATACATACATACATAGGGAGACGGCGCCAGTGACGTCACAGGTGTTGTGTAGTAGGTATCCCGCGGTGGCGCGTGGTGGGGGTGTCTGGCTGTGGCGGTTGCGTCGCTGTGGCACGTATGGGGAATTAGTGGTGGGGGAAGTCAGCGGTGTCGGAGGGATGGGGGGGATTGGGCCCTTTTTCGGGAGCTCGTGGTTAAGTGGGGGTGGTTTCGAGCTGCTTTTCCGAATAGACGGAGTGGTGGTGTCTTCTGCATATATCGAGGACCTGTTTACCGCTAGAGTAAGCGGGTGGGTGGCTCCACCGCGCGGATCGTATGGGGGAGGAAGGTCTTACACCGTGGGGATAGGGGGCTTCGGGTAAAGAAAAAACGCGATGATTTACGTGAATACATGTATCGAAGTTTTTATTCAACATTTTGTCCGTTCATACATACTGTGTGTGTGTGTGTGTGTGTGTGTATGTGTGTGTGTGTGTGTGTGTGTGTGTGTGTGTGTGTGCACATGCAGATGTGAAACTCGGCGTCTATCACACCTACTTGAAAAATAAATGAAGAAGAAATGTGAAATAAAGTCCTCACCCATAAAACTTATTTTATGCAGCTGTGATAGCAAAGAGGCGCGCTCTCCCAAAATGTCACTACATCCGGGTTTTGTTTTCATTTCCACAGGTAACACCGAAGTATGATGTATGCAAAATATGCGAGATATATGCAAAGTACTCAATAATGCGTGGATGCCGCCGCACGATTTTTTGTGTAAAAACCCCCGATCTTTAACACTTATACTCCCTTTTAACTGGTTCATTTCTTTTCCATGCCTTCCCACTATTCTTATAGTATTACAATATAAGAACACTATAGTGTGGAACTATAGTGCACTCCTAAGATAGAGGAAAAATATGGGAAAAAGATTCCCGAATGAAAAGTACATCTACCACCGCAGGCTTCACACTACGAATCGAAAAGTCAGTTTTGCCGACATCACCTCTTGGACCTTCCGTTGTCAACTTACGTGAAAATGGCTGAGAAAATTCCACAATTTGAATAAAATCTGCGCGATCAAGCCGCACTTATAAATTCCGTGGAAGAGTATATAGTATGGGAGCAACAATGTGATCAGTGTATGGAGTCGTTGGAAACGAAAAGCCGAATTAATCGACCACGATTATCACTCGGAAATCCGCAATCGTTGGTAGCAGGAATCGCTCTCTTAGAAGGTTTGAAGAATCTTCTACGCAGACGATTTTACATGCGGGTGCGGGAACAGTGGTCGTGGTTTGATCTGGCAAGAGATTGATACGGCGTTCGAAAATCGTGTCCTGACTGGCTGCGTCGTCAATAACAACCATATTGAACCTCGTCATATTCTCGAAGACGCATGTGATATGATGCTTTCACATGTGCAAGACATTACCAGCGAACAATTAAGTGTAAAAGTGAATACAGTTTTCAATGGTGAATTTGAGGCAGGTGACAAACGCGCAAACAAAAGTATCAACACGAAAAACTTTGAACTTTTTACCACTTGCAATTTACGTGGGTGGTATACACAACGAGTTGTCAAACCTACTCTGTTATCTCTCGAATATTTTCAAAATCGTGATAGCGGATGGAGATTGTCGCAGATACTGGACATAACGTTATATATCAACAAATACAATCCAATGCATGCCGGATGTCAAAGTGTTTTGTCGCGGGGAATAATCCTGAAGGAAGCGGTGGTAAATGTAAAGTCAAAGGATAACGCATGTTTCGCGTGGGCAATGGTGGCTGCTCTTTATCCAGTGTAAACAAACGTGCATCGAGTAATTTCATATCCACACTATTCAACTGCACTGCAGCTTCAGGGAATTGCTTTTCCAATGACTCTCAATCAAATAACGAAATTTGAATCGCAAAATAATGTTTCGCTTAATGTATTTACAATGAAAAAGAAAGGCATCGTCCCAATTCGAATATGCGCCCAAAAACTGGTTAATCACTTCAATTTATTGTACGTGGAGGATTCGTCGGACCACAGCGTGGGACACTTTGTATGGATAAAACATTTATCCCGGCCCCGACAACGGCGGAAACGGACAAATGGCTAGCGTACGAAAACTTTCAACGAAAAGAGCGACTTCCATTTGTGATTTATGCGGATCTCGAGTGCGTTTTGGCAAATGTTGACAACAAAATTATACAGCAACAGCACGAAGTGTTTAGCGTAGCGCACAACGTGCATTGCTCGTATGACCATTCGTTATCGGGATTCTACTCGCTGCGCGATGCCAATCGCATCTCATGGTTTGTTGAGAACCTTAAAAATTTAGCTTTGCGCATCGACGATATTCTATCGGATACTGTTCCCGTGGTACTTCTAACTCCGGATGAGCGGGCAAAATTTGGAAGCGCTGCTCAGTGCTATATATGTCAAAAACCATTTGCCGAAGACGACATACGTGTTCGTGATCATTGCTTTGACCGGACGTTATAAAGGTCGCGCCCATTCTAACTGCAATTTCAATTACCAGCGGTATTTTTTCATTCCCGTATTTTTTCATAATTTGTCCGGCTATGGTGCACAGCTCATCATCGAGGAACTAGCCACAGCATTCGAGGGGAAAACCACTATGCTACCCATAACTAAAGAGGAATACATTTCTTTTACAAAAACATTTCGAACGGCAGACAAGTCACATTCGATTCAATTACGCTTCGTCGATGCATACAAATTTCTCAATGCAAGTCTGGATGAAGTGGCCTCATTTTTGACAATGGACAAACTAAAAATTTTATGTTCGCAATTTCGTGAAATAACGAGCGATAGTTTCATCCTATTAACTTGAAAGGGCGTCTTCCCCAATGAGTATATCGATAGTGTAAACAGATTGAAAGACTATCACCTACCACCACGAGACGCATTCTACAGTACTTTTACTGGTGACATTGTAAGTGAGAACGAATACGCTCACGCCAAGAATGTATGGGAACGGTTTTCTATTCAAACGTTAGGTGAATATAGTGACTTGTATTTGGAGACCGAAGTTTTTTTGCTGGCTGACGTTTTTGAGAACTTTCGCATATGGGTAGCTGTACAGGCTCGACCTCGCTTATTACTATACTCTCCCCGGCTATACATGGGATGCATTGTTGAACCGTACATGCATTAACTTCGAATTGTTCACCGACATTGACGAGGTATTATTTGTTGAACGGGGTATACGCGGTGGCCTGAGTCGGTGCTCAAACAGGTATGCGCGCGTCAATAACAAATAGATGGAATCATTCGATCCATCATGGTCATCATCATACTTGATGTATTTCGATGTGAATAATTAGTATGGATGGGCAATGTGTCAGCCATTGCCCTATGCTGATTTTCGATGGGTCGATGAGTTGTCGACATTCGATTTATTATCTATCGCGCTAGATTCACAGACCGGTTACATTTTTGACGTTGACTTAGAGTACCCGGAATGTCTACACGATGCACACACGGACTTACCGTTTTGTTCAACACATGGTAAACTACCTGGTGGACAATACGAAAAACTCCTTGCAACCGTGCACAACAAGGAACGGTATGTTATTTATTATTGCAATCTGCAGCAGTGTGTACGGCACGGTCTCAAAATCACAAAAATTCATAGAATACTCCAATTCTCCCAATCACCCTGGCTACGAACATATATCGAGCTGAACGCGCAGTTCCAAACACAAGCAAAGAATAATTTTGAAAAAAAATCTCTATAAATTGATGAATAATGCGGTGTTTGGGAAATCAATAGAAAATGTGCGCAATCACGTAGACGTCAAGATTTTAACACGGTGGGAGGGCAGGTACGGTGCAGAGGCAATGATTGCAAAACCAAATTTTCATAGCCGGAGTGTTTTTTCAGAAAACCTTATTGCTGTCGAATTACGCAAACTCGAGGTGAAATTCAATAATATGTGGGTGTGTGCATACTCGACATATCGAAGACATGCTTATATGACTTTCATCATGAGTACAAGGTGCCTCTGTATAAAGAAAAATGTACAGTATTGTACACCGATACGGATAGTCTAATATACAACATTGAGTGTGAGGATGTGTATGACTACACGAAGCGTAATATCCATCGTTTCGATACGAGCGAGTACCCGGCGAGCAATGGGTATGATATACCGCTTGTCAACAAAAATGCTCCCGGACTTATGAAAGACGAAAATAATGGTCGGATAATGACGGAATTTGTCGGGCTTAGAGCAAAAATGTTTGCAGCGCGAGTCGATTGTAAAGACGTTACGAAGAAAGTGAAGCGCGATAAGAGTAACATCGGGTCGAGGAAAGATTTCCTTCGAGGATTACACAAATGCTTATATGACCAGATCGAAATGACTGGTCAGCAAGCATGCATGCGATCGATGTTGCATGAAGTGTACACCACCAACGAGACAAAAATCACCTCACCACGACACACTGCACACGTACCCGGTATCACAACGGTACATGAGCGCCCAGGCACAAGCTCCTCGAGAGACAGGAGAACACACTGCTTCGCGTCTATGTAAAAGTTCTCGGGGATGCCTCGAAAAGCCATAAGGGTAT